>VDFB02327769.1:136609-450828 GCA_007258455.2 Sequoia sempervirens | reverse complement strand
TTAGTGAAATATTTGGAATGGTCAAGAAAAGTTAGAGGCTTTTAACCAAATGAGAGATAAGTAATTACAACTCAATTTTATAATTCCTTGTATCAGAACATTGGTGTGTGATTATTATTGATTCCTTGGAAAAAGGTTAAGTAGTATGCTTATTTAGGAAAGCAAAGATTATCACTAATGAAAGAAGAAAGGGAACAAAACCATGCTCCACATGATTTTTTAGCTATCAAAAAATGTTCATGCTTGGTAACTATGTACGCCTTAATTGTTTGGACATATTTTGGGAGATAATATCAAAGCAACATGATCTAACATGAAATGTTATTCAACCAATTTAAATGCTCGTCAGAAGAGATAGATTGAGTTGAAATCAGACTATTCAACATTAAAATCAAATATTTAAGGGCAAGAAAGAAACTAAGTTATGGATGCCCTAAGATGAAGGAGTTATATGTCCTCAATAATATCTAATCATTATTTTTCAAGAATAAAATATGGTATAACTCCAAGGAAGATGTTTCATTTATTTCAGATGGACTAATTATGAATCAAAAGGAGAACCTAAGTACCAAATTTTGAAGAGTTAAGGAATGGGGTGTAATAAGTTGTCATATTCAGTGCAAACTAGAATGACGAGATTATTGATTGATATGAAACCACTATAATTTGGAAGGAAATTGAGGGAGATGTTGCATTGTATGTAGCAAATTGTCCAAAATTCCAAAGGATGAAGACATGATGTCCTCATAGCAGGACTTGTCTATTCTCATAAAATCCTAGAAAGAAAGTGGTGGATCATTAGAATACTTTTGATCTTTCTATGTTAATGGATTTGGCATAATGCTATGGTGGAAAGACTCACCAAGGTAACCAATTTCTTATTGATTTTTTTTTTTGTAAAGGTTCCAGTCATAACTGCAAATTTGTGTGAAGTAGTGTTTGATTGCTTGGCGTTCTTGAGAAGGTTATCTTAGATAGGGACACACAAGTAATGTCAAGGTTTTGAGTAAACCATAATCACCTCGTTGAAAAATTTAATTGAATGTAAGCTCAATTTAATATCTCGAGAAATATAGTCAAGCAAAAAGGGTAAACCAAGACCTGATGGATTTGTAGAGTACTTTTCTTACAATAATAATTTCTCATTTCACAATGAAATTTGATCCATTTGAAACATTATATGGAAGAAAGGGCCTAATTCCTATAAGCTAGGATAAGCTAGGAAATGGGATTAGCCTTAGTTCAGAAATGTTGTTATAAATGGAAGAATAGATTAGGATGATCAAGGAAAACTTTGCTAATATAAAGCATGAGTCAAGAAGTAGTACTATTATGCTCAAAATTGATAGGTGTCTAAGAGAATTATTGTCCTTGAGATGGATAGTGGTCAAGAGGCAGTACTATTATGCTTAAGGAAAATATTAGTGTTAATGATGGATCATCTCAACTTTTGAGTCGTTCAATGGTGTAAAGACCAAAGAAAGGATGGGACCCACGGTGCAATGCACAATGCACCAACATTCCTTTTCTATTGGGGTTACACTAAGGATAATTGTGTGTTAGCCAATGAAAACATGTTTTTCCAGTCATTGTGGTATAGGTGTCATGTAGGATATAGTCACTATTGTACTTATGATGTGCATATTAAGTTGTCACTAATATAATTATGATGTATAGTTCTTTAGAGTGGAAGTTTGCTTGAAGCACACAAATTATTCCAATGCATTAGTGAAGTCACTCAGTGCAAGGTTCAGTAAGGACGAGATTGGATAATATTAAAGTCATTATGTTATTAATGGACTATATCTATTTCTTGCATGATTTAGAAAATTGAAAGTAAAACTTTTATTTGACATTATCTATATGTTTTGGTATTTTAAATCATCGAGGACAATGATTCATAAGGGGGGAAGTATGTTACACCCCATTTCTCAATTACTAGATTACTTTTACCTTTATGAGTAAATATGATGTTAAATGCAAAATCATGACTTTCATATGTTTGATTGATAAATGAAATACATAAATATGCATTATGATGTTGTTGCTTTTTAATGCTTTAATGATGCAAATGATATATTATGGATAAGATTTTCATGTGATCGACTAACTTTTTTATGATGCACTAAGTTGGATGTAGGAAAGAATTGAGCCCTCTAGTGAGGAGAGAGAGTATCACCTAGGAGAGGAGTTCGGTATGGTAACCCCTAATGTACTTACTTGAGTTATCACACACTCACATCCTAGTTTAGTCGAGTTAAGTCAAGTTAGTTTCAAGATTTGGTAAGCAAACCCTTGGTCGTAGTTTGTGGGATAATTGGAATGCTTTTTTATTGGTCTTTAATTTCCTTTGGTTGAATTAAAGTGATTGATTCTCTCTATTGGATATATGCTCTTCTTTGTGTATATGATATATATGTTAATTGATACATATATAAATTAAATGTATATATGTGATAACTCATGCATATGGGCATATACGCTTATGTGCACACGCAGGTAGAAATACTTACATATACATATATACAGATACAAGATACACATGAGAAATCAACGGATTCATATATATACTTGGTATATATACTTATCGATATATATATATATATATATATATATATATATATATATATATATATATATATATGTGTGTGTGTGTGTGTGTGTGTTATTATTATTAGATGTTAAATAATGGTATATTATATATATAGGGACATATTTGATAATGTATACATACATACATATATATTAATATACACATATACATTTGATTTATATATGTATATTATGGGCAACTGAATGGTTTTAATATATATATACGTTAATGCATATATATTATAATGTTTAATCATTATAATATATATTGAATAGTATGAATAGTTACCAATGCATATGTAATGCTAGGTAAGTGAATAATGTAATGCTTATTTTAAGCGAATAACTTAAACATAGCATACCACACATATATTCATATATGCAATGGAAGTGATTATTGCTGCAAAGGTAAATGCATAGTATTAGGGTAGCAAAAGAAACATGAGTATTACACATGTACCTTGGTTTCCATACTATAATATCGTAGAATTGCACCTAGGGGAAATTCCACATTTTTGCACTTTGCCTAGCATTTATGATGCCTAAGAGCATTAATGGAAAAATCCCATGGATCAAAATATCACATTTCTATCTCCATGTGGACCAGTGGCAAATCAACAAAAGCCTAATGACACATTTCTTGGAAATTGATGTCTTGGACGTCTGTGCAGCGCGCTAGTGTCTTGTCATTTTTTTGAGTTTGAAATAAGGAATCTCGAATCTTGACTCTTGACACATGTCTTGGCAGTCAGGATTTTGGGTGTAACAACTCTTTGCACCCTTGCATGCAACAAAACCCCTCATTTTCTCTCATTTTGGGGGGTCCAACTTCATTCACTCAAGCTCTCTTCAACTTCACTCTCAGATTTCTCTCATCCTTGACAAGCAACACTTCTACAAGCGAAGCTCTGCCAGACTGAGGTCCCTCCAACATCTATAACTCTCAAGCAAGCATTCAACTGTGTGTCTATGTGCTCTGAAGAGGGCCTAGGCCCATGGGTAATGCTCTCTCTCTCTCTCACTCTTTTCTACTTATTTTCTCATCTACTAATTAGTGGTGTGGGTTCTACTCCTGAAGTGGGTTTTGCTTTCACCACATGTTTTGTCCATTTTAGTTACACTCATTTTCTATTTGGTTATCCGTGGAGGTGGAAACACCAAAATGGGGGTCTAACTGAGGCAGACCCTTATACAGCCCCAACATTTTCCCCTCATTCTTCTATGTGTAGGCTATGAAGCAGAGCTTGGAGTGAAGACTCAAACACCCAATTGAGGGTAAGTATTCTCCAAGTTCTCCTTATGCTTCTCTTAAAGTTTTTGTTCTTTGTTTGATTATTTTGTTTAGAAGACCTTAGATCTGAGTTAAGAAGTGAGACTTTATTCTGTCTGCCTGAGCTCCTGAGCTTTCTATTGCTTAGGATGCCAGTGCACCATTTGGATGACATCCTGAATTTGCGCTAATGTCCTTTGGCTGAGAGCTCCTCCGTCAAAGGCAGAAATCTAGAAGTTTCACTCTCCCGGGATCTGAAGTAGTCTTCCCTAAAAGTTAGCTCGTGTACATTCCCTTTGTGATTTCTTCATTTCATTTATGTTGAGGTGGATAAGGGTAGTTCGTTCCTTGGTGATCTCTTGAGAACCAAGAGATCTGTGTGCAACGAATCCCTCTTATCTCACATTTTGGTGAATCCGACGTGAAGCATGCCAGATCTATTTTTACAATCTTTTCACATTGTCTATGATATTGCTTTCTCTAAGGAAGATTTTGACATGCTAGATGATGCTCTAGACGATTTCTTAGAAGCATCGTCCCCTATTTGTAAATCTTTCGAGCAAACTCTTTCTCTACAAGCTGAGTCGGTAAATGTAGTGGTGGTCTTTGTGGCTCCTCCAATCCCTAAGAAACCTATCATTTACTTGACCCCAACTAGCCCCTCTCCAAGAGACAATAATTTTGTCTATGGAATTTCATATCGTGATGATTCACTAGACTTGTACTTAAGGTTTGTAAAAGCTACGAACTCTACTTCTTATAATGTTGTTGGGCACACATACAATACAAGAAGAAACAAATATAATTTGGATCAACAACCCTTTGTTCCTACATGTCAACCTATTCAAGATCCTACTTCATTACCGCCTTGCCAACCAAGTCTTCCTTCAATGCCTAAACTTGCGACTAAAGCACCAGGTGATTATGATCTTGTCGAGCAATTTTGTGTCACTCCAGCTAAGATCTCACTCTGGGATTTGCTTCAGACCACTCTAATTTATCAGGAAATGCTTCAAGAAGCCTTGCAGAAGATCCTCTTGTCGACCTCAGCTAGGCCTACGGATGTTAATGCACTGTTGGCTCATATTCATGCAGATTTGTTGAATATTACATTCCATCTGCAAGAACTCTTGTCTCTAGATGTGTAGAAGCAATAGAACCCTTTGATGATTATAATTACTATTAATAACATTGACATTAGGCGTACTCTCATTGACACTAGATCAGCTCTCAACGTTTTTGGTATTGACGTACTACCTGAGACTAAAATTGATTCATCTTCTCTAGCTACTTCTTCTTTGTACATTCATGGGTTCAATAATGCCAACCGCCAAGCTCTAGGCACAATAATACTGCCTTTGTAGCTAGGCCCCGTTACCTTACCTACTTTGGTTTATGTGATGCTTGGCCCTTTTCCTTACAATCTTCTTTTGGGGAGACCTTGGATTTATGCTATGGGTGTCGTAACTTCTACTTTACATCATTCCTTAAAGTTGCAAATAATCTGGTGGTCATAGTTCAAGCTGACCTAGAAGTTGTTCACTTTTGTGATTTAGTGGCTATTGGTTGGGATTCAGTTGTCTCCACTCTTAAGAATTATATTCCATCTTTAATTGCTGATGCTATGATGTGTTCCGTGATGATACCCTTTGTGGAGGTTGTTCCCAAAGCGAATGTCATTAAAATCAAGTCACCTAAAGTAGAAAGTCCTAAGTCCTCCCCATCTACCTCTTCTCCCAGATCAAACACTCAAAAATTCAAAATCCTCAAAATAAAACTAAGTTTGGAGATGTTGGGCACCTTTTTTCAAGGAGGGTGCCCAAGCCTTCAACACATAATTTTTTTTACGTTTTTTGAAAAACATCAAAACTTCTCCGTTAGCTTGGTTTTGGATCTTGGAAAATCAGTTGAATGTACTGACAAAGGCTGACATGAGGTATCATTGAACTCATATTCGATCAAGCTTGTTATATTGAATGACCTTCAGTCTCAGTTATTCATAGATTGGCAGAAAATGATGCCCATACAGGTGGTACCAGCTTCCAGAAGCATGAAAAGCGAAAAAAGTTGAAAATATCAAAAAAATTCTAACATTGGCAAAGTTAGGTGCCTTTTTTCAAGGAGGGCGCCTTTCTTTTCATGCCTCAATAATGTTTTTCTTTGTTCATGTTTTCTTCCATTTCTCCTTCGTCAACAGTTTTTGGGGTGTATGATCACAATAAAATGTCATTAGATAATGAACAAAGCTGGGGATCACTTCAGTAGTGGTCAAAGATGAGATCTCCATGGTCAAACAAAGATTATTAGATGCCAGTGCCAATTTGATGGATTTTCAAAGTCAAAAGAAGGCTTCAACAGAGGCAGAAACGAATAGAATTTGAAAATGGCAAAATTTTTCTATCTTTGGTGAAGTTGGGCGCCTTATTTCAAGGAAGGCGCCCAAGTTAACTTGCCTTAGAATTTTTTTGAAAAACATTCACATCTGCATGCTTTTTGCCAACCTATTTTTTAGGAATTCTCCATGTTGATGCAAACGAAGTCAAATATTTTTTGCATGCAAGCTCCAAAATAATAGGGTTTTGCATGAAAATGCTTTTTATCTCCAAACCCTAATTAAGTAAGCTTTGAGCATTCATTTTTCATAATTTCCATGTTGGATTTCAAGGAAGAAACATAAATTTTTCTTCTTATTGAGATTTGGAGGCTTAAATGGAGTAATTTTTCAGTGTTCTTCATGGATTCAAGATTAGGCAGCATAGAGGCACGTTTTTGCATGGTCTATTTTTCTAGGACATCACGTTTTAGAAACAGGTGGTCAAAATTTTCAAGTTCCATCAATATGGGTCTACTTATTTTTCACTCCTCTCGAAGATTGGAAATATTTAAAAATTTGCATGTCGATCTCTATTTTTGAGGAAATCACGCATGTTCGGGAAATCTTCATCTTTTTAAAAATTGACGATCTAGGTCTCTTCAGAATGAGGTTGTCTACAAAGCCTAGACCTTAGTTTTTTGGCCCTACTTTTTAGGAAATCTTCCATGATCTTGCATGCATGGGAAAAAGTTAGCTTTTTTAGAATATGATGATTAGGGTCTCTTCCAAACGAGATTGTCTACAAAACCCATAACTAAACTTTTTTTCAAAAATTTGCCTTTTTTGAAGAAAAATCAGTGATCTATTTTTAGCTCTTGTGTAGAAATTTTTCAAACATAGGTGTGTTCATAGTAAAAAGTCAAGTTTTTTGACATGCAGTACTCTCGAACAGAAATCAAGACCAAATCAATGTTGCTTCATGATTTCCTGAGACAATCAAAACCAACTTGCATCATGTGTTTCCAATTATTGATTTGCATGCTTTGGAAGGTGCAAGAAACATTACAGTAAAAAATATTAATCATTATGAGTTGCTAGCAATAACTTCTATCCCCATCTCAATGGAGAGCCTTGAATTTATAATTGTTTGTGTTGTTGGGAATAGGATGCCATTTAATTGCAATCCTAAACATATTTCATGTATCTCCTAAGTCCTTGGAAAGTGTTCCCCAACACTAGGATTAGAAAGAGATTAAATTCAAATGAAATGAAAATGTAAATTGACATTTGTAATTAATTTTAAATGATAGGAACATGTGGGGATGCCCAAGAAGAGATCCTACAAAATAGGAGCACATGGGGCGCCCACATGGAAGGTGGAACCCACCTTGAGTTCAATTAACTGTTTGGAGAAAGATAACACTTTAGTAATGCATATAAAGATCCTAGAAGTTAGGAATTGATATTTACATGAGTGGAGTTCAATTCAGTCTAGTTCAGTTTAGTTTAGTTCAATTCAGTTCAGTTTAGTTCAGTTCAGTATCAATTCAGTTTAGTTCATTTCAGTTCAATTCAGTTATGGTTCAGTTATCTTCAGTTGCATGTAGTTAGTTTTAGTTGAATGCTAGTTGACTTCAGTTGACTTGGAATGCATGACTAATGACTTGAATTGCATGACATATAACAAGTGATACATTCAATTAAGTGGGGATGATCAATCATGCATCATGTTTGCATGAATTGATGGAGAGATGTTTCAGTTAGCAAAGATTGACTTGGACCCACCTTGGGCACCCAAGTTGGCATCTTGGAGTTAACACCTTTGCATGAGAAGATATTTACAAGGCTTAGTTAAGTGGGGCCCATTCTTGGGTGCCAAATTTGAGGAGAAGCTTACAAGATATCTTTGAAACCAACAATCAATTAAGAATTTAGTTTGGAATGCCCAAATTGATGAAGGACTTGGTTCAACATTGTCTTTCATGGAAGCACTTTACTTGCACAAGAATGGCGTAGATATTTGTGAGGAGCTTTATCCTCTTGTAATTGTCAACTCTTTGGAGTTTACATTGTTCACAATTGTCTATTTATTGTAGCAAGTTGAAGAGAGTTCCAAGAGAGTACTTTTGTGAAGCATGGCATGGGATGTGTGGATTCATGCTTGGAGACATGAAAGTTTATTACAGGTTGTGAAGAAGAATTGTTGAAGGAAAAAGAATCATCTCAATCAAGGATTGATACAGTGTTATTGTAATCTTGTTCTAAGGTTAAATAATATAAGCACTATTGATTCTGGTGGTGGAGTTTTTTCCCAAAAGGGTTTCTCCACGTATATTCCATGTCACTTCTATCTTTTGGTCTTATTCTTCTACAATCTTATGCCTACTTCTACAATTCGTAATAATGAATCTAAACAGATAATCACATACAAAGAATTTGTAACAAAGAAAACTTAATTAGATCTACAATCTCATAGGTTTACAAAGTATTAAGCTACAATTTCCACCTTCATTTTCAACATTTGGTATCAGAGCTAACAGTTGGGTAGAGTTTGGGGCACCTTTCTCTTAAAAGTTTGAAGGTTTTTGGCTGTAGTGGGAGCTTTTACTATTGTGTTATTGCAAAATTTGTAAAAGAGGTATGTTACAATGTATTTGGGTTGATGGCTATAAGACCTAGTATGGCTTGCTCAATCTCTAAAAGGAAAGGCCCAGTAAGAGAGGAGTTCTCCTAGGTGATAGGGGGGGTTAGTTTGGTTAAACTAGTTCTTGGGTTAGAGTTAGTGGATTAACCTTTAGTGGTCTTTTAACACATGGTTTTGTGATAGTTGTAATGGTCCATGGCTTTGGAGCTCATGGTTTTGAGCCCATGGTTTGCATGTATGGATGATCTTCATTTAGGAGATGGTTATCACAATGTCATGGATAGCTTGGTTACATGTTTCAGCGGGAGATTTTGACAGTGATGGTTTGTTGTTTATCTTGTTGCTATGTATTGCTCGGTATCACAGTTCAGTGGGAGCTTTGGTACGATATGGTTATCTTCATGTGATTTGAAGAGGTTTTAACATCTTGTTTCATGGAGGACCCTTAGAGTCTTTGGTAAATGTGTTATTGTTCTTCCTTTTGGAGAGGATGTAGTTCTCTTTGGTTTTGAGTATTAATCATTTGCTTGTAGCTTCATGATTATTTAGGTTGAATTTGAAGTTGACATGGATTGATTGGAAGGTGCTCGTGGATACTAGAGAGACTTGGGTTAGGCCGGATATTTCTTATGTTAAGAGATATATGTTGGAATGGTTACTTGTAAGAAAACATTTTTCAACAGTAAAGATTGAGAATCCTACACTTGAAAATGGATGTGAGTCCACCATACACCTGATGAGAAGATTATCTTTATTGAAAGCCTATATTGCTTGGTGTTGTATGCACATGACAATCTTGTATCCCACTCTTGGTCTACTTGGTAGGTAAAATGATCTAAGAGGTGTTGCATGCTTGATTATTAGATGCATTATTAATATGTATCTTGTCTTCTCTTATGCATTAGTCTTGAGAAGTAGATGCATGATTTTATGTATTTTTGTTGTTCTCCTTGCAATCTTGAACTTGAGTTAGTTCTAAGGATTTGGGTAGGAGAGGTATAAGAGATATTTAGTGGCTTTGGGAATATTCCCTTATGTTTGTGGAAATATTTTGCTAAGTTTGATCTACTTTTTGTGAGAGGTTTACATCTAACATCTGCCATGTTTCATTATAAGTTGAATGGCTAGATGTTGATATCTTTTCAGTTTGGGAGTGTTGAAGGAGATCTTACTTTACACAGTTTTGACACTATGATAGAGGAGTTAGCCACATCCTCTATGTGAAGTGATATAGGAGGACTTGTTAATGTTGTGATCTTTTTTTCAAATTTTACATTGCCTGTGCAATGGGAGTTCAAGAAGGTATATGTGTTATGTATGAGAGGGGTACCTCTCTTGGACTAGCTACACTTTACTACAGTGAGTTACTTCGAAGGTTTTTTATCACATGTATATGTGTGTTATTACCTTGGAGTCTTATTTTGTAGGATGGTGGATATACAAGGACTTGTTTGCATATTGGTATCACAATGTCATGGAGAGCTTGGATACATAGATTTGGTGTGAGCTTATGATAGTGATGTGGTTTTGGTTGTATGCATCATGATGCCATGGGTTGCTTAGTATCATGATTCAGTGGAAGCATTTGGCAATGATGTGGATCCATTGTTAATTTTGGATGGTTATCTTACAGATAAGTTCTCTTGGTGTAGGAAGGCCATTGGGCTTGAGTCTTGTACTTGATTAATAATAATGATTCCTTGTTTAGAATAATTGCAATGTATAATGTCAAGTGGGAGAATGTTTGGAATAGGATGCCATTTAATTGCAATCCTAAACATATTTCTGTAGTCAATCAGATTGCACCCGTTATGCATGAATGATTAAATTCAGCAATCTGTTGAAACATGGGAACTATCTTCAGGCTGTGGGTATTCCTATGGCGAAGATAGACCTCCAGGTTCTAGGTTGGTTCCTATATGATGATCAATTTAGGTACTTGAATGATTTGTTGAGAAAAAGGGTAAGAAGGACTGAAATGAATGCATGAACTAAAACTAAAACTTTGGTGATGCACCCAATTGATATTTATGAGTAGATTGATTCACAATTGATTATTACATAATCTATTTTCACAACTCAAATTGGGCAATCTAATTACATAAGTGTCTCATCAGAAGGCCTGATAATCCATTCTTAATGAAGGAAAATGATATTTTCACAACCTAAAGGAGAGGATAAATTAACAGCACAACTTATGATCTGTCACTAAAATTGCTTTTTCCGTGTACATGTATTCATGAACGTGATAGGAATTTAAAGGCTTTGAAATAAAACACATTAAATTCGCATCTTAAACATTCAATAAATACAAGACTCCTGAATCTGAGAAGGATGATAATGAATCACGATAGTGAAAAGAAGGAAACTCTACAATTTTGTTGAAGACAAAATTTGAAAACCAGGTGCAGCAACTGCACTTATTGAAAACATGACAAAACTGAAATGAAAACGTGCCACAGGGCACTTATTAAAAGCAAAAACTAAAAATTCTACCCTACCCCTACACTAACCAACAGTGTTAGTGCTCAGACATGACCATTTACTGGTTGTGAGAAATAACTGCCCTTCCTAAATAACAAAAGATGCTTCAAATCCGTAAGGTTAATCAAGAAGTAGAGAGATTTGACTAACTGCCACTCCTTAGTGGCAAAAATTGCCATCAACATAGTTTGGATCATCATAAAAAGCATACCTTCCTTATTCGACTGACCACCAAAGATATTATTTTGAGGCATATAACTAAGCTTAACCTGCTGCTCCGCAGTTGCAATCACATGCTTTGGCAGAATCATGACTTGTTGTAATTCTATAGACTCTTCGTATGATAAATACTTGATTGGACACCCCTTTGAAAGGATAAAGCTTGGCCTCTTACTGTTGTCTTCATGTTGATAAATTGTTGGCACTCCATCTTGCTGATTAGACTGCTCCACTGCATGCAGTGTAAGATTTCCTTTTTTCCTTCTTGTTGCCTCAATTTCAATCTAAACTGAAAGAGATGGTTCACATAAAAGAAATGAAGGAATGTGTGGCTCTTTGATCTGAACAGGCTAATTGCATACTGCTGGCTCATATGGCATCAAACTATCATCAATGTTAGAACAAAAGACCTCTATTATGCCTAAAAACATATTCACATCTAATTCATGATCCTGAATTGGACTTAGATGAGTCTCATCACTCTGTTGCTCAAAGGTAGACATTGATGTTAGTAAACATGTGTTGTCTTCATTCTCATCAATAAATTCAGGTAATTGCTCAAACAAATTAGCTAAATCCTGAGATTCAACCTCTATTTCTTTGTTTAAAACATGTTCAACCTGATGTTGATTATCATCTAAGTGCAAAACAAAGGACTCTAGATCATTCCAAAATATGGCTTCCTCACAATCATCATTTGCATGACCTTTTGGAATTAGATGAGAAGCTTCCAACTTGTCACATTTGTTGACCTCAACCAGCAACTCATCACATTTTTTGACATCTTCCTACTCAATAAAGGAAGGTAATTCATTAGATAAGAACATGAAATCATCGCCTTTCATACCTTTTTCAAACTCCTCAACCTGCTGTCCTGATTGGTCATGTTCATTCCTCTCCTGTTGCAAGTCTACTTGGAAAATGGCATCAGGACATGCATGCATAAGTTGGATCCCTTGAATAAGAATAGGTGACTGTTCATGAAGACTCATAGCTGGATTTGTTACATGTACTTGACTTTGCAATAGAAGAGGATCTTTGAAACTTGGAATGGGAGCCTCTTGAACTAGATTCAACATTTTGAAGTATGGATGATTGGTCCAAGAAGGCTGCCATAACTATTTAGTACCTTGATGATTTGGTTCACGCTCTTGATATGATTGAAAATGAGAGTTCATGGGCTCTTGGAGGGACTGAGCTATTGAAATAGAGGGAACTTGAGGAATCTCTTGAATTTATTGAAGGAAAATAGGTGCTTCATGTGGCTGGTCTTGAGGATTAACAAATTCAGGTTGTACTAGCATAGGCTCTTGTATTGGTAAAACATCTCTAAAATTTGGAACCTTGATTTTAAAAGGTTTAAGAGACTCACTTTGCTTGAAACTTGGAAATTTAAAATTACGAACCTCCTCCTGAACAGGCTGATGTGGAATATAAGGAGCTACTTGGACCTCATGCCTTTGTGTTTGAGCAAGCAAAAGCTTTATTTGCTCCTATTTTACTGCTAACTCCATTTTGAGCTTTTCTTCAAACTATTTTCTCTGTGTCAGTAATTTTTGCTCATGAAGGTAGGCCTAATAGGCCATCTCTTCTTGTTGTTGATTGTACTCCTGCTGCCTCCTTAACTCTTCTATCTGCTTTGCGATGTCTGACAGTATGTCCTTCATGTTATTCTTCATATAATCAACCTCTTGGAGCTGATTTTGGATATCTGAATGTGGAATCGAAAGCTGAGCAGGGGTGGGTGGGAGGTAAGCATGTTGAGCATGCTGATAGGCTATTTGGGATAAAACCAACAACATGATTGGCCTGATATGGATGATAGGATGATTGGTTGATAGGATTTTCATGAAACGAAAGTGGGTATACATGTTGACTATAAAAATCTGTCATCTCTACTCATATAAATGCTGAAAATTAGAATATTAAGCTTGAATTTGAAACATACCAGCACTAAACTTGTTGAAACCAATAGATGTGCTCGGAGTCGCCAGGTATAAATATGTACCTTTGAAAGGTAAAATACGTTGTTGTATATACCAGGACAACAACTTGAAACTTTTGAATTTTTTCTCTAAAGTGATCTTCAGAGTCCCACCGGGCGTGCCAAAAATTGTTGTCAAACAGATTACACCCGAATGCTTGATTATTGAAATTCAGCAATCTGTTGAAACATTGGAGGTCTAATTCCTTATAAGATACCCACAGCCTGGAATTAGTTCCAACTTTTCAACAGATTGTTGAATCTCAATATTCAAGCATTCGGGTGCAATCTATTTGAAAACAATTTCATGTATCTCCTAAGTCCTTGGAAAGTGTTCCCCAACACTAGGATTAGAAAGAGATTAAATTCAAATGAAATGAAAATTTAAATTGACATTTGTAATTAATTCTAAATGATAGCAACATGTGGGGATTCCCAAGAAGAGCTCCTACAAAATAGGAGCACATGGGGCGCCCACATGGAAGGTGGAACCCACCTTGAGTTCAGTTAACTATTTGGAGAAAGATAACACTTCAATAATGCATGTAAAGATCCTAGAAGTTAGGAATTGATATTTACATGAGTGTAGTTCAGTTCAGTTTAGTATCAGTTCAATTTAGTTATGGTTCAATTATCTTCAGTTGCATGTAGTTAGTTTTAGTTGAATGTTGGTTGTCTTTAGTTGACTTGGAATGCATGACTAATGACTTGAGTTGCATGATAGATAACAGGTGATACATTTAGTTAAGTGGGGATGATAATGCATCATGTTTGCATGAATTGATGGAGAGATATGTTTCAGTTAACAAAGATTGACTTGGACCCACCTTGGGCACCCAAGTTGGCATCTTGGAGTAAACACCTTTGCATGAGAAGATATTTACAAGGCTCAGTTAAGTGGGACCCATTCTTGGGCACCAACTTTGAGGAGAAGCTTACAAGATGTCTTCGAAACCAACAATTAGTTAAGGCTTAAGTTTGGAACGCCCAAATTGATGGACTTGGTTTGACATTATTTTTCATGGAAGAACTCTAATTGCACAAGAATGGCATAGATATTTGTGAGGAGCTTTATCCTCTTGTAATTTTCAACTCTTTGGAGTTTACAATGCTCACAATTGTCTATTTATTGTATCAAGTTGAAGAGATTTCTAAGAGAGTACTTTTGTGAAGCATGGCATGGGATGTGTGGATTCATGCTTAGACACATGAGAGTTTATTGTAGGTTGTGAAGAATAATTTTTGAAGGCCAAAGAAGAATCTCAATCAAGGATTGATACAGTGTTATTGTAATCTTGTTCTAAGGTTAAATAATACAAGCACTATTGATTTTGGTGTTTTCCTGAAAGGGTTTCTCCACGTATATGCTATGTCACTTCTATCTTGTGGTCTTATTCTTCTATAATCTTTTGTCTACTTCTACAATTGGTAATAATGAATCTAAACAAATAATCACATACAAAGAATTTTTAAAAAAGAACACTTAATTAGATCTACAATCCCATAGGTTTACAAAGTATTAAGCTACAATTTTCACCTTCGTTATCAACATATGTCAAGCATTACAATCCAACTTCATGAGAAATCATATCAGTAGATGGGTGTATTATTTGTGTAGCCTCACGCCATAATACATCGAGAAGTGTTTTTCAATACCACTATGCACAAAAAACTTCATCATATCTATTAAAGAATGTGAAAGGGTGTGGTATGCACAAAAGGACAAGTGCGAGAAAAGAATGGCTCAAAAGTGGTTGAAAGAGAAGAAAAATACTTTTCCAAGGAATATTGGGTGTAGTGAGTTTAAGGAGGATTTTGCAGTCATGATTACTTTTCTTAACTGAGTCATAGGTCAAGCAGAAGCCAATAAATTATAGCCTTGGATGTTTGATGTCATTTCCCAGATTGTTAATAGAACAAAACACTATGACTGGCCATCATTGATCAGTGATTGTCTCCACTGTCAAACGATATATTTTTTCAAGGCCCATGAATTCCACATGATATCCTACCTCGTATATCTAATGACCTTTCAAGACAAGTTTAGAGGTTTGAATGTCATTGGAACTCTGGGTGTTCAACACATGTATGATCATTACTCGTAGTTAGAGTTTTCAAAATCTGAGCGACGTTACAAGCAGGTGAATGACCTATTCCTGATGCATACAGTGCAAGATCTTGATCATGAGTTGCATATAATAATTTCAACAGATGTCAGGTTGGCAATGACAGATTGGGCTGATTTGTTTATCTAATTCCCCATGTTCTCCTACATAAGAGTATATGGCTTCTCAGGTGATCCAGTCATGTTACCTAGATGCCCAAAAGATGAGGTCATGTTCATGGAGTTTCTAAGGAAAGTACATGAGGTGCACACATTTTTGCGCAACAAACACAAGCCTGTATTGAGTTTCCCATTTGAGATGAGCATATATAGATGTAGATCAATAGTTGATGCTAAGTTGATGAGTGATGAAATGTCAAGGTTTTGTCTCAATCTTTTCAAGGAGAGATGTTCATACGATCCTTGTGGTTTCTTCACATTCTGTCTTGGTCATAATCATGCACATGCACCTACAATTGAAGATTTTTGGACCAATTATGAAGATGAGTTCGAAGTGCGCAAGCACAACTACTCTAGACTCACCCTTCGGTAGATGGGTGATTTATTATCAAAAAATATGGAGGGTTTGTTAGATGATGATGTGGAAGTTCTACTTCCCATGTATGCCTGAGATCAGGTCAAGCAACAACCACTTTCTCAAATTGATTGGTTCACCAAAGAGAGCACCTCAATCGAGGAAAGAACAAGCCGAGTTATCAAGAACAATAAGATTTTCCTGAGCAGTAAAAGAACATAGAAGGTAGCTATTCCAGTTGTAGAGCCGCCAAAAGTTCAATCATCTTTATCTTCTTCTTCTAGATCAAAACTGAGAGCGAAAGTTATGAGCAATCCTCTAGAAGATACAAAGATCAACAAAATGACAAAGAACTTAAAGGAAAAAGTTAATCAGCAGGAATAGTCGATAGATGCACAAAAAGTTCCATTTGAGTCAGTACCACAAGTTGAAGTCATGCCTTCATCTCCTATTCTTCCATGGTTGTTAGGGCCTTCTCCTATTCATATAGATTTAGAAGGTGATTCACCAGTTCACAATGTATAAACACCTATTGATCCATCAAGAGTTGTTGGAGTTGGAATCGATTCTCCTAGAGAAGTTAGTAGAGACTCCTCATCTTGGCTTGAGAACTTGCTAGGTAGGAAGAGGAGGAAGCCTTATTATCAGTTGAACTTTGGAGAACTTGATAGTGTTACCAAGACGCAACATAGAAGAAACTTAAGAAATAAGCTCTTATGGAGAAGAATTCTAATGGTGAGATCATCCTTGAGTTTACCACACCTTCGAAGGACAAGAAAATTGATGAGGTTGAAATTGATGACTTCAAATTTGTGAAGGCCAATTTCAGAAGAAGCCCCTAACATATTTATGTAAATATCCTCGAGGTTACAGTAGATAATCTGAAGGAATGAGTGCTCAAGGATGGAGAAGATAAGGCAGCCCTCAAGGTTGAGATTCAACAATTGTGGCAGTATATTTCCAATCTCCTTCATGGCTCTTCATAGGCTTCTTTGTTGCTTTCACAAATTCTGGAGTCACCTATAGATCAACATCAACTAAGTCAATTGGTTATCTACGAAAAACATAAGAGATTGGGTAGAAGAATTCATCACCGAGGGGAGATTTATACTTGTAGAAATGTACCAATTGAGGTATAACACCCATGATCTTCACTCAGGGATTTAGGAGTTCGAGCAAAATATAACATAAAGGAAACTAAACATGAGGATGGATTATGATTTAGTCATTACAAAAGAACGCAAGAAGAAGCTTTTTGCCTGGAGAGAACAACACCTCTTCAAAGTAAAAACCTAAAAGGAATATCTATAGAATTGGCTAGATATAGACAGAAGGTTGCTAATACTCTCAAGTTCATAAGCATGTTTGTGTCACATATCCCTTGTCAATATCGACATGAAGACGGTACATACTTTGATCTTGGTGAAGTGCATAAAAAGTTTTAGAACTTTGTTTGTGGCAGTTTTAATGGTTATCATGTTGGCTGCAAGATGAATCATGTTGTTGCAATGTTAGCATTTTTTGATGAAGTAGTTGAAAAGAGAAAATAATTTTTAAGTTTGATCGCAAATGGTGAAGAGATGCTAGAAAAATAGTACGTTGTTCTTGATAGTATTAGTGTTCTTGATGAAGAGACAATTAACAACTTTTTGGAAGATATGATTTCCCAGGTCATCAATGAGTGAACTACTAGTTGGAACATGCAAAGATTTCTAGGAATAGAACTCAAGTAAAGGCAACAATTAACTTGATGCCTTTTCCAAGTTAACTTGTTGTTCTCTTTCATTCATATCTATTCTTTGGAAATATCAAATGTATAGTTGGAATTGTAGTCCAATTAATTGTTAGTTATCTTTTGTTTAGTCTTAGAAATAAAGATTGAATGTTGGCAATACTAGTTGTAAAAAATAAGGAGATTTTAGGGTTCCCTACTCCTTATTTGTGTATAAATAAGGGCAGCCTTGCCCATTTATTTTTAACCATTGTTGTGATAACAAATTTGTTGAGCCTATTTTTCTTACAACTTTTCTATTCAATGTTTATTCACTTTTGTTTATGTAATCTGGTTTGATCGCATATTGCAATCCTACTTTTCCATAAGTGTTTTTACTATTATAAAATTGAGGAAGGAAATCTCATGCCTATCTTACCTTGATCTACTATCTCAATATATTTCAGTACTTTGTCTTATGTTTAATCTTTATTTCAACTTACATCTAAAAAGTACAATGAGTCTTCGGGTGTGTTTTGGAAGTGAGTTTATTTAAGATTTTGTGTCAAATTAATCATTCCTTGTTTACTTCTAATTCCCAGGCTCTAAATTTACTTGAGTTATTAGAAGCATTATTAGAATAGGATTAGTTGTAGTTTGAAGTTACGAAACCAGAGAAAACCTCAGCTATAACACAAAGTGTTTTATAACCTTGTGCTCTTAGCTAAAAAATAAAAAGATTGGAAGTAGTTTAGTATTTATTTTAAAGAATAATCAATGAAGAGGTAGCTTCCTTTCCTAATTTGAAGAATAGTCTAACTACATTTATAACAGTCTGTTCCTAATCCACATTATAGAGGTGCGAATTGAAACATGTATAGAGATAGAGGGGGGAGATGAAGATAGAAGGAGAGTGGAAGATGAAGAAAAATATATAGAGAGATAGAGAGGGGGAGATGGAGAAGAAGAGATAGAGAGATGTGAAGGAAGAGAGAGAGTGATGGGGAGAGAGGGAGAAAGATAGGTAGAGGAAGGAGGGAGATAAGAGGGAGGAGAGAGGGAGAGAAATGGGTAGAGGAGTGAGAGAAGATGGGGAAGAGAGGGAAAGAGAGAAGGGGGAGAGGGAGATATCGCTCAATATAAAGAGATTGAGAGGGAGAGGGAGGGAGCCATGGATATAGATAGAGGGCAATATAGAGAGAGATAAATAGGGATAAGGAAAGAGATAGAGAGATAGAGGTAGATAAAGATATGGATAAAAAGAGATAAAGAGAGGAGTGAGATCAATTGGTAGGCTAGTCAGCAAATGATATTGTTTGTGCAACAAAGGTTTGAATAGAGAGGTGATAGCTTCAAAATGCATGGATCCAAACATGATTGAAACAAAGCCTCTAAATTAGGAAGATAATCAAGTTACCAACAAGCTCATGTTTTTAATAGATAGAGAGGAAGTGATATAGATGGAGGTATATATAGAGAGACAAAGAGGGATAGGGAGATAGAGTTAGAGAGATATGGATAGAAAGAGAGAGAGAGAGAGAGGGAGATATAGGTATTTGAAAGGAGAGATATAGATATAGATATAATTTGGGAAAATATAGAGGGTGAGAGAGAGATAAATATACAGAGAGGGAGATATGGAAGGGGAGAGGAAGATAAGAATGAGAAATAGAGATAGAAAGAGGGAGACAATGAGAGAGGGGGAGATGGATAGATATAAAGATATATGAAGTGATAGATAAAGAGGTAGAGAGAGGGATATATATTTATAGAGAGAGAGCAAGAGAGTTGGAAGGAGAGATGGAGTGAAGAAGAGAGAGATAATGAAATATAGATAGAGAGAGAGAGGGAGATATGGGAAGTTAGAGATAGAGGGGGAAAGTCTGAGAGATAAAGGTGGTGATGGAGACAAGTAATAGAAAGAGAGATAGTGATAGGGAAGAAAAAATAAGGAGTGTGTGTGAGTGAGAGATATAGAGATAGAGATAGGTAGGGATAAATAAAGAGAGAGAGAGTGTGTGAGCGAGAGAAAGATATGAAGATAGAGATAGTGAGGGAGGGAGAGAAATAGGGAGATGATAGAGAAGTAGAGATATATACAATTTATGGGAGAGAGGGAGAGAGAGAGAGAGAGAGAGATAAATGTAGGGAGAGGTAAAAGGATAGAGATAGGGGAGAGAGATAGAGAGGAAAATAGAGATGGAGAGGAAAATGGAGATGGGGAGGGAGAGGGAGAGATAGAGAGGGGGGAAATTAGAGATATAGAGATAGAGATAGAGATAGAAATAGGGAGGGAGAAACAAGAAGATAATTAGGTTCCATTAATGATATCTATAGTTATATTAAATTACTTATAATTAATCATATTATAATTATATATTATGTATAGTATATAGTCATTATTAATTAATATTAGGTATTACCTACTATGATATTTTAATTATTTTTAATATATTAAAAAATATTTATAATCATAAAGAAATATATAAATATTTATCTAGAAAGTATCAAATTATACATTTATATATTATATTATATTTAATATATATATATATATTATTTAATTATTTATCTATTTTATATATTAAATCTATATTATAATGATATTATATTTTATACGATTAATCCGTTCTCTAATCAATTCTTCTAATGTTGTAAATTAATTTTAAATATTATCATATTTAATACATATAAAATTAAATTTAATAAACATATTATATAATATAATTATAATATAGATTATATATAAATTAAATATATAATACATAACATTATAATTATACTAATGATTATTACATCCAATTATTATTATAAAATATAATAAATAAAATAAATATAATTATAATATTAATTTAAAAATAAATTAACATTATTAAAAAAATTATAAAATTTGTAAAAGATAAATGGTGTGTCTTATGTAAGATTTTAAAATATAATCGATAAGGCAAGTTAGACTTAGATTAGAAAGACACAATCTCTAAATACATATGGAAAATAATGTGACTGAATTAAATAAGCGAAGGTTGTATCTTATTCATTGGTATTACTTTAGTTTAAAACCATTTTAAAACTATCTATTCTTGCCGCTCAACTTCATAGAAAAAAATAAATAAAGAGTAAGTAGGAAAATCAATCTCTTTCTAGACAGGCAGAATTGGTTTTAAATGCAACATTAATTATACTAGTGATCGCACCTTGGGGTGCAATAGGTACGCCGAAGACAATATAGAGAAATTTGGTTAATTTTTTTTTTTGAAAATAGAAAAATCAATTGAGAGGCATGAATGGCACCATCTGAAATGAACAGCGAGAAATAATTAATATTTTAAAACTTGTAGCAATACAAAAATCTTTGTTAAAATGGCAAAATGTAGAATATGAAAACCTTTGAAAATTGCAGTAAAATATAGGTAAATCTATGTATCTGCATTTACACTTACGAATTTAAGAACTTATTACTCAGATCTGAGCATATTTACATTGAAAATTCCTTTGAAGATTCCAAAGACATACGCATATACAAATATCAAATTCTCAATTGAAAATCACTATAAAGGTGCAAAAGACAGAGAGTGCACTTCTTGTCAAAAAATATACATTTTGGCAATATTATTAGACTTAAAAGTTAAATATGGATCTAATAAAAGATTCTGAGATGAAACAATTTAAAGCAGCAGCAGTTGCTTTTTGCTTCTTTGGCACCCTATATCCTCGTACAACACAAGCATGATCTCTGTCAAAAGGTTCTAGTGTCATCTGCTTATCTACTTGTATGGTTTGAACTGCTCCTTCTGCAACTTCTTGACTTCTTGTGCAAACACTACCTTTGCTAGAACAGTTGAGTCAATGCAATTTGCCTGCAAAATTGTGTAAGCACTAAATCCACAACAGAAAACATCCTCCAAATTCTCTTTGATACATTAAAGAAACCAGAGAGCAAATGGCTTCTTTCAAATTGAGCAGGGGACAAAACAGAAATGTAGTGTGGAAGAAAACCTAAGTTGAGATGGCTAAAATTGGCATATGACTATGGCTTCAATCATATTCTTAAGAAAGTGTTTTGCTGCAATGAATGAAAATGCGTGACGGAAATTCTAAACCCTTGAGATAAAAAAACTAAAAAGCGTTGTGTGCATCTTTTGTCCATTTTTGAGTGTTTCCAATTCTGAATTTAATATTCATCCCGTTTAGGTGTGTAGATATTTGATGTTGAATTTGTTTAGGGAACACAAATTAAATATTGTCCATTTTTTAGTGTTTCCAATTCTGAATTTAATATTCATCCCGTTTAGGTCTGTAGATATTTGATGTTGAATTTGTTTAGGGAACACAAATTAAATATTGGATTTGAGTTTGCTTTGGGTGTGTGAGATGGTCAGGAATGCTAGTTTTTGGAAATTATGATTTGGGTATTGTTTTAGGTGTGAAGATGACAATCCTTAATAAGAGACTTAAACACTGCTATATTGAAGATCATAAAGGGGCAAGAGCTGCCTGGGAAAATGTTTGTGAAGGTGAAGATGGCAGGACACAATAATCAGGTGCAGGATATGCCATGCTGATCTCATTTAGTGTATTCCCTTTATTTGTTGTAGAGTATCAACCTCTACAAAATCCTTTGCTCATCTCTTGCAAAAGGTAATTAAATTCACCTGTCAATTAAAACCCCTGTAGTTGTGTTTTTATTACTTTGTGAACAGGAAATATAGCAAGCCACTAACAATCTTAATTTGAAGCTTATCAACCAGAAGCCATCCAATACACAAAAGCTTAGTCCTGTATTTCAATAAGTTGTTTTGATGTCGTAAGTTCCTCAAGAGCTCTCCAAACAACAATTATAAAACCAAATAGTACTACTAATCTTGAATCCTCTTTTACTGATATTGTTGTACTGTTGAAGGCTATAATAGTAGACCCTGCTATAGTGGCTAACATAAGCCTCAAAGTGCTCTATTTTAATTGCAAATACAAGTAATCCAAGAGACACAAGTACAAGTTTCTTTGGAAGAACATGTTTGAGGTTTTAAAGTAAAAATGATTAAAATGGATGACAGTGAGACCAAAAAAAATAAAGAGAAGAATTTGAGGAAAGGATTATCATCTCTGCCCCATTAACACATATAACACGTGACACTTGATTCAGAAAATCTTCTCTGCCGAACACAGAGAACAACCGACACTTGGTCTTGAATCTGGGTCATTATTACAACGAGTATTCTGCCTTACATAGATGATAGTCCAATAAGCCTCAAACTATATTTTTGTCGCTATACCCACCCAGATCAACACTACAGGGCAATGGGATCCTAGGGAAGGCTCATACCCTAGTGTTCCATGGATACATTTTAAAAGCCCTTTTCTCTATATTGCCACAAACTGGTTTGAAGATAATATTTGTATTATTCTTTTAAAAGAGCAGTGCAGCAAAAAAAAAAAGCAAAGGATTGTTGGTGGGAGTATAGCAGAGCACAGAGTAGAGGAGCGTAACAATGAATATCATCATTAACAATGTTCTCTGCAGAGAATAACAAGTTTATAGGAATGGATAACAGAAATCATATATAAATGAGTGAAATCTTATATATTTTGGTTGCAACAATTGAAAGAGGGGAACAGAGGTATCAAAGATAATGAAGAGGAAGTTCATTGGAGATTCCACAATCAAAGAAGGGAGGCTGCTTGTTCTGACCTTTATTGGATTCAATGTGCAAGAAATAATGAAAAAAGGGTATCTGTAGCAATCAAGATAACCTAGAAGGCAGTGGATTTAACGAAGAATTTGAGTAGCCACTGGAAAGGAGAGTAGAAGTTTGCAGCAACTGCTTGAACTTGTCTGGGAGTTATATTTTTAGTTAAATTTTTTAAATGGAAACACCCATGCAGTGGATTTTTCTTGGATAATTTACAAAAGCTTCCAGACAGAAGGCGAAACATTCTATAATGGGTTCCAAAGCACGCCCATAATGCATCCAATTCAAAACAACCAAAAACAATGTTTCGGTTTGCTGTGAAAAACAACACACCGTACTTTTCATTCTAAACATAACCTAGTTGAAAATATCCCAACACATGGCAAATGACTTACCGCATGAATCTACACAGATTGTGTCCTGCTATCAACGATGCCGGTGAGAAGAAATGGCGAGAGATCACTTCAAACCCTACCGCCGCGGATTGCTGTAAGGTGCGAGAAACCCAGATTCAGACTACAGCTGCCGTATTTATTCAAGGGGTAACCCATGACTCAACATGCACCGACAATAATCCCGATGACCAATAGCAGCGAGGAAGGGTTTTGAAAAACGATGAACGACTGTAGAGCATTTGATGGCATTTCATTCTCCGTGGACAGATCTTCACCGTGCCATCTGGGAAAAGCCATTGAGCCGCTCAAATGTATTTGATCGCAGGCGATTGCCTCTACACGAATTTACACCGTCCGACGCAAAAAAGCCTCCCAAATACTAAGCGTAGGACGCCTTCGGCGTAAATATATTCCATCCCATCATAACAAAATAGTTATCGATTCTTCATTAAAAAATGAATAAAATCCCATGTAAAATGCATGCCCCATAAAATCCTACTAGACATTTTCAATTATAAATTCTAGCCTCTAGTCCAGAAGATTTTAAAAAAATCAAATAAATAATTATATAGTTTTTTTGAGACACTAAAAACAATTTTATAATCTCTATGCAAATTTATGCATTCTATTTAAAGCCATGTGGGAAACCCAAACACAGCGCTTGGAGATCTTGGGAAACATATTTTAATATATATCAGTTAGTCAAAATAAAATATATTTTATTTTTTAACATGTAGGTAATTATAAACAATCATATATTTTTTAACAATCTTGGGAAACATATTTTAATATACATCAATATGATATTTGTGATATAAGTCAGAACACATCTCTGTCGCAAAACAGTCACGCAGCCATGGACATGGTTTTGTACGTATGGATGCAGTCCATGGTCTTCTAGAGGACACTAATTTCGCCGAGAGGCGATCTACAGTGGAAGCTAAATCTGTGTTATATAGCTTCTATAATTGGGAATGATCCTGGGTGGTCATGCACGCAAGTTAATAAGTGAACTGATTCAAGCTAAGATTGGATTATGGTTATACACACATAATGCGATCTTTTTCCTTGCTTAAGTTCATCTCGGGCCAATTCTGATTCATAACAAGCATTACCCAACACGGAATTCCTGGTTTATCTGCTAAAAACTAAAGTTGGTCGATCAAATTTGGCAAGCAGGATGTGCAACGTGGGGTCTTAGAGTGTTTATGTATATACATGTTTATAGCTTGTTTGGAAGGTAAACTGTGATTTGGTGTCTTAATACTAGATCATCCATGGCAGAGTTGGAGGAGCATCTTCTGCCACAGGGAAAAACTAATTTGGAAGAAGAAGAAATTATTGGGGCAACAAGTAATAATTCACATGCAAAAGAATCAAGCAGTCTGGATTGTGATGCGGAGTCACAAAATGGCAGTGGAATCCTAGTGCCTGCTTATGTTTTGAGATATCTTTATGTGGGCCATTTTCTAGCTAGATGGGGAGCAAGGTATTCTAGAATCTAATGATATGGTCATGACCCAAGTGCAGTTTTTTTTTTTCAAGCTCCCTTTGATCTGATAATTCTTTGGCTTTATGCATTTGAACAAGCTTTTTGACAGGAACCGACTCTTTGCCTTATCAGTTTTTCTCGGTTGATATGTTGTTTGGTGTAAAGGTTTAGATATTTAAATGTTTTTTCTCATAGTTTGCTCGCTTTGACAGAATTTTGACCTTTTGGGTAACACGGATCATGCTAGGAGGAAGGCTATACTTGAACAGACTTTTAACTTGTTAGGTGAAATCGATTATACTTGGTGGAAAGTTGAAAATTTAAAGTATAAAGTTTCTTTGAAGGTATGTATTAGGAGTTATCAAAAGGGTCATGGTTTTGGGATAAGCCAGTACCAATAGCCATGACGATATCCTGGTTCACGATGGCATGAAACCCGGTGCAAGTCCAGGGTATTTCAAAGCCAAAAGGTTTCCTACGTGCGGCAACGTGCTATTGGTGTATTGTTTCCTAATTTTCCAAACTAAATTAACTTTAAGCAAATTGTAAAGTAGTTTGCCTGTCGCCATTACCCGCCTCAATAAGGATGGAACCCTGCCGCATGTAGCCAGTGACACTGATAACCAAATTTCTGGGTAGAATGCTAGTTTGAATGCGACACTAAATTGTACCCTTTGAGAGACAAAAATCCTCTCACCTGTTAATACTGACCGCTAGTCAATGGAAAATTATCTTTATATGGTTACTTAATCCGCAGGGTAAACGAAGAAGGGCATATTGGGCTCCCTGATAGGCAGTTCTGAACACTACGCTATTCCCAAGTAAGGTCTATATGAGTTACTTGATTTAAGTTTGCGTGAGGTTCTCCCAGCCATACCCTCGCTTTGTTTTGCTGTCCAAATGAAGTTAGTCAAATTTTTCGGCAAGAAGTTGGGGACTATGGTTGAGTTCAAGCAGGTAGGGTGCATGTTTTACTAATATGATTTCTGACAAAATTGATTCAATAAGGAATGCTATCTAGACAGTGTTATGCTCCAAAAGCTTTGATTTATATTTTTCTCGGTGCTGACATGCAGGGGAAGATTAGCATTTACTTAATTTGACAAACACCATGCTTATGTTTTTATACCCCAAGCATATAATTTCAACAAAGTTATGTGAAGGATGGAATCTATTTGTGAAGGTAAATCAGAATAAGCATCCATTAAGTTCTCTTCCTTTTATGGGTTTTGAGACAACCATAGTTTCTAGATTTTTAAGTAGCAACTTCCACAATTTAAGCTAGGACATTTCATAAAGTGTCAAAGAAGATGCACCGTGTGTGTGCAAAAGGGACAATCAGGGAGAATATTTTGCTCGGAAAACAATAGATGCTTTATGAATATGGTTTCAGGGGATAAATAAAGACCTCTGAATCCCATGTTGCTAAGGTTGGCTGCAATTAGCAACACTGGAGACTAGGTAGATTATAAAATGCCCACGTTACCACATGTATTCTCGTTGAAGCTCATTTTTCATTTATATGGAGGAAAAATAAGGCCTTTCCTAGACAAGCTAATGACAACATATAATGTAGCTTGTACCATAAGATCTCTAGCAGCTGTAAGTTTAAATTTTTGTAAAATATGGCTTCAAAAAGAAACTGTTGTGTTAGAGAAGATTCTTAATTTAAAGAATGACAGATTAAAAGATTAATTTAATTTAATGATGTAAACCAAATTCTTTATACATTTCTTTTTAATTGTTGCTCTAAAATACTAAAAGGAATCAGATTGCTTATGTCGACATTGAAAGGATCATAAGATAAGCTATAGCAATCCAAAAGTACAAAGATTCAGGTTTGACTGGAAAACCATGGAGGGTTCCAGATGAATTTTCCTAATTGATGAAGAGGATGTAGAAGTGGTTCTAGTAATGCTGATTAACAAAGGAGGATGAATATTCCGTTAGTGACAGGATCAAGCAGAGCAGGAAGTTCATCTAGATGAAGAAGGGTATTATCAAATAAGAAGTGAATGCTGAGAGTACATTTAACTCGAAAGGAGGTGGTGGTGGTCAAACCTACAAGGAACCATCCAAGGGAGAGGATGGCTTTGTCCATATTTTAGATGAAGTGGCAAGTATGGAAGAAGGAATGATGATGGTGATGGCGACAAGGATGGAAAGTAGTGGTCAACAATGATCAAGTAGTGTGGGAGGCCAAGTGGATATCAGACACTACTTGAGGAGTCATACTCATCAATTAGCCTCCCTTCCTGTTCTTTTTTCTCCTTGCATATTGCAAACTAGTACATTGAAGGACCCTATGAGGAAGAACAATCACCCTCTTTTGCTCCCTCTCTATGACCAAGACCTTGGCACCTTTGTTTATAACTTTTGATGTGGCGATCAATCAGCAAAAACATATTGCTAATAGTGGTACCTAAGATCGTCTTGTGAAGCTATTAAATAACCTTCAAGATGATGTTGACCTTGATATCACCTTATAACCTTACGCCATGGATGTCAAAGATTAGCCTAGTCTTGTTCTTGATCAGCCTCATTTTGATACCTAGCCCAGCCTTGTTGATACAGAGTCTATTCCTATTATACATGCCTCTTGTATAGATAGAGAAAATAGCATTGTCAATGCACACATCACCGTCTATGCCTATAACAGCAGTGTCTTTGTGGATGATAGTGATCCTATTGATGATTGTCAATATCAGAGTAGGAGTTCCTAGCTTCAAGCAACAAATAGTATTTGTTGCATCTTGTTCAGGGGGAAGAAGAGGAAGCTTGGACATTGGTACGGGATCCATTCACTATTTCCTTCATTCTATATCATATTGGAAAAAGAGATGAGTTCAGATTATGCATTAATAGAATACGATATTGATTTTGATGTGAGTAATTCATAAATTAATTTGGTTGCTAGAAAAGAAAGAGATTAACCATTTATTAATTACATCAACTGTAGTAGTTTTTTGGCATAATGATACCTGTTGGGAAATGAGGTGTCTCAACCTTGCTGCATATTTCCCATAATAGTTATTTTCATTTAATATTTTCCTACAGCTGTTACACATTGTTGATGCTTTGAAAATTGGTTTATTAGGTGTCATAAGATGCCCATGTGATAGTCTATCATGGGAGGACTATTTTTAGAGATTCTATGACAGTTTTTATGACATCTGTAAGGGTCAAAAATAGGGGTTTTCATTTTGGACGTGAGAGCTTATTTTAGACTTGAATCTTGCTGAAGAAGCCAAGCACATGGTTTTGTAAACCATTGGTGGTTTCTTGTATTGTTGGAGGTCTATAAATTGGAGGCTTGAAGAGTAGTTTTATAGATTGAGTTTGCAGGTATTGTTATGCTGCTGAAACGCTGCCGAAATTCTTCCAGAGTTGTTAACTGGTGATACTCCTGTAAAAGACTTGCTCTGCAAGTGTATGTAATCTTGGTTTTGGATTTGGAATACATTGAGCAGGCTTTGGAGAGTGGGGTCTTTTTCCCGAAAGGGTTTTCCCCACGTATATCTGGTGTTTTGTATTTTCACTGTTTATTTCATGTTTTGAATGTGTTGATTTTCTGTAACTGTTTGGTCAAGTTTTTAAAGTTTTGCATAATCTCTTCTCAAGATTGGCATAGGAAATTGTTTCCGCTACTCTAATTTCCTTACAAGTGGTATCAGAGCCTGATCACCTTTGGTTTCAGTTGTGGGTTGTTGGGTTTTTTGAGCTAATCAAGGTTTTGAGTGGGAGCTTGTGTAGAAGATACTTTGTGATCTTGTTGCTGATATATTTTTCGAATGGCAAGCATATCTAGGAGGATTGAGGTAGAAAAGTTTTCTGGTACGAACTTTGAAATGTGGAAGCTGAAAATGGAAGATCTGTTGATTGATCGGGATCTATGGGATGCAGTGGATGCAAATGTCCTGAGGCCTACAGATGCGGCTTTGGCTGCAAAATATGATGTAATGGATCGAAAAGCTAAAGGTCTCATTAGACTGTGTCTTGCAGATTCAATCCTGATAAATGTCCACGAAGAACCCACTTCGAAGGATCTTTGGAAGAAGTTGGGTGAGATATACCAAGCCAAATCTCTAGTAAATAAGATTTTCTTGAGGAAGAAGTTGTATTCCTTGAGAATGGAAGAAGGTGGACGAATTTTTGAGCATCTTGAAACATTCAATATGCTGGTGACTCAGTTGACCTCAGTTGGGGTTAAGATGGATGAAGAAGAAAGGTGCCAAACTTTGCTATGTTCACTGCCAGACTCATGGGACAGCCTTGTCATGGCCATTGGGAGCACTTCTGTTGTCTTGAAGATGGAGGATGTTGTTGGTTCTCTACTCTCCGAAGAGATGAGAAGGAAGGTCTCTTTGAACACCGAAGAGGCTTTGAGTGTTCGAGGAAGACAAAAAGAACGAGGCAAAGATGAGAAGCAGCGTGGCCGTTCTAAGTCCAAAAATAAGGGAAGATCAAAATCTCCTGGTAAGTCCAAGGTAATATGTTGGAACTGTGGCAAACCCGGACACTTCCGAAAGGACTGTAAAGAAGAGAAGAAAAAGAAAAAGAGGAAGCAAGATTCTGATTCTGAGTCTGAAAAGGAAGATGGAGATGCCTTTATTGCAGCCTTGGGCACTCGTGCAGGTGATAATGTATGGTTGATAGACTCAGGTGCATCTTTCCACATGACTCCTAACAAAAACTGGTTTAGTAAGTATGAAAACTATGATGGTGGTAAGGTGTATTTGGGTGATGATTCTTTCCTTGATATTGCTGGCTGTGGTAGTATTCATGTAAAATTTTCTGATGGTAGAGTTAGACGATTTGATGGTGTCTTGCATATCCCAGGACTAGCAAGAAATTTATTATCTGTTAGCAAGCTAATAGATGCGGGTGTGCATGTACAATTTTCTGAAGCAAGTGTGAAAATGGTGAGAGGTGCTATGGTGATAGCAAGAGGAAGCAGATTGGGTACATTGTACCAGCTTGATGCATGCACAGTTGAGTGCAATAGCACTTCTGATAAGATTAAGCCAGAAACTACTTCGCTGAAAAATGAGAAGGTTTCCTCTTCTGCGGATGGTCGTGGCTTTTGGGTACCCAAGGGTGCTATGTCTACTGAATCTAAGTTGCCTGTAGAGAAGACCATGTTATGGCACCAAAGGATTGGCCACATTGGAGAGAAGGGTTTAAAAGCCCTGAAAAATAAGAACCTCGTTGAGGGGTTGAATGATTGCAATCTAGAGTTTGATTTCTGTGAACATTGTATTTATGGTAAACAAAACCGCGTTTAGTTTTACTTGTCTTCTCATAAGTCTTCATGTATCTTGGATCTGATTCACTCTGATGTATTTGGTCCTGTTGATGTTTCTTCTATTGGTAAATCAGTTTATTATGTTACTTTTATTGATGATTTCAGTAGGAGAACATGGGTATATTTTTTAAAGAGTAAAGCTGAAGTTTTTAGTCGTTTTAAGGAGTTCAAGGCTATGGTAGAAACTCAGACTGGAAAGAAAATTAAATGTTTGAGAACTGACAATGGCGGTGAGTACTGTTCTGTAGACTTTGACAGATTTTGTATAGATTGTGGGATTAAAAGACAAAAGACAACTTCGTATTCTCCGCAGCAGAATGGAGTTGCAGAAAGAATGAACAAAACGTTGATGGAGAAGGCTAGGAGTATGTTGAGTGGAGCTGATCTAGAACAAAAGTTTTGGGCTGAAGCTGTTGCCACTGCTTGTTATTTGATAAATAGATCTCCTACATCAGCGCTTGTTGATAAAACGCCAATGGAGGCGTGGTCGGGGAAAAAGCCTTCACTTAGACATTTGAGAGTTTTTGGTTGTGAGGCATATGCTCATGTGCCAAAGGAGAAGAGAACAAAATTGGACTCTAAAGCTGTCAAATGTATCTTCATCGGCTACAACTATGGTGTGAAAGGATACAAGCTTTGGGACCCTGTTGCACAAAAGGTAATTTATTCCAAAAGTGTTATTTTTATAGAGACTAAATCTTCTCCTATTAATTTTCAGCCAAAACAACATAAAGAAATTGAACAGGAAAAGGATGTGGTTCAAATTCCTTCTACGCCTGAGGAAGTTGAAACGATACCCCAAAATAGACAAGAAGTTGAGGAGAGCTCATCAAGCTTTGAAGAGGAGGAAGAAGTGGAAGAACCTCCACCTCAGCTTGTTCGAAAGTCTACAAGGCAAAGGCAACCACCTCAAAGGTATGGGTATTCACTTGATGATTGGAAGTGTATATTTGCTTTGAGTACTAACGTTGATGAACCGAGATCCGTGCAAGAGGCATTGGATATGAATGATGCAGAGTCCTGGAAATTAGCCATGGATGAAGAGATGGCAGCTCTTAAAAGGAATGAAACATGGGACTTTGTACCATTGCCTGAGGGTCGGAAACCTGTTGGATGTAAATGGGTGTTTAAGAAAAAGATTGGTTCAGATGGAAATGTTGAAAAGTATAAGGCACGGTTGGTTGCGAAGGGATACTCTCAGGTTGAGGGTATAGACTATGGTGAGATTTTTTCTCCCGTTGCTAAAATGACATCCATTCGATTCTTATTATCTATTGCAGCAACTTATGATCTAGAGGTGGAACAAATGGATGTGAAAACTGCGTTCCTTCATGGTGATTTGGAGGAAGAAATTTATATGACATAGCCAGAGCACTACGTGGTAAAAGGTAAAAGCAAGTTGGTATGTAAGTTAAAGAAATCTCTATATGGCCTTAAACAAAGTCCGAGGATGTGGTACCAAAAGTTTGATACATATGTATTGAGTTTGGGATTTGTGCGGTCTAAATCTGATCACTGTGTATATTTTAAATCTGATGGTGATTGTTTCCTGGTAATTGCTTTATATGTTGATGACATGTTGTTTATTGGGAAAGGCAAAGGTTTGATTGCAGAATTGAAATCTCAGCTCTTTGTGAAATTTGAAATGAAAGATCTTGGTGCAGCAAAACACATAATTGGGATGGAAATTAGAAGAGATCGTGAGAACAGAAAGCTATGGCTTAGCCAGGGTAAGTATGTTTGTTCAATTTTGCAAAGGTTTAACATGCAGGATTGTAAACCACTTTGTGTTCCTGTTGGATTGGGAACGAAGCTCTCTATTTCACAATGTCCAACATCCCCATTGGAGATGGAAGACATGAGCAGAGTGCCTTACCAGAGTGTAGTAGGAAGCTTAATGTATGCTATGGTCTGTACAAGACCAGACATTGCCCAAGCAGTGGGAGTTCTTTCTCGTTTTATGTCTAATCTTGGAAGAGTGCATTGGGATGCAGTTAAGAGGGTCTTCAGATATTTGCGGGGTACAACAGAGTATGCTATATGTTTTCATGGTACAGGAGATCAGCATTCCCTGAGTATTCGTGGTTTTGTGGATTCAGATTGGGCTGGTGATGTCGATAGCAGAAGGTCCACCAGTGCATATGTGTTTACTCTTAATGGTGGTGCAATCAGTTGGATGAACAAGCGACAGGCTGTGGTCGCTTTGTCCACTACTGAGGCAGAGTATATGGTAGCTACTCATGCCTGTAAAGAAGCCATTTGGCTGAAGCGTTTGTGTTTAGATATTGGATTGAAACAGGGTGTAGTTACAATTTATTGTGACAGTTAGAGTGCAATCTGCCTTGTGAGGAACCCAACTTTTCATGCCAGGACCAAACACATTGATGTTCAGTATCACTTTGTGAGAGATATGGTCGAGGATGGCAGGGTGAAGCTGGAAAAGGTAGAGACAGTGGCGAATGTTGCAGATGCATTAACTAAGCCTGTGAGCACAGTGAAATTCAGGTGGTGTTCCGAGTCTATGGGCCTTTTGGACCCTAGCAATTGATCCATGATGGTGTTTTTCCCTTGGCCCTTGCAAGGTATTCGACAAGTGGGAGAATGTTGGGAAATGAGGTGTCTCAACCTTGCTGCATATTTCCCATAATAGTTATTTTCATTTAATATTTTCCTACAGCTGTTACACATTGTTGATGCTTTGAAAATTGGTTTATTAGGTGTCATAAGATACCCATGTGATAGTCTATCATGGGAGGACTATTTTTAGAGATTCTATGACAGTTTTTATGACATTTGTAAGGGTCAAAAATAGGGGTTTTCATTTTGGACGTGAGAGCTTATTTTAGACTGGAATCTTGCTGAAGAAGCCAAGCACATGGTTTTGTAAACCATTGGTGGTTTCTTGTATTGCTGGAGGTCTATAAATTGGAGGCTTGAAGAGTAGTTTTATAGATTGAGTTTGCAGGTATTGTTATGCTGTTGGAATGCTGCCGAAATTCTTCCAGAGTTGTTAACTGGTGATACTCCTGTAAAAGACTTGCTCTGCAAGTGTATGTAATCTTGGTTTTGGATTTGGAATACATTGAGCAGGCTTTGGAGAGTGGGGTTTTTTTCCCAAAAGGGTTTTCCCCACGTATATTTGGTGTTTTGTGTTTTCACTGTTTATTTAATGTTTTGAATGTGCTGATTTTCTGTAACTGTTTGATCAAGTTTTTAAAGTTTTGCATAATCTCTTCTCAAGATTGGCATAGGAAATTGTTTCCGCTACTCTAATTTCCTTACAATACCCACTTCTCTTTGCAAAGCAGCAGAATGATGGGGGATTGAGTAGACAATGTGAGCCAAAAACTTGTTAATGAATCATGAATGAATGATACTTGTTTGTGGTGGCACCATACAATGGCCAAAGTGATGGAAAGGGCAATCTGGTTTTAAAATACCAACAATCTTTCTGCAGAACAGATACCTAAATTTGGGTATCTCTTAGAACTTGAGGCTAACTAGATAAAAGCCTATGAGGATATAAATTTGAGTTTGAAGATATTCTTAAGACAAAGGGGCTAGGCAGAAAACATGGATCGAACAATGCAATAAAAAACTGTTTGTTTGCAAGGAATCATATCCTAAAGCAAGATAGTTTGAACCTTCTCAGAATGTGCCAAGTCAATTAATCCCAAATTGAGCCGTTGGACGTTCGACCCATAAATTATAAATGTTAATTTAATAACTACATTAAAAATACACCCTTGAAGGGATATCCTAGAAATGTATTTGAAAGAACTTGAACTCCAACTTAGAAAGGGAGCCATATCTATTGCAAAGACCCAATTGTGTAGTTAGCTTTAGAGTGAGGATTGGACTTCTAAGCTAGATTTCCAAACCAGTATAATCTGATGTGATTTCCATAGGGTCTCCTTAATAGAAGAATGGAACTTAGATAGTGCTTTTCTAGAGGTATTAAAGATCATGACCTTAGTTTCTCAGGTAAAATATTAATTATTTTTGCACAAGCAGAGTAAGTTAATATACTTTTATGTATAAACCCACAAACAAAAGATAGAGGACATCCTAATAAATATAATAATCAATGCATGATGATATGTGCTATCAGCAACAAGCATGTTTTTTTTAAGGAAGAACTTATGCCAATCCATGTGATTCCGAAAGAAATTTGGTGAGAGATGGCACCCACTCTTGAATCCGATGGCACTCTTAAGAAAGGTAGAGAGTCCATGAGAAGTCCAAAGGTGACCATCACTTCCCTATAAATCCCCCCAAAGATGATTATAATGAGCTTTGATAGATCAATTGTCTGCGGTCTTTAGAATGATAAATTCATAGGAGAAGATTCAAAGGTCTTTCCAAAGTGTACAAGGTAGCAAAAGACTTTAGAAAACCAATGAAAAACCTTCTCAATGATAGCCAAAAGATTGAAAATGTGATTGCTAGTCTAGAGATCTCTTTTTAAGCCTTCTTAAATTACTCCACTTGAAATAATCAAAAGGCTTCAAGTGAAAATCTATGCCTGACCATGGTAGTTCTGTATTTTTCTGGATAGAAACTATATCCTGTCAACATATGAATGGGATGAGTAGTTTTTCAAGATCAAGAGAGGGGAAATCCAGACAAAACCTTCTCATTAGATATACTTGCAATAGTGAAAACAATTGACTCTACAGTATATTTGAGACACTCAATTTGGGAGCCTTCAGAACCTGCTGCTTTTCTAGTGCACAATTTCTGAATATCTTTAAATCTATGCTGCTATGATTTGAATATAGAGTTTATTTAGATGGTATAATTGCATTTAAGCCTGAACTTAAAATGTGCATATTATTTTCACTTTTGTAAACATCTCCTTGCCAGATAAGATGGAAGACAGGTTGTACACCTTTCTGTATTTAATTTATTGTTTTCCCTCCTGTTAATTTTGCTCATCACTTCTCTTATTCTCCTGCTCCTCCCTGCAACCTTTCCTACCCTCCATTGTATCATACCTTTTATAACTCTCTAGAAGATAGATATAAATATGCCTGCCTTTTATTTTATATCTCCTAAGCAATCTTGTTTCCCTGATGCCTACACACAATTTCTTCCCACCTGATTGAACTTTTTATTGGATGTAACTCTGTACTTTTTATACACTTCATTCTATCTCAACAATTTCAGTTGTCTTGATTGAATTGATCGTTTTATTTCTAAGTAGACCAATTATTTTTAGATTGATTTAAAAATTTAGAAAACTAACTTGAAATATTCCCCATTGTTTGTCTTAATTACAGAATGTGGGAATTCTCAGTGGGGTTGTTCATGTTAGATGTATGGCCAAGTTCTCTGCTTCTCCCTGCTTTGTATGGTGTTGTGGAGACTGCCTCTGTTGCAATTTTTGGCCCTAGTGTTGGTGATTGGATTGATAGAACACATTATGTCAAGGTCTGTATGACTTGAGATGTCTTTGCAGTGTAAATATTTTATAAAGTTGCAATGTCCATGTACACGTGTGTATCTGGTCTTACTTAAAGTAAAATGAATTATCCACATTCACTTTAGGTTCTACCTGAATGAATGTCTACATATGAAAGTCATTTCTCATAGCAATAGCAGTTATTGATTATGTCAAAACGCAGGTATTAAAAATTTTGGTGGGGCTCCAAAATTTGTCCTTCATTGTAGCTGGAGGAGCAGTAGCAGTATTGCTGATTTATCCTAGTTCAACAACCAAGCAACTAAATTTTATTTGCCTGGTCAGTCTTATAAATACAAGTGGAGCTCTTGGTGCATTAGCAAGTCTTGGAGTTGCTATCTTGATAGAGAGAGATTGGTAAGTGTCTCATATTTTTGGGCTAACAGGAAGAAGTGTTGAATTCTAAGGAAATATACTATTAAGTTTAACTTGTTCTAGTAGACATCTAGTTATCCAAATGTATTTATGGAGAGTAAAACAAAAGTCTCATTTGGCATTTTTGCTTTCCATATTTCCATAATTTGACACAGAAATCAATTGTGCCCCAAAAATAGATCTTTTTCTTGAGAATTATTTAGAAATTAATCCATTAATAAACATTATGTTATCACCACCACTACCGAATCAGAGTGGATATGGGTTTTTTGGGCCAGCTGGGTTTTTCTGATTCAGTCCTGACCAAGAAAAAGAAAAAGACAGTAAGGATACCATCACGGGTTGGGAGCCCATTCTTGAGGCCAGGATCTCCCAGATGGTTGGGGCAACCAACCTGATCACAACCTTTCTCTTCTTGCTGGTATACCTTTAGGTACATAGCAGGGTGACCATTTCTTTTGTTTGTTGACTCTTGTATCAACTGTTGGAGGTGTGATTCCATTCCACCCATCTTTTATGTGAACTAGTGTATTATATTTTTATATAATTTAATATAGAAGTGTGCTTCTCATCATAAAAAATAACTTCTTCTAGTCCATGGACTGGTTATCACAAAACCATGCATGAAGGTACTGTGCTACCTCCATATTAGGAACTGAGAGCTTGCAAAATATGCTAGATACCCTTTGAGGATTTTAAAAATCCTGTGCCCACTTCTTAATCTTCAATATCAAGATCTCAATAATTTAATATAGAAGTGTGCTTCTCATCATAAAAAATAACTTCTTCTAGTCCATGGACTGGTTATCACAAAACCATGCATGAAGGTACTGTGCTACCTCCATATTAGGAACTGAGAGCTTGCAAAATATGCTAGATACCCTTTGAGGATTTTAAAAATCCTGTGCCCACTTCTTAATCTTCAATATCAAGATCTCAGCTGAGTATAAAATATTATAATGAGGAAGCCCTAGGGTATGAAAACTTAACGGAAACTTGCACAAAAGAGAATTACCACAAGTTGAGTGAAGAATTACTGATTCAACCTGGTTACAAGCTTCCTGCTATGAAATTTCTTCTTCAAGAAAACCCAAAAGCATACAAAAATAGAAGCTCCTCTTTCAATAATCAGAAAACCAAAATCTTAGGGGGTTCCAAAACTAGACACCCACTTCATGAATCTCACAAGGCCCTCTAGCAAAAGAACCATAATATTTTCCCTAGAACTATCTCCTTATAAGATAATCAAATCTCCTTTGAAGGCTGAAGACCCCAAGAAAACTTATCCTCTCAATAGGTAATTGAAGTTGCATATATCACCCAAGCAAGAATGATCTCTTCCAATAGAAACTCTGTAGGGCCTTGACTACAAGTTTGGCGTGAAGCAACGAAAAATGAAAACAAAACTCCTATCTCTCACAAAACCCTCAATTCCCATGTATAGGAGGGGTGCAAATCAATAAATGCCAATTACTTGCACTTGATTGGATAGTAGTGCAATTAATACACTTGGGATGCCAAAAATATAAGACCATCACAATTTCTGCCAAGCTCATGCACAATCAAGTTGATCATTCATCATATATTTGGAGAAGACTATAGATTAAGATAAGCTCCCCTTAGGCTGCGGTCCCATGGTGGGCTTCAAGATTTATTTTGAAGGAGCAGGGGGTCTCATGAAGTAAAAAGAAATATGCTACAAGATTAATTAGAATCTTTTCCTCAACAATAGAAGCCTCTACTTTTTAGTTCAAAATTTAAGCGGGTGCAATTGGGGTGGGGCTAGAAATTGCCTCACCAGCTTAGGCTTTTTTTTGCCACTTGTCAATCATATGGGGTTTTCTTTACTCTGCTTAATTGAATATGCAAAATAATAAAATTCATGAGACCACCGACTTCATAAAGTTAGGAGCTTAAACTATACTAAAAAATTCATGGAACCACCCACTTAAAAATAATCCTAAAAAATCTCAGCAGCACCTGCTGAAATTTTTTAGGAAGCCCCCCTCCGTGGTACCCCACCTTTATCCAAATCTATATCCGAACCAAATATTACTTCTATAAATCAACCTTTCTTAAAACAAATCAACCACAAGGGTCTGTCAAGGAGAACAACATATTAGGTCACAAAGAGCATAGACGATGATAAACACACATGAAACCTTTCAACAAAGTAAACACTTCATTCAAAAAATACTGGACATAGTATAGGTGTAACGTGTTCATCATGGTGTCATGATGAATTGGTGAAATTGGGTCATTATCAGACTGCAACCACACCACATAAGTGTGATTTTTGAACACTTGTTCCTGCACATTGAAACGGATCCAAATCAGCAGCATCCATTCAAATAAATTATCACAAGGATAATGTTAAAATATCAACATAATCATAAATGCTGATCATCATAAATCATCAAATAATCGTATAGTAAAATCCAAACTTGCTTGCAAATATTCAGAATCAAGTACCAAAGCAAAGTGTGGCGAGAGGGACAGACAGCATCCTGTAAGCATTTTCCTACTAATCAATAAAATGTGGGTTCAACAGTATATGTACGGAATTTAGCTACAACAACTAATGAATTGGACTCAACTATAACTTTGTTTGTGCGCTCTATTTGTGCTGTACACGATTCTGCTTCAGTGAGTGTTACATGATCAATACTCAAGATACCCATTGATTACTGAGTGAATGTCCATAGTTTTAATATTTATGAGTTATGGCAATCATACTTGGGAGTATGATAATTATGATACCAAGTGTGTACTCACTGACTAGGAAGTTGAAACATGTTTGAGTTTGTAATATCCTTATCTACATTTCCAGTCTTTATTGAAAATCCTTTGAGATTTAATGATAAGTAATTAGACAAGAAATTTCAGATGTGCGTCAAGATTGAATCAATACATTTATTTAAGTTTCCTTAAATGGATAAAATGCTAATCAAAGAAGATAAATATTTAGAAAATAACTCATTCGTAGGGATCAACTTTCTTTAAGTTAACTATAATTCCTACATTCTTAAATAATAAAAGCTTTAATGTAGGATAAAATAAGAAACATTATCCAGAGAATATGCCACACAGCTCGACTAAGTACATTTCTCATTTAGTATTGTTTGGTTGCTTACTGTAGCTCGAAAGTGTTTGGGAATTTTAAGCTATAAATATGTCATGTTACTCCCACTTATAATTCTTGTTTCTTGGCTCTTAAACTTCAGGGTTGTAGTGATATCTGAAGGTCAGTCATCAGACCTTCTCACTCAAATGAATGCAGTGACACGTCGAATTGACCTTAGCTGCAAGTTGTTAGCACCTGTTGCTGCTGGATTCATTATGAGCTATGCATCTATGGCAACATCTGCCATTTGTCTAGTACTTTGGAACATATTATCTGTTGGCTTGGAATATTGGCTTTTATCTTCTGTGTATCATGCCATTCCCGCTTTGAATCTAAGAACAGAGAAGGAGAAAAGGGGAGAAAAAGTTTCTTTTGATGAGTCACTTGATCATTCAGACAAGGAAACAAGCATAATTCATTTAACTTCCAATGAAGAAAACACTTCACTCCAGGAGAAGCTTCAATTAAAAAGTTGGCGAAGAAAGATATTGCGAAAGTTTTTACACATTCCTAGTGTGGAAGCATGGCTAGTCTATTTCCAGCAGGATGCAGTGCTTGCAGGCTTTGCCCTAGCTATGCTCTACTTCACTGTGCTCAGGTGATTCTATTCTTTCTACAAATGTCTTTGCTATTAAAATTTAATTTTCAATACTCTCTGCTGAAGCTCCAGCTTGAGTTACTTGTTTGAGAATATAGAATTCCGTTTCCATTTTGTTGCTTTAGATGCATTGACCTGATCCCTTATAGAGCATTGCTTCTCCCTTGCAGTTTTGATACACTGATGACAGCAGCATTAAAATGGAAAGGCATCCAATCATATGTGCTAGGCCTTGCTCGTGGAGTGAGTGCTTGTATTGGTATTTCTGCAACACTTCTATATCCTATAGTACATTCTCGTCTGCGATCACTCCGCACAGGACTTTGGTCTATTTGGAATCAGGTATGTATCTGGTGTTTCTGAATTTCCTATTACTAGTGATTCTGGAACAAGAGGAAATCCATTCGTCTATATGATATGGATTTTAGGGAGTAATGGTTTTTAAATTTTTTGATGCAGCAACCTCTGAAGATAGAAATCCAATTTGGATGTGCTTGTAATTGACATTTAGAAGTTAACACCATGCCTGTCTACCTGGGACACTTCCCTTTGTTATTTGAGCTTAAGATAACTTGTTATCTTCATTAAAGGAAAATTTGTTTCTTGTCAGATTTTACGATACGATTCCACTAACTTGTACAAAGTGGGAAATAAACTGCAAGAGGAAAAAAGACACGAATAATGAAATCTTGCCTTTGGTTGGAAATGGAAGACACTTTTGGAGATTATTTCCCTATACTTGAGAATACAAGATGAAAATTTAAAAGAAGGAAACTTCCTTCTATTATAAACTATAGTTTTTCTATACACAATAAAGGCAATGAACACATGATATTGTTCATTTAGTTTTTACAAGTACCAAAACTTTTTGTGGTTACAGGTTGAAAAGGAGAGTATATCAAACTCTGTTGGCTCTTACATAAAATCATAGAGATGAACTGAGAGAGAGGTCATATTAAACCTATTTGGCCATGTAAGGGATTGCAAAAATATCAAACATCTATCTAGTATCAATGTAGAGAAGATAATGCCTCTAGGTCATGCTAAATGGCCATCTTAAACATCTCATAGAAACCCTTTTCTTAGGATCCTTTATTTTGTTCAAATACCATTTCCTTTACCCCAGTGAGCAATAGCACCCAACATTCAACTATGCCCTTTTACTATATAACATTGCATACAATATTTATTTACACTGTTGGCATTTCAATTAGCACCTCTGGAGTGCTTATTGGAAACAAACATCTATGCATAGTATTAATTGCTCTTCAAAGTAGGAGGGGAAGCTCCCTCTTTTGCTGATGGTTGCGTAAAAAGTAAAGTGAACTAAATTCCTATCTTTTTTACTTAGCGGTAGGGCACAAGGTTATAAAATGCAATACGTTGCAGCTAAGGTTTTCTTTGGTTTCTGCAAATCTTAACTACAACTAAGCTAAAACTAAAACTATCCTATCTCAAGTAATTTAGAGCGAGAGGAACTAGGAGCAATTGGGAATGGTTTGATCACTTAGACAAACTGTCTCTTAGAATGCATCCGAAGGCTCTGAACTTCCATATTTACATTGAAATAGAGTTCATGCAAGTAATCAATAAACGGTAAGCTAAATCTCAAGATTCCCAAGGCGGCGATGGCGCTCTATCCGAGGTGTAGGTTGAAATATAGATTACTAGAAACAACACATAACAATAATCCTAATCTCTAAATTCCCAAGGAGGTGAGACGCTCTATCCAAGGTGTAGATTGAAAGAAAGATTATTGAAACAACATACATGAAAGATCTTGAGAATTTTAGATCAAAGGAATATGGCTCTTCTGATTGATTATCTCAACCTCAATCAAAGATTACACTTTGGGACAGCAAATTGCATGAAAGAGAACAATCACACAACATGCAATCAACGAAATACACTTGACAAATATTGAACACAAATACTTGAATAACAAGAATGCAAGCAAACCGCTCAATGTTTAGCTATAACAAATATGATTCAAGAACATATACTAAGTGAACAAAACACAGGCTATCCGGCATCAACGTTTTGCTATCATGAAGTAAAGTTAAAAAATAATGAGCAAAGGTTGCTCTTATTTATAGAAGCTCAAGGGAGTAGGGAACCCTAAAATATCCTTGAGTTAACATTCAATTCTTGCTAATCAACAAGATTTATCCCTATGTCTAAAAGTAGGTAACCTAACAGTTAACTGGAAAGTCTACTTCAGTTAACTGATTCTACACTAAAAGAGAACTCCAATGTACAAAGGTGTCTCCAAAAATAGACATGCACGATTGGTGGGACAACGAGTTAACTTGGAAAGAGGCATCAAGTTAACTGCTATGTCATAAATGCTATCTTTGGAGAGGTAGGACGTCCTAACTGATAGTTTACACCTCATCAACTTGAGTCATCATCTCCTCCAACCAGTTGTTAACTGCCTCATCATCTGGAGATCGTCACATGCCTCATTTCACTGCTTGTTAGCAACTTGAGCAATCCTGGAAAAATCTGCACACTTAAACAGGCAGTTCATTGATTGGTAACTTTGGCGGCTCTATAACTGGAGTGGTGACTTTTGTTTCTTCTGCAGCTTTACGCTTCTGACGCTTTTCTTGATTTTTCTCGATGGAAGAGTGTTGCATGATGAAACTGCGAAGTTTGATTGCGAACACTCTAGCTATGAGAAATGCACACGAACTTGCTGCACACCCAGTGTAGACATCTGAATTTGACCACCCCCATATGGTCAAATTCATCCCCTTTATTCTTCTATCTCGCATCCCTCATCTGCATTAATTAAATAATTTATTTAATTAATATTTCCTCTTTTTCTAATGTTCCTAAGGTATTTAATTAAATAATTAAATACTTTATCTTTTATCCCCTTTCTTCTCTAAATTAAATAAATGCTTTAATTTATTTAATTTAGTCATTTAACTTCATGAATTTAAATCAATTTTTAAATTTACCTTTTTTTCTCTCCTTGTCCCATTCTCCATAATCCTCTCTAATCTAGATTAATTTAATCAATCCATAATTAGGATGTGCACACCCTTAATCAAGATTAGTGTCACATCCTCTATAATTCTCCACTTGCTTTAATCCTTCATTAATCAGCTTAATCCCTTGTTTGCACAGCCCTAATTACTTGATTAGGTCAACCTAATCCTTATGCTATTTATGGCATACCCCCAAGTCAACCTACATTAATTGCTTTCTCCTTTTGGAGAAGACAACCCTTTCCCCATGTGAATTTAAAATTCACATTTATTCTTCCAAGGTCCTTTTAGGAATTTTTAATTCCTCTGCTCTTCCCCATGTGGATATTCGAGGAATCTTTAATTCCTCATGTGTCACATCACCTATATGGGGACAAGGACCTCCTTTATGAGGAGATCTTGTCTCAATCCCAAGGTACCATAAGGTACCTCCACCTCATTTCCCCTTTTATACCTCATTGGACACATGGCAAGATGTGAGGGCTTGTGAGTCCTCAACTCACCCTGGCCCTTGATCTTGTCCATGTTGGCATCATCTTAACCCTTCATTTCTTAGAGGCATTTCCCCTAAAATTAGAGGATTTTGCCCTCATTTGGCATCATTCATTCAATCAAGCACACTTGCACTCCAACTCTCAAGCCTTCAAGCCTCCATTTTTGCAGCTTCATTTTGCATCCACATTGTGCATCTATCCAAATACCCACTTGCATTATTGCATTCCTCATCACTCACGATCATTTAAAGCTAGGCTGCATGCTATTTGCCATTCGAAGGAGCACACAATCGAACAAATCAACAGGGCCAACCAACTCATCAACTTGGGAAAAGTAACATACTTCCTTTTGTATTTCATTTTGTTCAAGTTCAACTAGGCTAATTGTTGAGGTGTTGTTTGTGTATTTTCTTGTTTGCATTCGTTTCGTTCTGCATTTTAGACTAGGAATTTCACCTGCATACACCCAGAATTCCAATGGTATTCAACTTTCTAAACTGGCCTTGAAAGGCTATCAAATATACAAGGTATGAAATTGTGTGGACTTTGAGTATCTATGCCTGACAATTTTGTCCAAATCAACTGTTCGATGTAAGTTGGTGTTAGCCGTTTTCAAGAAATTATGTAGCAAGACCAATTTGGTCTTGTATTTAACTCGAGAGAATTGCATTTTGAAAACCTTGAAGATTAACTAGGCACACGACACTTTTTGAACAACTTTTCACGATGACTAAAAATAGCTTCCTCAAGGGGAAATTTTTACAATAAATTCTGAGACATGGGTTTTGTTGGGGATATCTTTTTGAACGAACCCACAACGTCAGATTTTCGAAAAGATGAATTTTTCTTTGACATGCAATAACCCCTCGGGGCAGAAGCTATAAAAGCTTCAAAAGCTCTTTTTTCTCGGAAAATTCCGGCACATGGGTATTGTAGGCGCCTCTGTGCTAAGCAAACCCAGTTCGTCAATTTCTGAAAATAGTGACTTTTTGCAAAAACCCTAAAAACTAGGGGCAATGGGGCAACTTTTTCGAAAAAATCTGGCACATGGGTTTTGTGGCCAATCTCGTGTTGAACATACCTAGAAGGCTAGATCTGTGGAAAAATGTCGTTTACTTGGACATGCAAGAATACCTAAGACAAGAATAGGAGAAATGTGTGGGGAGAAGCTAGAAGTTATTTGGTGTTGTTGCCTTTGAAAATGGTGCCTGGTGATGAAATCTTGTGAAAGACGTCCTATGCAACTTGAGACTGGAAAAATGAAGAACGCTGAGAATGGCTTCTGTCAGACCTTCAAATGGCGTTGGAGAGAAAATATTTGTGTTTGAGCTCTTCAACCTGCAAGAAATAATGAAGAATGGATGCCTAGGCTTTGATAAATATCAATTTGAGTTGGAAGCATCAATTTGGGCATTCAAACCCTAATTGGGGAGTCAATTTATGTGATTGGGAGTTAACTAGAAGAGTTTCCACCCAATTTGGGACGCCTAGGCTTGAGAAAGTCTTCAAAAATCCTAACTAGGAGTTGACTTTGGACACCACCTTGCTAGTTTTAGGATATTTTCAACTTTTGCTTGATGAACAATCTTTGTTTGATCTTGAATCTTGGTCGCTTGATTGATCGTGAAGCCTTGCTAACAGATTTATTGCGGAGTTGGATCAATTTGTTGGCTGAATATTTTGCAAACTTGTGAGGTTTAGCAAAATGGCGGTTTCAGCCATAGTGTGTGAGATAAAACTCTCCTAATTAAGGGAAGGCTCCCCCTTTCCTATTAACTAAAACAAATATGGGTGGAATGATAACCTTTCCTCTTGTTTCAGGAAAGATTAAATTCTTTTCTCTTCGTAGAAAAGTAGCATTAACTTTTAAATAAACTCTTACAACAGCTTGCAATAAAATCAAGAGAAAGGAAATGAAGTTTCCTGAAAGTACAAAGACTTCCGTCACTTCCTTCGGGACGGGAAAACAATTTTAAGCAAAAAGTCTTGAAAATTTGAGATCCTATCTACCCTTTTGAAAGATAATTTGAGAACAAGTTGCAATATATAACAGCACAAAGTCTGTAAATATAATGCATTCAAGAATCACCTAATATGAGAATTATTACAAGCACAAAGACTTATAATTCTTCTCAATTCCTAAATTCAAACTATGAATTCAAACTTTAATACTTACAGCACAAAGTTTGCAGATATTTCAAGTGAAACTCTGTTTAGCAATTTTCCACAATCTCCAAATAATCACAAAGTAATGCTCCAAATTGACATAAGAACACAATGGATGCAAAGTAGGATTTCAACACAAAGTCTGAAATTTCCAATTCTTTGATATTACTTGAAAATTAAAAACTCATAACTATAAAGCTCAAAGTCTTTATGGGTACGAAATTCTGCAGAATTTTCTTGCTTGCCAAAAAATGATAATTACAATAGACCCCCTCAAGTATTTATAGGAGAGAAGTCTTGAGAAAAAGGTGGGAGGATCTCAACTAACTTGAGAAATTCTCTCAACCACTAACTAACTGAAATTGACTTTACAAGTCCTATTATATTTTTGACTTGTAATGTAATCACATGTAATTACATTTTACAAAATTGCAAGTGAAAGGAACACTTGCAATTACAAAATTTGCTTTTACATGTAACTTGTCGAAAACAAAATACATAAAGATAAGTGTTATGAGACACTTTTATTTTATTTCAGTCCTAGCTTTGAAAGACTAAAATTTGCTGATAATTTCCTGCATCTCATCTGGATTGGGGCCTAGTGTGTTCTTGGCAACCACAACAGTCTTAAGGATTACATCAAAATACCTTATTGTTGCTTCTTTATGTTCTTCATGGACAGTTTGCATCTTATCAAGGATCATTCGATGATTAACAAATTTATGGATTGAATCCATGGTAAACTGTTTTGATTCCAGCTCTTGACGAAGATTTGTTGTTATTTCTGTAGTAATCACATCAGTTGCAAGTAATTCTCCTTCATGATTTAAAATCTTGCAAGACATTTTCTCAAAGCTAGAAAGTATGTCCTGCTCAACTTTGTCACTCATCTCTAGTGTAGCCTGAACATCTTTGATGAGATCCTCAATAACTAATGACTTGTTTGTCATGAGTTCTTCAAATTCTACATATTTTTCTCTATTTGGTATTATTGAATTGCTGCGTAGAATTTCTAGCTTGACTTGATCCATCTCATGCCATATTTTTAAATTTTTTCCAAGTGAATCCAAACTTTGCTTGAAATCTACCAAAGTCTGATCATCTTTACTCTTGTTGTTCTGATAGTACTCAAAATTTGTAATGCTTTTTCAATCATTGGTATACCTTGATCAATCAGCTGTGCTGCCCAAGAATCAACTGCTTTAGCCTTTTGTGCAATCTTCTCCAATTGTTTGACCGATTCTTCAAAGGTAAAAGAAGTCAATGGATTAACTTGCTCTGAAGAGTTTGTTATTTTCTGAATCACTGAGATGAGCTGTGAATTCTTCTCTTTAAGCTCACTTTTCTTTGCTAGTAATTCATCATATCTCTGAACCAATGAGGCTACTGAATCTGTGGCATCGTGAATAAGACCTGAATGTGTTTGTTTGCCAAGTTCAACTTTAGTAAGCCTATAATCTGATAATTGCATTTCTTCAAGTGGCTTCTCAGATAATCGTTCAACTATCTCTGCATATCTCATTTTATTTTCATCTATCACCACTCGTGAGACCTTCTTTGCTTTCTTTGTAGCCCTGGATTTTGGTTTTGTAATTTGTTTGAAATCAAATACATCAGGAGAGATTTCCTACTTTTTCCTTTTGGGTGTAATTGAACTCAGCCATTAGGGTAATTCTAATGAGCTTACATTAGAGACAACAACCGTGATTTCTGAAGAAATTGGCTCTACCTGTACTATAGTTGTCACGTTAGGAGAAGTATCAGTTTGAATTGCAACAGGGATTTGCTCAGATGGCTGCACATGATTTATTTTGTTATAAACTTATCAAAATTCAAAGCAGAAGTATCAATTTCAGATAGAGAAATGCTGGAAGTGGTCACAAAAGAAGAATTATCATAAAAAATTCTCTCCAAATCTTCATGAAAAGTTCCAATAGGAATCTCCATACTAGCATCAACAACTGTTCTTGATTCCATAGGATTTACAAATAAATCTGTATCAATATCCATAGGTATTTGTGGAATGATTGCATGAGGAGAATTTGAGACTGTTGAAGGAGGTGATTCTGGTGCATTTTCTTCATAAGTATCATCTTCATCATTAAGAACATGTACCTGTACCTGTGATGTTTCTTTCCCATTTGTGGATACTTCTGATGGAGGAATTACTGAAGTTCTGTTGACCCTTAACTTTATTCTTGTGCCAGAAGAAGAAGCACCTTCCTTAGATTTGTCTCTGATTTCAGATCTTTGTCCGACTGGACCAGCCAAATCATTCTCTGCATCACTTTTAATTTTGATGGTTTTGACATTATTATCTTTTAACCAAGCATTGGTATTAGCAAGGATGGGCTGAAAACAATCAAGGATAGAATCACATTCCTTTTTAGACCATTGCGGGGACGGGAAAGGAGCTTCTGCAACTCTCTGTTCAATGTATTCTGGATCTAGGATTTCTCCATCATTTACCATCCCTTCAGGAATTCTGGTCAAGTTAAGATCCACAATCTGCTCTAAGGTAAGTCTGCTGTAATCCATCCTTCTTATATCTTCTTTAGTACAAAGATCCACCCAGATATCTTCAAGACGATGAACATGAGCAAAGGCCCTTTTGATTTTATCCTTCATCCCACGATAATCAAAGTCTTGTCATGCGATTAATTTCTTCAGCTTGATTTCTTGAAGCTCTGCAGCCATTGCTTTGGCTTTTTGAGAAGTGTTTAAAGAATACCGACCAATCTGTAATGGATTGTGAGAAGAAATAGTAATACCCAACTTGTGACTAGCAAGTTGTACATAATGTACGGCCATCAGCTGTCTTGCTAATTCCATCAAAAGAATTCTGTCAGTAGGGTATCGAGGCAACATGTATGGCTGTCCAGTAAAACATCCAACTCTCATATAAGTGAAAGTAGGAAATTGCAGAAACAAGCAACCATATTCATTTACTTTCTCCCAGGCTGCTTCAGAAACTCTTCTCATCTTGAGTGTTTTGTCAAAGAGACACATAAAGTAACCAAAGAAAGCATTCTGTACTCTTTTGTAATGATGCCTACTGGGCTTCAGAGTTAGTTGATCATAATATTCCCAGACTGGCACTAATGATTTGTTCCCCTTTGTAGAAAGACTAGGAAATTGTCTGAGAGATGCAACAATATACACTAAATAAGAATTCATATAAAAGGTGTAGGTAGTATGAACTTGTGCCAATTGTCTACACAGGTTGTCACTGATAAATTCTCCCCATAAAATATGAGACTGTCCTTTCCTCATAACCATGATGTAGTTGTACATCCAAATTTCAAATACATTAGAGAACTTCAAACCTGCTAACCTACTGAGAAGTGTAATCATATCACCTATTTCTTCAATGAAATCAGAACGATGCAACTTGGGCCATCTGGTAAAGCAAGCTCGAGGAGTCTTCAACCATTTAGCACTGATGTGTCTATTGTAATCTGCTTTTCTTTGTTTGTAATGATCTATAGCACTCTTGATTGTGATATCAACATATAATGGAGCAGCAGGTACTTTGAAGATTTTATCAATTACTTCAGCCTCCAAACTTATAATGACGTTTCCATCATCGTCCTTGATTGTTCTTGTTTCTTTATCAAAATGAGAAGCACATGCAAGCACAAATTCTGGTTCTAAGGAAGCCATTGGAAATGAAGAAACTATATGAATATGACTTCTGAGAAGCAACTGCATATCATGAGTCGATGGGTTCACCGTTCTTTTCAAGAACTCAAACATATCAACATGTTTGATCTCTGTGTCTCTAATCTCATCAATGAGAGAAACTACCTGAGAAGGAGCGATCTCATTCAAATATTTATCATACTTGGCCTTCATTTTCTTGTTTGGAGGCGAAACTGGCTCTTCTGTCATCGAACAAGAATCTGAAATACTGTGATGAAAATCTAGAAGAGTAAGAACATCTTTAGAAGCAATGGGTGATTCCATGATATCAAGATCTGAAAAATTGGTAATCTCATGAAGACTTGCTTAGGTTTTGAACTTATGGAAATACTATGGCATAAAGATGTTTGGCGAATATGCTTTGGACAGTGATGGGAAATCGGATCTGAGAAGACCACTTGCAAGTTAGACTTGTAATCGGGTCTTGGAGACCCGATTTCAAGTGAAATGTGTTTTTTTTATTGATGGGAACTTGCAGTCGGGTCTTGAGGACCCGATTACAAGTGATGAAAACATGATATGGTAAAGGGAATGATTTTGAATAGGCGAATGGAAGGTAGGCAAATGAATTTGCAAGTGAGAGGCGAAGTGTATGGAAGCAAATGCGAGTGTTTTGAAGGCGAATGGATGTATTCTTAACTTGCAATCGGGTCTTGAGGATCCGATTGCAAGTATGCAAACTTTTATCTATCAATGCATTTTGAAAATGCATCATAAACTTGACCAAGAAGAAATAGAAAATAGAAAGAAAAGAATAAACAAAACAAAAACCCAAAACGTACCTTGAAAAGCCCAAAACGCACAGCTAAAAAATGAAAACTCTTAAGTTGCAACCAACATTTATAAATAAAACAAGGTGAAGACTCCTCTTCAAACTCTATCAGCTGAACATTAAAGCCTCTCCTTAAGAAACGTAGGAAAGAGGAAGAAGGAAACACGCCAAGACAAAGTCAAAATCGAGCTTCTCAAACAAAAATGAATGCTACAGCAAGAACACGACTTGAGAATCGGGCATTTTGAAGATCAAGACAAATCTCTTAAAACACATCGGGCCTTCAATAGGCGAAAGCAAGTCATTTTTTAAGAGAAGGTGAATTTACATGCGAACTTGTATTCGCGTCCCAAAGGCCTGATTACAAGTGAAAAATACATCACGTTTTGCCTTGTGACTTGGCTGTCGGGTCTTAAGGTCCGATTTACAAGTGAATGTAAGTTATAAAATGTTTTAAAACTTTTCAACTTGTTGGTCGGGCTTCAGAATCCCCAACGCAAGTGATCAAAAGATAACAAAAAGTGCCTAACTTGCAATTCAGGTTTTAAGACCCCCTTGACAAGTTAGAAGAAAATAATAAAAAGACACAAAGAGGTGTTTACTTGTAATTCGGGTTTTAAAACCCCCTTGACAAGTGAATAAAAAGAACATAAAAAGCAACTTAAAAAGCACATAAAGCAAATCGGGTTTTTAAGAGCTGATTGCAAGTTGAAAAATCACTTGCATTTTAGAACATGAGAGTCTCCTACTTGAAACAAGGCGTCCAAAACCCGAATAGAAGAAGAAAAGACACAAAATCAAGCTCAAAATGAACACAAAAACAAAAACAAAATGACAAAAACGACAACAAACCTTATAGAATATACAAGGCACAATTTTCTCTTAAGAAATGTGCATTAGAGTAACCAAGAACATGAATTTTTAGAGAAAAATTCGTATAGGTTGTCTAGTTTTTGCTATGCAAAAAATGAGGACAACACAACTCTAAAGAGATGTTGTTGTGGGCTGCGAACCTTGAAAACTGAATCTGGTGCCTTAAATTCTTTGGCGCCTTTTCCTAGAAGGGTGCTTTTTTCGCTAGCCTTAGCCAATTTCTTGGATGCTTTTCAATTTCCTTGTTTTGACCCTTCGCGCTTCAATCAGCAGCTGCTGGTGACTGACGACTCCCATGAATGTGCTGAGATATTGAATGGAAGACTAGTTCAATTCCGGAAAGGATGAATGGTATTGTGTTTACTCACGGATTGAATTCCAACATATGCAATGAGTAAATGAGAGAAACTTATAGAACGTAACACGTGCTAGAATGTAAAGCATAAAATCATCACTGTTGTCTTTATTTATCAAACATATGTTAGTACAAGCATATATTGACAATCATAGCAACAACAGTACCATGTCTATTAACTACATGACTCTCGATACATATAGAGCGCAGACGGTGGTTGAAGACCAACCGTTGCATCGTTTCATTACATTAATTATTCTCTCGGGAACTAATTCTTGAACTACTAACAAGTACGAAAAAACAATTACATTAAATATCAAACTAAGTCTTATTTCTTTAATCCTAGCCGACTAATTACATTTTGGCCAACTACATCATCTCCCCCAACAAGTAGTCATCTTCCAGACGACTCAAAATGAAAACTCTAACAAAAAGAGCATTAAGAAGAGGGAGGCAGAGAATGCGCCCTTGGGTGTACGGATGAAGAGGGAGTCGTCATGGATTGTTGCTGCAGGCGTTGGAGTTTTTGGTTGTCCACCTTTTTCCGTTCTCGGGCTAGCTTCACCATCTTGACTGCTTCGGCGAGTTTGGCTTGGCCCATCACCAACTCTTCTTTCGTTATTGCCAAATTCTTGTCCTTCTTTGCTAGCTGAGTAGCCCTCTCTGCCAACTGCCTGTCCTTCTTTTCCAACTGGTTATCCCTCTCTGCCAATTGCCTATCCTTCTTTGCCAATTCTTCCTTTACTGCCAAGGCCCGTGCCCGCTCGGCCGTCACTTGAGCCAATTGCTCTTGTGACTTGCGGATCTGCTCCACCAGCTCTGTACGACACTAGGATACCTATGCCAAGGCCTTGTCTCGTTCACCTTCTCTCTTGTTGATGAGGAGTGACTGTTGGCGCCACTGTAAGTAGACATCTTTGTGGCATCCCTCCATACCATGGAGCGCCGTGAGAGCTTTGTCGTGCCTTCTTGCCGCTACCGGTCGGCTTGGCTACCAGGCAGCCGTCATCTCGTCTAGCATCTCTATTGTCAGCATATTCGGCCAACCCTTTGCTATGAAGCATTGGAAGAATTCTCTCTCGCATCCCGTTTGCATGAACGCCAAAATGTGTTCTGCCTCTTGTGCTACTAGGGGATCGAGTCCTGTGATGAGCCGTTGACTTATTTTGCCGATCTCTTGCATATGCCGACCCATGGCACTCAACTCTTGTATTTTCCTACCCATGGCACTCAACTCTCCAATGTACCTATGCAAGGTGTCGATAGGGTCGTGGGGATCTGCAGGTGTCATTCGTACCGGTCCTGCCGACTCATTCCCACTCGATGTTGCCTCTCCAAGTTGCCCCCGTCTTCGTCACCTCAGTCATGAGGGTGAAGCAACTGCACAGCTTGATGGAGGGGTCGTCTGTACTATTGCCCGTGTCACCAAATGGTAATGATCTAGCAGTGCTTGTGAGGTAACTACCACTCTCAGCCAAATAAAGTGCTTCCTTGCTACCCACTTGGCTATGTGCTTAGTGGAGTGCTCAATGACAGTTGTGCGCCTATTGGAAACTGCGTACTCTCTTCTGGGCTTGTTGGCTGGGCGACTGGCTGCACACTTGGCTCCTGTTGGGCACTCTCCTAAGTACTCGGCTGTGTAGTGTCCTATATAGAGATGTGAATTGGATCCTTGGCCATGCCTGGCAATGGCGAAGGGGTCTGTACCTGTTCACCCATCCTGTCAAGACACACATTGAAATATGCTAACCAATTTTTTCGAAGGAATTACACAACATAACCAGTAATAGCCAACTGGATTAGCATTAGCATCAAACTGAAAACCAAGCTTAAAGGAACTCGATGCCAAGAATGCACACTCAATCCAAATGTTGGAAAGGTGTTGTCATATGGCGGAGAAATAAAAGAACAGTACTTGAAAGAAACTACTCAACCTCAAGAATGTGCACTCAAGATCCCACTGAGGGCGAGGTGCTAACGTATGACGGAGTGATTAATTAAAATTGAAACTAGTAGGCGGATAACCAGCCATGAAGCTACAACAAATCTAATTTATCCGCTGTAGCGGGCATCCACAGAATTGTGGGGATTCACCACTTAAAAGTGGGTACAATGATATAACAAGTTCTTTCTCCGCACTGGCGGTAAACCATCCAGGGGTAATTAATTGGAAATTAAACAAGTAGTTGCAGCAATAACATAGGTTGGATTAGTACTACTAATCAAAACCTTACAATTCAAAAGACTACAAAAACATGTATTACAATGATAGAGAAATAAGACTAGAGGAGAAGAGTGAATTCTTTGATGTTCCTTTTCCTTTCCAATGATAGAATTATGACCAAACAGAAAATATATGAATCTGATATAAAAACAGAGTTCTGGAATTTCTTAATCAGCAACTATGAAAACCGATGAAATATTCATAACTCACTCAATTCACCTCCAAATCGAATGCCGTCTTTTGCTGTATTCTTTTAGAAGGTAGGCGAACATATTCTGATCATCAAACAGCAACAAAACTGCACATATATTTCTGGCACAAATTCCAAAGCCTCCAAGAATGGTACGGCCTTCATGAGGGGTGATTTTGACAAGTAAAAATCAACAGCTCAAAATTAAAATCTGAAACTCTCCAAAGATGGTCGCCTTGGGTGTAGGAATGGATTGGAAAAGTACCCACAAGCAAAAATTAAATTCACACAAAAAGCTGTATGCAAAAACCACTTTCAGCTGTGATTGTATCCGCAACTTCAAAACTGGAAATATCATTAAAAACTTCACTGTTGAGCACAATCTGCTAGTCTGATTGAGAAGCAGCAATGAAAACCAACGAGGTGTTGTATTTCAAACACGAAATTGGATTGAAACTAGGAGGTAAGCATCCCTCGAAGTAAAAACCAAGTTGTCATTTCGATAGCATAACATTAGCATAAATTCATGGATCCAAAGCTGGAGCAAAAACTTTCATTAAATAGAAGCTTACATAACTCTTCAAATTCCTGAGAAAGCACACCAAAAGACATAGGAGTCTTTTCAAATTTCCAAAAACAATCAACTTCTCAAGATGGCGTCCCTTTTTGCATATTATGAATTTCACTTTATTTTAAAAGTATCTCTTTTAAAAGTGGCGTCCACTTTTACCAAGGAAAAAGGCAATAATTAAAATATATTTAATTCTTCATGAAGGCATCCCCCTTCCAAGTCCCTCTTTTAAACACAACTTAAAGTTGTTCTCCTAGGCCAAGGGGTCAACTGCAACTTAAAACATTAATGCCTTAATTCTCCAAAATTAAACCATTAGAAGTCCAACTTGAATTGCATTAGATGCTCCAACTGAAAATGAAGACCTTGAAGATTGAAATTGCATACTGCCAAAATTAGAATTTACTATAAATAGTAAACTCCCAGAAAAACCACAGAACCTCAGAGCTAGAAACCCTAATTTTACCTCACACACGCCTACAGGCTTTCGGAATAGGTTGATGAGTGTCAGAACAGATCACTGATGAGAAGGGGACATTACATCTGGAGTGCTCAATGACGACTGCACATCTGGAGTGCTCAATGACAGTTTTGCGCTTGTTGGAAACTGCGTACTCTCTTCTGGGCTTGTTGGCTGGGCGACCGGCTGCACACTTGGCTCCGGTTGGGCACTCTCCTAAGTACTCGGCTGTGTAGTGTCCTATATAGAGATGTGAATTGGATCCTTGGCCATGCCTGGCAATGGTGAAGGGGTCTGTACCTGTTCACCCATCCCGTCAAGACACACATCCATAGCCTCGTCATCCTCCTCCTTTCCTTCCTCGTGGGTGACCACTGTTGTTGGCATGGATACTGGTGGCGTCCCTTGTACTGCCGGTGGGGGGACTATAGGAATGGCCTGCTAGGGCACATTTGGTGTGTCGGCAATGATTTCCTCCACCACCTGAGACCCGACCTCCTCGATAACGACACCAAATATTTACTCACAGATTGAATTCCAACATATGCAAGGAGTAAACGAGAGAAACTTATAGAACATAACACGTACTAGAATGTAAAGCATAAAATCATCACTGTTGTCTTTATTTATCGAACATATGCGAGTACAAGTATATATTGACAATTATAGTAGCAACAGTAACATGTCTATTAACTACATGACTCATGATACATATAGAGCGCAGATGGTGGTTGAAGACCAACTGTCGCATCGTTTCATTACATTAATTATTCTCTCGGGAACTAATTCCCGAACTACTAACAAGTACGACAAAAACAGTTACATTAAATATCAAACTAAGTCTTATTTCTTTAATCCTAGCCGACTAATTACATTTTGGCTAGCTACATATTGCATGTTCTGAAAATTTATTAAGAGGCTCCAAAAGTTTGGGCGCCCTTGGCCTACAGGGGCGCTTTTGTTCTTTTGAGGCACAATCTTCACTTTGTAACCCTTCATGAACAACTCCAGTTTGATCCTTGTCGCTAGAAGTTTGACTGCTCCGATGTTCATGCTGATGATTTCATTGCGAAGACTAATCAACTCTGAAGAGGTCTTCTTGGTAGTTATGGAGCTTGAAAACAACATCTGATTGCCCAAAAGGTTGGGCACCTTTTTTTAGGAAGGTGCGTTTTCTTAGCCAATTCTTCACGTCTTTCAACTTGCCTTCGCCTCCAACGTTTTACGCTTGATCTTCATTTTATGAGCATTTGATAGGCCCCATGGACTAGCAATTGGATTCATTGCGAAGCTGGAAGGATTTAGAGAAGATGCCTTGGAGAAGACAGCTGCTAAAAACTTCATCTGGTTGCTCAAAATGCTGGGCGCCCCTATCTTGTAGGGGTACAGTTGCCTTGATGAACTCCAATTTATCCTCCGTTTCACATGCTTGTTTGATCAACAGCTACTACTGTTTGGTATGTCTCATGAATTGGCTGTAGGATCCATTGCGAAGCTGGGCTAAATCCAAGATCATCTGGAGATTGCCAATCCAAAGACTGACATCTGAGAGCTTTCTTTTATGGGCGCCTAATAAGGCAAAAAAATGTCTCATTTATTAGTCAAATAAAAGCATGTATTTTGCTTAATTATGAAGTTTATGAAGACTAAGCATGATGAGGAAAGTAAGATATTTTTCAGTTGGAGCAGTAAAAATTTCATCATATCTTGAAAATTACGATCTAGGTTCTTGAGATTTTTGGACAGAAATTCGGAGACAAGAAGGCGAAAAAACCCATTAAATTTCATGAAACTCAGTCCATGGTTTGAGAGAAAACTTCACTAGTTTGATGCTTTGGAACTTTACTTTCATGCTTCACCAATCCGATGCTCTGGAACTTTGCTTTTCTGCTTCGGAATTTCCAGAACTATTAATTTTATGATCAGATGTAAAACACAAAATTTAATTCAAAAAATCAGACACAATAACACATCAGATACCCTGGGAAAACCCTCCTCTTGAGGGAGAAAAACCCAACAACAATATATCTCTTATATATTGAATCACAAAGAATGCCTCCTTTACAATAGAGGCCGATAATAAGGCCAAGAGTATGCACCACAATCTGATGCAATTCACAGTAACACAATGATGCAAATTCACTAATGATAAACTCAGCCTTCAACAATATCGATTTGCACTTGAAGATGAATTTGCACTTGAGAAACTCGAACTTGTGATGGATATGAATGAATGAATAATGGATAATCACCAATGAAGAACCATCAAACATATATACAAGATGAGAGGGAAATACGTGCCTCTTCAAATCCATAAGTTGGCCTCCTTGAAAAGACGTGTTTCAAATAAACATAAAGTCGGCCTTCTTGAAGTTTGCGCCTCCTCATAAATTCGATTCTCTTTAATAAATAAATATCATTTAATTAAATGAAGTGTCTCTTCAATATTATCGGTCTCATATAAATTTGATAGCCATTTAGGCTCCATCAAATTTATCCTTGATGTCGTGGCTGGAAGAATTCGCCCGATGCTGCTATGAACATTAACACTCCCTCTCAGCTAGGGAGGATACTTCTAGTTGCATGAGACATATCACCTCATCGTGATGTCAACCACAATGGCTACACCCATATGTGGAAAGGAAAGATATGACCTCATCGTGATATCAACCATCATGGCTACACCCATGTATGGTATGTACAAGTGCTCATCACTCAACGTGATGTTGTCACCTCATCGTGAATTCACCATGGCTCTCCTAGAGGGTGAAAACACAAGTACAAGAAAAATCATCACGAACTCTCTCACGTGATGCTGTCATGGAGTCACACACATGACATCCACCATGGCTCTCCCAGAGGGTGGAAACAAGGGCTTTCACCTCAATCTCAAAGAGAAATGCATTAACAAGGGCTTGCACCTCAAATCTCTCTCAAAGAGAAATGCATTAAAGAGGATCACTGATACTAAGACTCCTTAGCTAGGGCTAGATTCTCCACCATACCAAGCTTGTCTCGAAAGTACACAAACTTTATCCTAGAGAGAGGCTTGGTGATAATGTTTGCCGTCTGCTCATCAGTGCTGATATACCTCAATTGGATCGCCTTCCTCAATACCATATCTTTGATATAGTGGTATTTGATCTCAACATGCTTAGTTTTGTCATGAAACACAGGGTTGACAGAAAGCTTCACACAGCTCTGGTTATTACAATGAATGATAGTGGGCTCCATTGATTGTTCAAACAATGCTGCAAGGAGCTTCCGAAGCCACATTGCGCCCATGCTAGGAATGAAGTCAAGGCAAGTCCTAAGGCGTTGAAGTTAATTCCTTCACCACATGCCAAATGTGCCCATATGGGCTAGGAAAAGGACAAAAGGGTTGACTTTCTCCTTGACACTTTGAATGCGCCCAAGTGAAGTTAAGAAAGGTTGCTAGGCGTTAATTCCTCCTTGGGGTCTCATATGCGCCCAACTTGCTATACTATTGGAGATGGATAAAAAAAAATATATGCTAAGGCGTGGTTAATTCCTCCACCCCAAGCAAAATACGTCATTACTTGAGAATGAGTGGAGAAAAATTTTCTAAGGAAAAATTCAAATTTTCCTTCTAGACCCCTCAAATGCGCCCATGCTGGTGATGAGACTTAAAAGTTTTTCTAAGACATAAAATTTCACCTCTAGAGGAATACGCCCCAGTTTGAGAGGGTGATGAATTTTTTCTTGAGACATGGATAAAATTGGCAGTTGAGGAGTCAAAATATACTAGCTTCATGAGGTTGATAAATATGGTCAAGGCCAAGCAAGAAAAATACGCCTAGAGTTGATGAATGAAGATAAATTTTGAAGAAAATATTTTTCTAAGGTTTAAAAATTCAAAAATTAATTGTACCCCTTCGTTTGTAGACCCATGGATTTGATGCTTTCTGAAGGGAATTTTCTTCTGGGTATCGGACATCTTCGATGAGGAATTGATTTTAAAATTTCCCACGCCTTGCCGAGGATTTTATGATGAAAATTTTGATGGGTGCCTGAATAATGAGATTTTCTAAGGCAAGAGGGAATAAAAGATGTTTTTGAAAATAAAATGCCTTGGATGGTGAATTTGAAGATGAATGACTAGATGATTTTGATCAAAGTTCTTCATGAAGGTGAATTTTCTCGACCCTAAGATGGATTAAATCAAATATCAGAGCCTCAGCTGGTGAAAATGAATTTCTTAAGAGAGTACAGTTGAAGTTAATATTTTTCAAAAAATGAGTTAAAAATGCTAAGTACGCCTTGACCAGTGAGGATGAATCTTCTTGAAATTCTAGAAGGTCAAATATTTTGGATGCCAAATGCCAAGTGTTGCAGCTACCTGAGGAGGGAAATTCGAATTCCTGCAGTGGAGTAGTGGAAATTTAATAAACTGGCTAAAATTGGCTTCTTCTAGAATTCGACTTAGCTATATGAACTGTGAAGTTATGTTATTTTCTCCATCAACTGGCAAGTTCGATTTGAGCTCTGAAGTGAAAGAAGATTGAAGTGCAAGATAAAACTTGGTGTGGAGAAATTCGAAGTTGGCTCTGAGTGTGAAATAAAATTGAAGCTAAGGAGTGGCTGAAGTAAAGTTGGCCGATTTTCTCTAAGTGCTGAAGTTGCTGAAGATAGCTCGAAATTTTTTCTAAGTACTGAAAGTTCGAAGTTGCTACAGGAAGTGTTGAGAATGGTTGAAGTAAGAGCAACTGGTAGAGATAACAATGCTGAATCCAGCAGGGCAAATGCGTCCAGATAGGCTGTGATCAAGAAGCTGAGCAAGTCTTTCCTGCCGGAGTCAAAATTCTCTTCGAAGCTGGGCAGGTTGGCTGATACAAACTTGGGTTCTTTCAACATGGAAGCTTTCAAAAGTCGAATGATGGGAATCGGAGGCCATTGTCCTTTGATCACTTTTCACAATATTGTCAGGAGTGGATTATATGCAACTGCTGGTTTTCCACCGGCAATTCAGTGTCTGGAGCTAATTATGGAGTGTGCTAATTGCTACGACCTTGAGCACAGGTCTATTGTCTCACCTGATGGCAGATTGTTTGCCAACCTCACGCCTGCAGCTATTGGCGAAGCCTTTGGAATTCCTTCACATGAGAAAATGATTTACAAGACGAGAGAACGTGCTGAGCGGATGTATGCTTCAACATTTGAAAGATGTGTTGATATGATCAACTCTCGTTGGATGAACAAGCCCAAGCCCTCTCGCACGAAGTTGCCAAAGCAAATAATATCAGATGATTTGAAGCAGGAGTATTGTGATCTAATTATGATGCTCAGCAGGGTTGGAGGATGTCCTCAGGCATTTATCTTTGAGCCTTGGATGTTCTATTATATCAAACTCGTGTTGGAAGATAAGGAGCATATTAATTGGGCAGTGATGATTAGTGATAATTTGCACGAGCAAGCTCTGGAGTGTGAGGAGAACGAAGACATTCTGCATGGGCTCATACATTATCTACATGTTGGTTCGTGTGACGAAATACAGAGGAATATCATACAAGGAGCCGATTGGATGTGGCTCTCATCAGTTCAAAATTCATGAGGCTTGTCCGCAGCTGCACTTGACAAGCACATCCCATTACAAGAGAGTCAATGATGCCTTCACTAGGCACATAACGAGATCACTTCAGCAAAGGACTCATCACAAGATCTCGAAGGAATCTCAAGAATTGATAGAAAAGTACGGTTGTTGGTTTATCCAATTTCCGAAATTTACTTATGTTAGGCTGCAAGGGTTTTCTTCATATCTGTATAGATTTCCCAAGTACCCTACAAATAGGATTTTGATGTTAGAGATATCTAGGCAACTCATCGCCTATGATAAGATTCAGAAGAAAAAGAAGAAGGGAGGACTGGACTTTCCAATCATCATGGGAAATTCAGACGAAGTGTGTCCTTCACTACAAGCAGCCAGTGAAGCTGAAAATGAGCTTCAGTCTTTCCACTTTTCTTATCACACCAGCAGGCAGCATTATGACCCCCACAACAATATCAGATGGATACTATCAGAAGAGTTCAAGCATAAGGAAAATATTGAAGATTACTGGGATGGTGCGTTGGATGAGGCTGAAGTTAGAAGAAGGATGTTTTCGAGACTACCTTGGAGCATGATCAGGGAGTGTGAGATTATTCCAGTACCAGACTAGGTGGACGAGGACATGAACGTTCTTCATCTAGATTATGAGGCAGTGAGGGATACACCACTCCCACTTCCAGATTGGCCGGAGCCAGAGATTGCCGATTTGGACACACTTTGCATACTAGTCCTGACATTCACCAGAGGATGGGTTGAAAGGCATGTGAATAGGCTGAAGAGTAGGTCAATTCCTTTGATTTACAACTTGATGGGAGATCATAGGACACCAACTGCCACCAAGAAGAAGCAGGTTGCTCAAGCTTCAGAGTCTCGAAGGAAAGAGCCAGTTCAGCTAGAGCCTCCGAGAATTGTGGTAGAATCACCTATGCCATTGGAGACATGTTCTCCAAGCATACAAGAGGTTTCATTGTTCGCTGATCAGAGAAATATATTGAATAAGGAACAGGAGTTACAAGAGGCAAATCAGCCACCACGAAGAGATTCTGTTGGCCAGAGTGTCAATGCACCCACTAGAGGTGATCAACAGGAAGAAGATGAGGAAACTGCTATAGATACACACTTCTAGCATGAGCTTGAGGCAGATCTAGAAGATGATACAGTTACAGGACATAAGGCCCAAGTTTCAGGAGATGCTCAACCCATAGAAGCCAATGAGCCTCGCCATGATGAAGTTAGAGAAGTTCATGAAGAAGAAGCAAGGGATGAGTAGCCATTTGTTATACAACAGGTAGTACCAGATTGGCTCAGAGATAGGATGAGGAGCCCCAGTGAAGAAGCTAATCCAACAGTTGAGATGGAAGAATTCTTGAGTAGGATCAGTGCACCTCCAACAAAGAAGAGAGCTAGGAAATTTTTGAAGATTTCAACAAATGAGGATGGCTCTCGCACCCTTCATGTGGTTGTGCCAAGGGTTGAGTGTGATCGAGATGAGGCTGTGCTAGAAAATTATATGATCACCACCTTGGAGTAAGGTCGCCCCACAGGAGCACAAATAATTGAGGAATGTGATAACTCCTACCAGGCGCTCAAGGACAGATTGCTCAGGACTGAAGGCAAAGCATAGGACTTTGATAGGCTACGTGCAACATTTATCTCGTCCTTGTGGGCAGGAGAATCCAACAATTGAGCTTCCAGTCGAGTTGTCTAGAGAATCAGTTACTGGCTTGGAAGATTTGAGAAAGATGGCACAGGAGGCAGATAAGTGGGTGGCCAGCGTTCGTGTTGAGACGAAAAAGTTTATGGAAGATCTTGCTCATGCTTACCAGCAAGCCTTCAGCATTATGGCACGAATGGATGCAGTTGATCAGGCCTGGGGTGATGCTCATATTTATTAGAGCAAGGTTATTTAGCATTTGGAGGCTTTGATGCATACTCCCTTACAGATGTTGATTGATGGAGGAGTAATTCAGGAGGGAGATAGGTATGATTTTTCCAGCTGGTACTCTTCAGTTGTTGCAGGCCGAGGGTTCTTTGATGCAGCACAGGCAGATTCGGCCAGAGTCAGGAAGGTTTTGACGAACATTATTGATGGAGTCCTGAACACCTTAGAGGCTATCTTTGCTAGGAGGCTGAATTCCGATGAGGTAACGGCTGATGGCTTGAGGAGTAGGTTGCCACCTTTCTTTTAAGAGGTGAAGACTTTTATCCAGAATGACTTTGAGAACACCTCAACTTTCTCAAGCATTATTCAGAACACTCAGGATTCTTTAGTTGCTTGGAGAAAGTCTTGTACGCGGCATGGGCAGGCAGTCACAGTGTTAGAGTTTCAGCTTGATCACATTCCGTCAATCTCAATTCAGGAGGTTGAGGCCGTGCTAGCCAGATTTATTGATTTTGCAGCCAGGGAGAAGGAGAACGGAAACGCCTTTATGGATGATGATCTTGTGGATGATTGATAGTGGGCATTAATTGCTTTTGCTATTCTGGAAGTGAGTGGGAATCTTTTGATTCATTTATTGTACCACTCCCTATTCTGGCAGTTTTTAGGGTTAGGGTTGATGTGGCTTAATCTAAGCCCTCCATTTGATTGTAATCTGAGACGTCCATTGGACTTGGCCAGCTATATAAAGGGGAATCCCCCTCATTTGTACATCATTAGATTAGATTAGAGATCAAAGACTAGAGCAAAGAGACTGATAGTTGTAATAGCTGAGCATAGTTTGTTAGCATAGCATAGTTTGAAGGAGAAGGAAAGTTTTCGTTTGAGAACTTTGTAAGAGATTGTTGTGAAAACTATCATAATAAAGAGAGCTTTCATTGATGGTGAATTCGTCTTTTGTTATGAGCAACTAGCAAGATTTCTTCATCCCTTCCACTTCAAGTAGCTTAGATTAGAGTAATTTTCATTTTCATGCAAGTAGATGTTAATCGTGGATTGTGGTGTTTAATCAAGGCAGCCTCTTTTAATCCATACCACTAGCAGCTTGCTGACGACAAGTTTGCCTTGTGTGGTCAACTGGAAAACTTTACAAACTTAACTTCGGTTATAATTCATGTTTTGGCATGCATCGTCTTGATGGTGTCTTTATGCTGAATCGTAACTTGAAAATTTCTTGCCGCTCCTTTGAAGATTGCACCGACCTTGTGTAAGCTGTCCAACGTGAGGCGAAGCAGAGTCTGGTTAAGGTTTGCTGAGATCGATCCCATATTCGGCCTTAGTATAGAATTTAGATCTTCTAAAAACCTGCACTTATTTCAATTCAGTACAATTTCTGGTTAGTTTTAGGAAGTTCATACTTGTTGACATGGTTTTTGAGACCGCACTCAACACGTAATAAAGTCTCCCAACCGACGCCTATCCTCTCTTGAACAAAGTATTCAGATGCTAAGATTGCGAGTAAGATCATACTTTCAACCCAAGGTTCCTTTGAGTTAATAGGCTCCGGGCCTTTGGCTCGATGTGATATTGCGGGTATGTCAAGGGGACTTACACAATTGTTCGACGGCTAACAACAAACAGTAGATTAAGGGCTTTCGTGTGATTCAAATGATTTGGCAGGTGAGCGCAAGTTTCCTAATTCTAACCGGAAATGAACTGAATTTAAAAGGGTGTAGGGCCTAAGAAGTTTATGTGCTACTCTAAATGCAGGATATGTGGAGCTTCGTTTCAATAGACTTCAACCGGATTTCACCTAGCCTTCGTCGACAGCCTCAGAAAATCAGTGCAATCTTCAAGGGAAATAGCAAAAGATGTTCAAATTATGACTTTAACATGCATACACCATCACAACGACGCATATAAGCATATAAATCACAACCGAAGTTAAACTCAAGATAATGTCCAGTTGACCACACAAGGCGAACTTATCATCAACAAGCCGCTAGTGGTATGGAATAAAGCGAAGCTATCTCAATGAAACACCACACACCAAAGTAAGCTACTTGCATGAATTTAAGCTACTTGGATACGAAAGGAAGAAGAAACCTTGCTAGCATTTCATGACAAGACGAATTCCATCATCAATGAAAAGATCTATTATCATAAAATGTGTTACACAACAATCTCCTCAAAAGTTTTCAAAGGGAAAACTTTCTCTCTTCTCCAAATTATGCAAAAATGCTCTACAATACTACACTATCTAGCTCTCTCTCAATGTCTACTACTCCAATGTCTAATCTAATTCTAATCTTCTAATGCCTTACAAATGAGGGGGACTCCCCCTTTTATAGCTAGCCAAGTCCCAAAAGACGGCTAGGGTTACAATCAATAGAGTGGCCAGAATCGTGCCACCTCAGCCCTAAATGATATTGCCCTAAAAACCGCCACGATTAGAGTGGGTAATAAATGCGCCATAATGTCCACCATCATCCTTCTAGAAGATTCCATTTGTAGACGTGTTCACACTGTTCTCGATCTTCTTTCTTGGCGTTGTTCTTTGATTTCTTCCACTTGAGGGTCTTCATCTTCGTTACTTGAGTTATACTAAGTCTTAACACTTAGCCATTTTTCGCAACTTTATCCTTTCGAGATTGAAACTTTTAACTTTATCTTCCTTCGAAGGTTGTGATATCATCGTGCTTCACCACTTTAAGTCATCATACTCTGGCCTCGACGTTTCTCCTGCAAAACAAGCAAGGAGAAGAGAATTAGAATACTTCATGATATAAACTTAACTCACTTACCTGATTTTCATGCTTTGATCGCCAACTTTGTGTTCAAGTTCATGCCTTAGACAAACTTCATCTTTGAGAAATTCATTTCACTACCTGCTGGAGCTCTGACAACCTTGATTTTATTCAACTCTGGCTCAAGAAAACTATCTTCACGAAGGATTTAAGCAAATTCACCTAGGCAATTCCTTTCAGATTCATCGCCCGAAGGATTTTATCTTGAAAACACATTTTCTTCATTTTTGCCTTAGAAAATTTTCAAATTTCCCTTAGGAAATACATCAACCTGGTGCCCACTTAAAATCTTCACCTCAGAATCCTCGGCAAGCTGTGGAAGACCTTAAAATCCACTCCTCATCGGCAATCTTCGATACCCAGAAGAAAATTTTCTCCAGAACGCGTCGAATCCATGGGTACCCAACGAACGGGTTCATTTTATTTTTTTCTGAATCTTGAACCTTAAAAAATTATTTCCCTGTGAAATTTATTCTCGTTCTTCGATCCCCTCTGAGAAGATTTACTGACTTGGAAAATTTGTATCAATCCTGTGGAGCTGGCATTCACTGACTTCACCACCGGCAACTCTGTTCACGCTTCAGGAAAATTCTATCACTTCTCCAGAATAGAGAACCTCATGTTTTTGACGGCTAGGGTTACAATCAATAGAGTGGCCAGAATCGTGCCACCTCAGCCCTAAATGATATTGCCCTAAAAACCGCCACAGAGGAGAGTGGGGTAATAAATGCGCTATAATGTCCACCATCATCCTTCTAGAAGATTCCGTTTGCAGACGCGTTCACACTGTCCTTGATCTTCCTTCTTGGCGTTATCCTTTGACTTCTTCCACCTGAGGGTCTTCATCTTTGTCACTTGAGTTAACACTTAGCCAACTTCTTGCAACCTTTTCTCTTCGAGATTGAAACTCATAACTTTATCTTCCTTCGAAGGTTGTGATATCATCGTGCTTCACCACTTCCAGACATCGTGCTTGGCCTCGACGTTTCTCCTGCAAAACAAGCAAGGAGAGGGGTATTAGAATACTTTATGATATAAACTTAACTCACTTACCTGATCCTCACGCTCCAACTTTCAAGCGTTCATCGCCAACTTTGTGTTCAAGTTCATGCCTTAGACAAACTTCATCTTTGAGAAATTCATTTCACCTGCTGGAGCTCTGATAACCTCGATTTTATTTATTTCTGGCTCAAGAAAACTATCTTCACTTAGGATTGAAGCAAATTCACCTAGTGCTTTTTCAAATTCATCGCCCGAGAATTTTATCTTAAAACACATTTTCTTCATTTTTGCCTTAGAAAATTTTCAAATTTCCTTTAGAAATACATCAACTGAATTCTCGTTGATGTGGTTTTGAGACCGCACCAACACAGAATAAAAGTCTCCCAATCCAGACGCTCTATCCTCTCTTGAACAAAGTATTCAGCATGCTAAGATTGCGAGTAAGATCATACTTTCAACTCCAAGGTTCCTTGAGTGCGAATAGGCCTTTGGCTCGATGTGATATTGCTGGTATGTCAAGGGGACTTACACAATTGTTCGACGGCTAACAACAAACAGTAGATTAAGGGCTTTCGTGTGATTCAAATGATTTGGCAGGTGAGCGCAAGTTTCCTAATTCTAACCGAAATGAACTGAATTTAAAGGGTGTAGGGCCTAAGAAGTTTATGTGCTACTCTAAATGCAGGATATGTGGAGCTTCGCTTCAATAGACTTCAACCGGATTTCACCTAGCCTCCGTCGGACAGCCTCAGAAAATCGGTGCAATCTTCAAGGGAAATAGCTTAAAAGATGTTCAAGTTATAATTTAACATACATACACCATCTAACGACGATATAAGTATGTAAACCACAACCGTTAAACACAAAATAATCTCCAGTCGACCACGCAAGGCGAACTTATCATCAACAAGCCGCTAGTGGTATGGAATAAAGCGAAGCTATCTCAATAAAACACCACACACCAAAATAAGCTACTTGCATGAATTTAAGCTACTTGGATACGAAAGGAAGAAGAAACCTTGCTAGCATTTCATGACAAGACGAATTCCATCATCAATGAAAAGATCTATTATCATAAAATGTGTTACACAACAATCTCCTCAAAAGTTTTCAAAGGGAAAACTTTCTCTCTTCTCCAAATTATGCAAACATGCTCTACAATGCTACACTATCTAGCTCTAATGCTCTCTCAATGTCTACTACTCCAATGTCTAATCTAATTCTAATTTTCTAATGCCTTACAAATGAGGGGGACTCCCCCTTTTATAGCTAGCCAAGTCCCAAAAGACGGCTAGGGTTACAATCAATAGAGTGGCCAGAATCGTGCCACCTCAGCCCTAAACAAGATTGCCCTAAAAACCGCCACAAAGGAGAGTGGGGTAATAAATGCGCTATAATGTCCACCATCATCCTTCTAGAAGATTCCGTTTGCAGACGCGTTCACACTGTCCTTGATCTTCCTTCTTGGCGTTATCCTTTGACTTCTTCCACCTGAGGGTCTTCATCTTTGTCACTTGAGTTAACACTTAGCCAACTTCTTGCAACCTTTTCTCTTCGAGATTGAAACTCATAACTTTATCTTCCTTCGAAGGTTGTGATATCATCGTGCTTCACCACTTCCAGACATCGTGCTTGGCCTCGACGTTTCTCCTGCAAAACAAGCAAGGAGAGGGGTATTAGAATACTTTATGATATAAACTTAACTCACTTACCTGATCCTCACGCTCCAACTTTCAAGCGTTCATCGCCAACTTTGTGTTCAAGTTCATGCCTTAGACAAACTTCATCTTTGAGAAATTCATTTCACCTGGGAGCTCGATAACCTCGATTTTATTTATTTCTCGGCTCAAGAAAACTATCTTCACGAAGGATTGAAGCAAATTCACCTAGGCAGCTTTCAAATTCATCGTCTGGAGAATTTTATCTTGAAAACACATTTTCTTCATTTTGCCTTAGAAAATTTTCAAATTTCCCTTAGGAAATACATCAACCTGGTGCCCACTTAAAATCTTCACCTCAGAATCCTCGGCAAGCTGTGGAAGACCTTAAAATCCACTCCTCATCGGCAATCGTCGATACCCAGAAGAAAATTTTCTCCAGAACGCGTCGAATCCATGGGTACCCAACGAACGGGTTCATTTTATTTTTTTCTGAATCTTGAACCTTAAAAAATTATTTCCCTGTGAAATTTATTCTCGTTCTTCGATCCCCTCTGAGAAGATTTACTGACTTGGAAAATTTGTATCAATCCTGTGGAGCTGGCATTCACTGACTTCACCACCGGCAACTCTGTTCACGCTTCAGGAAAATTCTATCACTTCTCCAGACTTAGGCATTTTTCTAAGGGAGAAAATATTTTGTACCTTAGAAATTTTTTTTTTTGAATCACTTCGAAAATTTTGCCTTAGAAAATTTTATATCCAACTCGATCAACTTGGCCTGTGAAAATACCAACCTCACTCAGAAATTTTTTTTTTATGAAGGCGCCTAGCACATTTTATTCTCTAACACCACCTTGCATTTTACTTCACATTTGGAAAAATATTTATGAAGCTCAAACGCCTTAGCAATATTTTCTTTTTCTCCACTTAACATCTTAGGCGCATAGTACTTGGAGAAAATATCACCACGCCCAATACTCATCTTCACCAACACACACGCCTAGCAGAAATTCTCTAAGGCTCACCACCACACTTACTCTTTACTTGGCGCATAGCACACTTGAAGAGAACTTGAAATCACGCCTAGTACTTTGTTTTCACCCCACACGCCTTAGGAAATTATCTTCATACTTCACACGTCTTAGAAAAAATTTCTAACACCTTATAACTCCCATCACCCTTGGCGCCTACCACTTTGGAGAATAACGCCTATCATTTGCCTTGTGTTTACCACGCCATGAAGTGTCTTTCACTTACCTTTTACTCCACTTACCACTTTGCATTTACCTCTACCATCTAAACTTGGCACATTTTGACATGCAAGGAGGATGACTCTTCATATTCCATTGTTTTGTCTTCACTTGACTCATTTGGGCGCATTTCCACCTAGGTGAGGGATAAAAATTGTTGACTTGTTGACCCACTTCTCCCTTGGGCGCATTTTGGCCTTGCTGGTGGATGAACTTATTGACCACTTTGACTTATTCCTTTTAGGCGCGTTTCAGCTTGCTGGAAGATGGAATCTTCTCCAACGCATTAGCTTTTGTCCTTACATGCCCTGATTTGGGCGCATTTAGCCTAGGGTGGAGGACGAGTTTGTTTGACTGCTTTGACCTATTGCAATTTGGGCGCATTTCTTGCCTTGAGGAGGATGGAATTTGAAGTATGGGCGCATTTGGCAAGGGTGAAGGATAAGCTCTCATACTTAGAATTTTTTGGCATCTTGCTAGCATGTGGGCGCATTTTAGATAGTGTGAAGGATAAAGCACTTTGACTTTCCTTGACTTTCTTGTGAGTGGGCGGATTTTAGTAGTGGAGGAGGATAAAGTTTTATACTTAGAACAATTTTGCTATCAACCCTCTTCCTTGGGCGCATTTCATCATAGGAGGAGGATGAAATCTTTCATGCCTTAGAAAATATTTTAACCTTCTTGAGCTTCCCTTGAGGGCGCATTTTACCCCTGCTACAGGATAAACTTCATACTTAGAATTTTTTATGCCTCCTCACTAGCTGGGCGCATTTTGCCATGGCTGCAGGACGAAGTTCTGGACTTAGAAAATTTTCCTCGTTTTTGCCAACTTTCACGCCCTGCTATTTATAGTAAGCCCTCTCAATTTTGTACCTCTGAAGCTCGGAATGACTTGAAATTTTGCGCACTGCATCCTCACTGGCTTATCAACCTGTCGGCACTGCCATTTTTAGCTGACCTGCTATTTTTAGCATGTTTCTGAAGGTGGTTTACTATAAATAGTAACCTCATGTTTTTGATAGCTCCCATGCTCCGATCGAGTTGAAATTTGAATGAGGCGACCCTCACCACGTGACCTTACTGCTGACACTAACGCATGCACTTGATTTACTATTTTTAGCATGTTTCCAATCTGACTTACTATAAATAGTAAGTGCTCCGTTTGACCTGAAATTTTACCAGAGATAGCCTGAAGAACGCTGATCGCAGTAGGTTTACATGATTTTGAAGATTTTGACTTTTGATGCCTATTTTTAGGCTCCGAAGCTGAAACCCTAACTCGCTTTGCATGCATCCCAAATGAACTCTGTTTGCCTTTGTTTCTGTGGCACTGCAATCAGCTCGTGATTCTGAACTGCTGGGTGGCGGCTGCCGGGACACACCTGCTAAAAATAGCAAGTTCCTTACTGAGTGAGAATCCTCGTTTGCATGTCATGCCATCGCGAAGCTCTCGAAAAACCCATCAGGAATCATCCGACATGCAAGAGAAACCTCGACATGCAAACCCTAAAAATAGCCTCGGAAGGCTGAATTCTGAAAGTTGTCATCTCACTTTGCATGTTACATCGTTGCGAAGGTCTTGAAAAACCCATAAGGAATATGCAGACATGCAAAGAAAAACTCTGCATCTGCACCCTGAAATTTGCTCCGGAAGCCGGATTGCTAAAAATAGTAAGTTATCTGTTTTCGCTCAAATTTTGCACATGAGTAGCTTGATATGCTCTGGATGCCGTGTGACGATCGGAATCTCAAAATAGCGATAGATTGCCCTGAATTTCACACTTACTAAAAATAGTAAGTATCTCCGAATTAGCTGAAAATCGGCTGAAAGCCTGCTGGAAGCATACTAACACAAATGTTAAGCTCAATTTTCAATTTACTGACTTTATTCGACCTCGGACTGACCAGGAAAAAATGAAACCCTAATTTCAGACTTGGTCAGTTTCACACTTAAACTCACTGACGGGCGCAACCCCCGAAAGGCGGACATCAGAAAAGAGACAGAGCGAGAGAGAGAGAGAGAAAAACCCAAGCCAAAAGACTGGAATGGAGCAAAAATTAGGGGTCCCCATTTGAATGGGGCGATGTGTGAAAAAGGTCACAACAATACCTTATTGCCAAATCATTCGCATCACACACAAAAATCCCCTTCCAATCATTACCCTGCTGTCAGCTGCAAATATTTTGAACAATTGTGTAAGTCCCCTCGTGAAAACAACAAATCACAACGAACCAACTGAGGGTATTCCATTCCATTATCGGAACCTTGGAGTTGAACATACAATCTCTCTTGCAATCTTAGCGTACAAAATACTTTGATCAAGAGAGAATGGAGTAGCCTTCAGATACTTTGTTCTACTGATTGGTGCGGTCACAAAAATTACGTCAACAGGACCCAGTAGTCCCATAATGGGGGATCAAGTAGTCCTAAGGAGGCCAAGGGGGTACCAATGGTACAATGCCTTGGGCTTAGGAGAGATGGCATGTTCAGGGAACCCGTTGTAATCTCACCCCTCCATCATAGTGAATCAACACAAGAGGCCAGATCATAGAGATAGGGAAATGATTGGCAAGATGAAGGGATAATGGAAAGGGGACACCTCCTAGGTAGACCACCTCATATGGATGCTATGGGCCACATGAGGCCAAGATATCCACTCTTGGGCCTAGGGTAGAAGGGTCGTAGGCACCCCATCGAGTCACATTCTCCCATACTCTCCTATGGTTGAGCCCTCCAAGGATATTAAATGCTTTGTGATTGGATTAGTAATTTGGCCTTGAGTTTACTAATATTTAATTATGATAATTGGCTAATTAATATTATTGTGGTAAATGGTTATAATCTGCGAATCAATGTGATTGTGGTAAATGGGTTCTAATTTGTGTGCAGGGCTTCAATCAAGTGAAAGGTGCTCTGTAACCCATTTGTTCATTTAAAAATTAAAGATTTAGGGAAAATTTAGGGCATTCCCAATTAGGGGATATTACAAGTGGTATCAAAGCATGTTCTTGCCAGCCTACTTTAACTGCCATTCAGTTAGAATTAACTATTCAACCTTCTTCTTAAGTAGGCCAATAGTGCATTTCTATATGCATGTGCCTTCCATGTGTATACTTTGTGACTTTGTGTATTCATACTTTGTGACCTACATATATTCATGTGACTATGTGTATACCTACATATACTTTGTGACTTACATGTATTTATGTGCATGCTTCATATCTTATGTGTCTTTCACATGCATGCTACATGTATTAAGTATAACCAAGTTTTTGCTTCATGCCAGATATGTCTTTAAACAAAGATTACTCCATGTGTGTTTATGATTACTTTATGCTTAAAAACAATGAAAATGTTGTCTGACAAAATGCTTCTTGACTTGAGAAGCACTACCAAATTAACTTATCCAAATTTGAATAATGAGGAGTTGTAACTATTGAAGTGAAAAGGTGTGACTCCCTCAAATTTGTGATATAAAAGGGAGAGCATTTCATCCATACGATCATTTGAACGATCCAATTAAGAATAGAACCTTAAGTAATTTTGCAACAGACTTAAATTAGGTTCTCAAGAATAGTGGTGATGAGAGAAAAGTTGTGACCCTCCAAAAGACTATGACTTCTTTATAATGAAGGGTGGTGAATTCTTCAAGAAATAGATATAAAGGATAAATCAATTCATTGACATAAGCAATCATCAATCAAGAAATCAAGAAATCAAAATATCAAAAGATTCCTAAGGAGGGAACAATCAATCATAACTACTCATGTTAGTTGAATCTAACGATACAACTCGACTTCCAGTTCTCAAATGGAAATCCCTGCAGTACCATCACTAGCGCATTGAAGTATCATCTTGACCTAGGATGATCAACCTCTTAAAAGCCAAAATAACATTTTTAGAGAATGTAATGAAGATAACTCAATTCTTTAGGAATCTACAAAATTAGACTCTTGGGAGATCTTAAGAGAAATATTGAAATCTATCATAGGGTATATTCGTCAAGCTTCATGAAGGAAGACACAATTGTTCTAATAAAAAAAATTGTTCTACTCATTTTTTTGAACAAGACCATATTGCACAAGCAAAGCCATGACACATATAATCATACTCGTAGAAACAATAGCTATGCATGGGTTGACCTTATAACCTACAACATTAATCTAAGTAAACTTGGAACTAGTGATAGAGAAAATATTTTTGAGACTATTCTTCTCCTAAAGTCATTCTTCTTGATTGGAGAGCTCTACATCCATGATTAGGATCAAGAATACCAATATAAATTTGATACAAATTAAGCTACATTATGGGCCCATAACCCACAAATCCCAAGGTTGATCATCCTCACCATTCAACCTTGGGATTTAATAAATCAGGTACTTTCCCAAGACATGAAAATAAATTTAGTACCAAACATGGAGATATGACAAAGAAGAGTGATAACCTCCAATTGAATTAGAGGATGGAACACAAATTGGATAATAGGGTAAAAACTATAAATTTAAGTCGTATTACTTGCTAGGAATGCTAAACTACTATACATCTTTTTGACTTGATCAATCCCATAAATTTGTGCTTAAGTATTAATTACTTATGGGAATGAAAAATGTTTATATAAGCTCCTCATTAGAAACAAAACTTGCCTCAAACTTTGTTTGAATGTTTACACAAAATGAAACACACTTTATCTAACGGAAGTTATCATTCAAACATCTAGGACCTTTACACAAATGAAAAAGTGATTTGGCACAAAGGTGTGGGATCTTGATAACATTCTCGCAATCCATCATGATTTTTTATTTCAACAAAGGGTAATGAAGAGTTTGTATCATTGCCTGGGATCCTTGCAGTGATGAAATGAGAGAAAACGTGTCTTCAGTAACAAATCTTGCCAAATCTTGGTTTTGTTGTTGAGAGTTATTAGGAAGTAATAGTGCATAAATCAGAAGAATATTGGACAACAAATTATCCTCATACTTTAGGGGATGGTATTAACCTTATTGGTAGACGTGTTGAGGCAAGTATACTATTAACCGCCCTTCAAGGACACCATTGTACCATAGAGTCAAATATAATCAAGATAATGGCCACTAGCCGTAGAGTTTTCAATTCCTAATTATATCCAAGTATCGCAACAAAAGCTAATTACATCACTAAAAGAAGCAATGTCCAAAAAATACAAATCTACAAGGTTAATTAAGGATCTGGGTAACTTTAGGAGCATCCTAGAGTTGAAATTGCTTTAGGACAAGCAATATTGGGAAGGGAAGACTGTCATGACTCTGCCATGAGATTGTGGTTCTCCTAAGTCTGCAGCTATCTCCTTAAATAATAAAAAGCAGTGATTCTTAAATTAACCAATAATAATATCTTTTTCTTTGTGAAAGCCGACTCAACAATGGAAAATAGGGGGCCGACCCAAGGGAAGATAATATAAAATTAAAATGGCAAATGGTTAATATAAAAGCTGAGCCAACTTAAATAATCAAATCCAGTGCTTAGTTAATATGAAGGGGCAGCGATCTGAAGGATGTGTCCCTTACTAAGGAACAAGCATGGTGAATGGATGTGCCTTTTCCCCACCATGGGGATATAAAAGGAGAACAAAATCCAAGAGAAGGCACCATCAAATCATTGAGGAATGAAGAATAAATCTGATGGTAGCAGTAGTTGATCAGATTGGAATGCATTCAAATATATGTATTTGTAAAAGCAAGGAATATGTTTTAAGAGTTAGAGCAGATCAAATAGAATGGAATCAGCAGCAGACATAATCAAATAAGTATATTATTACCAGAATATATGGGGGATAGTAAGTATATATATATATATATATATTTATATAAAATATAAATATATAAATTATATACGATTATGCAATAATGATGCTTGCAGCAATTATTGAGCCTTATACGTTGTTATGTCTCCTTAATACAAATATGGATAATAGATTCTTATGCATTTGATTTACACTAACAATATCTTCTGAATATAAAGGACATATCGATTGAAGGAGAAGAATATATAGACCAGCAATCATCTACAGGGAAAAGTTAAATAAAAGGAAATAGAGGACTGCACCCTCTAAATTGGGAATAAATGATAAATTAGCATGTGCACAGCAGTCTGATTTCTTGAGTTGGTGGTATGAAATCTGATTTACAATAATGTAGTTGTAGCACCATTTAATATATGTGATTTCGATTGTTTGATTAAAAGATCAGGGTACTAATGATGCATTGTTGTTATGGCTGTTTCATTATATCAGTAAATATGATTAATATTTATTTTCCATATGTTTTGAATGTTTTAGCCATGATAGAGGAGGTTGAGATTACAAGAGGGGAACGGTGATGGGGCACTCTCCTAGGTATGCCACCTTGAGATGGGGGACCAAGTAGTCCCAAGGAGGCCAAGGGGGTACCAATGGTACAACTCCTTGGGTTTAGGAGAGATGGCATTTTTAGGGCACCCATTGTAATCTCACCCCTCCATCACAGTGAATCAATACAAGAGGTCAGATCATAGAGAGAGGGAAATGGTTGGCAAGATGAGGGGATAACGAAAAGGGGACACCTCCTAGGTAGACCACCTCATATGGATTGCATGGGCCACATGAGGCCAAGCTATCCACTCTTGGGCCTAGGGTAGAAGGGTCCTAGGCACCCCATCGAGTTACGTTCTCCCATACTCTCCTGTGGTTGAGCCCTCCAAGGATATTAAATGCTTTGTGATTGGATTAATAATTTGGCCTTGAGTTTACGAATATTTAATTATGATAATCGGCTAATTAATATTATTGTGGTAAATGGTTATAATATGCGAATCAGTGTGATTGTGGTAAATGGGTTCTAATTTGTGTGCAAGGCTTCAATCAGGTGAAAGGTGCTCTCTAACCCATTTTTTCATTTAAAAATTAAAGATTTAGGGAAAATTTAGGGCATTCCCATTTAGGGGACATTACATAGAACTCATTATGAAGATCAATGGTACCTTGTTCCTCCTAGTGGTCTCCAGTCCAAATCTGCTCTCAGTTTGATAGTTGGTAGTTCTCTTCATTAGATTTGGGATTGGGTTACTAAATAACACAGTGATATTTAATTGGACAAATATAGATCAATGAATGCCATCTTTACCTTATTGGAAGTCCCCTTAGGCATTACCTTTGATGAACTAATGCCATGGATAATGTTTATGGTGAATTATATTCCCTATACTTGGCATCAACTTCTGCACAGCTTCATGAGGCTTTATCTTTAGAATTTTCTCAGAATTGATTCCTTGTGTTTTCTCTATCAGCCTAACCTTGTTTAGTTGGGCAATTTTGTATTCATTTACTGCATTTTATTGCTTCATTTCAATAGGAGTGCGTGTAGGAATCAGATACCTTTTTATTGCTTCCCCAGGAAATATACAAGAACCACTTTTCCTTTGCATCTTCACTTAACATATTTGAGGTCTTTCAAAATTAATTGCTCCCTTATCTGGTGATTTTGGATGGTATTTTATTTTGTATGCTTTTTAAAGAAATGAAGACATCTAAGAAAAGGTAACAGTAGCTAGAAACATAGTATATAATATCAAAGGTGCTTCAATGCTTATATGCTATGGATATTGTATTATAGAGGAGTTAATCATATTTTTTAAATATGCCATTTTTAATCTATTGCTGACTATTTTTTCAATATTTATTTCTGTTTCCACAGTGGTGCATTCTGATAATATGTGTGGCTTCCATCTGGGTTCAAAATCAACAAGTATCAGCTTGGATGTTGATGGGAGGAGTAGCTGCATCTCGTTTGGGATTATGGATGTTTGATCTTTCTGTGGTACAGCAAATGCAGGTATATTTTCTGTTTGATTAAGAAATAAATTTGTTATTCATAGGCACAGATACAATATATTGCCAATTCGATTAAGCAATGGTATTGATTCCTTAAAATTAAGGATCCTGTTGCTTCTAGAAAACAGTTATTATTCTAGTTTACGATGCACTTGTATTCAAGATGATCTGAGTTAGAATGAAGGTCACAGAGAATAGTTTATACTAAATTTTTTGTTCAAGAATATTTATTTTGAACCATCTTTCTTCTTTTTTATGGTGACAATTTCTGATGAATGTTTGCATTACGATTTTTATAGGCCAATAAATAAAATCATGAGCTTATTAGTATTATCATTTGTATACTTGAGGATGATAAAAAATAGCTTCTAAATTCTAATCTTTAGCTATGGCTAAAATAAACAGGGTGGAATATTAATATAACAGGGCTTATAACAGGATCTTGGGTTCCCCTATGCATACCTTTAATTTGGCTGAGGCGCTGGGAATCAAATATGGGCTTCTCAAGGCCTAAAGATTTAGGCTTGAAGATGCTATATTGGAAATGAACTCACAATCCTTGGTTTCATATTTCCAAGGACAGCACAAAAGGCCTAGCAATTGGAGGATTGCCAATGTTGTTGAAGAACTTAAACCAACTATGAAACTAATAAAATATTTTAAATTCATATATGCCAGAATGAACAGAAGTAAAGTGTAGACTTGTTCAGACCTGTCAGCAGTACAAGTAAGCATAATCCTATCTTTTGGTACCCAAGTTGGTACCCCTGCGAAACTTTGTCTTCAGTCAAGTTTGTAGTCATAGACCATGTCATAAAAAATGCTCCCTCAAGTGGCAATTGCATTATGAATATCTACCAAAGTGTTGTACCCAAAACGAATTTTTTGCTTCATTAAGGCATTTTGATTAAAATAGTCTAAATCCTGTAAAATTGTCGTCAAAAGTCAGTTTTTGGTCAACTCAAGCATGGGATTTTGTGTGTTTAATGTCTAGAAGATAATAGAAAAAATTGAAAATTTTGAAAATTAGGGTTTCCGGGCCCCTATTTTTGGAAAAAACCCTAAAAATAGGGTCTTGTCAGAATTGGCTGAAATTTATTTTGATTGGCTTATTTCATGTAATATCCCTTGCTACTTCTAATCTAAGTTCTTGCCCTTGAGGAATATCATAAGGGTTACCAAAATCCAAACAAAGATCTTGGTTACTATAACCTTCTAACACTTCAGGGTTTTTCACCTAAAGGAGAGGGAATAGACCAAAATGTCAATGTATTACACTTCTTAAACCACTCTTGAATTTCCTTACACAATCTGGTCTAAATTCACTCCAAGGAATATTGTCAAACACTTCTCTTGCAAACTCTCAACTAGCTGTTTCTGAGTTTTCAGTTTGTTTGTTTGTCTTCAAATGGCTTCAAATGAATTCTAGTAGCTTGCAAATTAACTCTACAAAGTCTATATAAAGAACTAAATACAAATGCAATCTCTTTTTGGCTTTTTAGATGCAAATACATGAGTTCTATATGAAAAACATATTCCTACAGCCAACTGACATTTTAGCAAACAGTTGGTATGCAAACTATGAGGCTGATTACAAATGATATTAAAATGCTCAATGACAGCTACAAATGACCAGAAACTTATAACTCCTTTATTGCAATATGATGTCAACTACAATGCTGATATAAAATGAGCCAAGACTCTTGGCATTACAACATACGCAATCTATGCAAATTCTGAGTACAAAATGCAGCCTTGGTATTAAATCTAGAATGCAAATGAATATGCAACAAATGGCAAGAGGAACCTGGTACAATAATTGTAGATGAGCTGGAGACTTGATAGCTACTTTTGTTGATGAAGAAGACCTTCCCAAATGAAGAAATTGAACCCCTAGTAGTGCTGCCCCTGTTCTGGATCAGATTGCTTGTAATAAAATATTATCAACTTCTTTCTGTTAATGATATTGCAGCTTCAGTCGTTCCTTCCAGCTCAGCTCTATTGAATGAAGCATAAAATTAAATGATAGCCTGTCGGCTATTTAATTTGTGGTCTTATATTTATGTGGAGGCTCGAATGTCTTGAGGCCGACCTATCTTATATTCTTTATGATTATATTGAGGCCGACATTCTTTATGATTGTATTCTGGCCGACATTATTGATGACTTGTAATTAACATTTACTTTGGCCGACCTTATGATATGAAGAGGTGCGACCTCTCTAAGTTGTATATATATACAAGTTCATTCGTCCATTGTAATTATCCAATATATTCAGTTCGGTTATTCATATACAGTGTGGAGATCATACAAATTGAAGATCATCCAGTGCAAAGAATCAAGCAAAGTGCGAACTTCATACAGGGCGAATAACATACAAGTGCGAACTTCATACAGTATGGATATCATATAAGTGTGAACATCATACGAAGATCATACAGTGCGTAGTATCCTTCAGGTGCAAATTCTGTAGGTGTTCATTTCAGTCAATCACAAATATTGCCAGGTGCGAATTTCTGTAGTCTCTCCAGTCCTCCAAGATCAGATTGCGAATTGATCTCAGGGCAGGTTTTGGAGTGCCAGCTTGTTATCTGTTATTGCATATTTCCAGGTGCTGACTATTGGTCTTGTGTTAGACCTAATTGTAACAAGATTTGTAGCCACTGTTTTAAATATAAGAGAGATCTTTGTTGCTGGGTTTTTCTCCCTCAAGAGGAGGGTTTTCCCAGGGTATCTGCTGTGTTATTTTGTCTGATTTCGAATTATTTTCTGTGCATTTAATCTGATCACTAAATTCAACACTTTCACCTCTTTTAAGCTCCAAAAATCATCAATAGATGCCCAAGAGTGGTTTGCCTCACTTCCTAGAAGAAATCGATGCCAAATAAGACTCCCATGAATTAAATCATACCTCTCCAGCAGGCTGATATGTGACTGGAAAATTATATCAGAATATTATGTTCTCCAAAAATCATTCCCAACAAGTATGAAGATGAAGACTATAATCAATTAAAATGCTCTTCAACTACTCCAATTGATTATCTCTCAAAATTGGCCTTTGGCCACAATTTTTCTACAATGAGAAGTCTGATGTAACTCCTCCAACAGCTGCAACCCTTCAAAAGATATTTCACTTCCTCAATTATGCTATCAATGGGAGTTTTCGATCCCAAAGACCAAATGAAACAAACTGCAAAAACCCTTGGCTCCACAACTGAAATTGTCAAATATCAATATTCAAATCTGGATGATCAAACAATGAGCCCTTAATATGTGAGAGCTCAAACACTTTCCTTGCCAATGTGGGATAAAAGATATATTCCCCTTTTAATTTTATAATTGCACTTTATTATAATATTAAAATATAACTCATCAAGTGCAATATGATAACACAATATATTATCCAACAATATGTTTTTTAACACAATGTGTTATCAAACGGTGTGTTATCAAACAATGTGTTATCCAACATCCAAGATACCATAAGAATCATCAAATTAACTCCTGAATCCATGAAGTGAGCCAACCACCATTTGGGTAACTGCCAAGAAAACCCTCTAAACAAGCCCTATTAGCCTACGAGGGCCATTGATAAGCTAATCCAACCACAAACAACATCAGGCTAGAAAAGGGGACATTACATTTCACATCACGATCACATTGGTGAAGTCAAAATCAAGAAAAAGTTAGTTTAAGTCTGGTGGGTAGTTTTCACTTTTCAGAAGAAAAGTTAGGACCTCTAAGGTCATCAAGGCAGTTGGCCAGTACCAGGTGTTGAAATCTAAGCCTCAAACTCATCACAGAGGTTTCTGGGGCGAAAGATGCTGAAAAAGATGCTTCACGACGAAGAGGATTTTCAAATGGTGAAAAATGCAAAAAATATTTCAAGTCTGGAAACACTACGCCTTGCTACATGGGAGACGCTTGTGCAATAAATGTGCAAGTCAACTTTGTAGTTTCTGTACACATAAAAATGGTTAAATACAATCACGCACTCGCGTCAGCAACAATAATGCTTAAGCGTAGTCAGCTCAGCAAGCATCACAGTGTTCACGAAGTGCGAAATGGAGAAAATCATCAATTTTGGAGCAAATCTGTGCCCCTGCAAGCCAGGGGCGCCCTTCAATTTGAAGACTCAGATGCTGTTGAAAATGGTTGCAAAGACATTCATCGTCTCCAGATTTCTACCAAACTTCTAATGAGTCATCAAGCAAATCCATCAGATTTGTGGAACTCAAGCAAACGATGGCGAAAGCGGAAGAAATGGGAAATTTATGCATTAGAGACGACAGTCAAAATATGAAATCTGCGCCTCTCTAGCCCAGGGGCGCCCTTGAATAAAGTCTATCAAATGCCAAAATTTGTAGAAACCGTTTCCGGGGGATCTCTTCAGATTCAACTTAGCTTCGCGATGAATCCATTCGCTAGTCTGTAAGACATACTAAGCAACTGTGGTAGTTGATCCAGCGAACACGTAAAACGAAGGGAAAATAAAAGTGAAAATATCAAATTGTACCTCTACAGGCCAGGGGCGCCTAGCCTTTTGGCTAGCTAGTTGAGATTTTCGGCAGCTGTTGTCTTCATGAGATCTGTTCAGAATCCTTCTAGCTACGTAGTGAATCCAACCGTCACCCCTCGGGATCTGTCAAACGCCTGTAGATGCGGAAAATGCTGAAGGATAAAGGCAAGCAGAAAAATGGCTAAGTATGGAAAAATGCACCTTCCTTGAGAAAGGCACCCTTCTACTGGAGGTCTTAGAAGCAATTTTCTAGCTTCGTCACTCCCGAGAAAATCTCTTCCAAGTTCTTTCATCTTTGCGATGAGATCATCGGCCCAAACATCGGAGCAATCCAGCTCCCGGCAGCAAAGGTCAAAGTGGAGCATTCGACTGAAAGTTACAACTTGCAAAATCATTCTCATAAGCTCAATTGCACCCCTGCAGGCCAGGGGCCCCCTTGCATTCGAGGTTCTTAATCTAACTTTCAAACGTTGAACATACAGTCATCCTTTGTGGAAGTCTTCCAACTACGCAATTGAAGCACAAAGAGACAATACAAAAAATGGCTAAGTTTGGTGTCATATGCACCCTTTTGAAAATAGGCGCCCTTGAATTTGAGGCATCAGACAAAGTTTTTAGCTCTCATAGCAACATTTCGTCAGACTTGTTCCAGCTATGCGATAAATGTATCAACTTAGCTCCAAGATCAACTGGGCATCTGAAATTCAGGGTCTAATAGAGGCTACGGTGACGTTTACAAAGCTAAAGAGTAGGAAGTTAGCAAAAAGCTTCAAGATTGAGTAATGGCGCCCAAAAAGTCCAAGTTTGACTTTCAAAATTGAAGTACATGTTGTGGCTACCCTATAAAGGTGGAATCAGTTAATTGAATTGAAAAATATTAAAACTTCAATTTTAAATGCCAGCTTTACTTGCATGTGACGTATTTATGCCTTGCATGTTGGGTGGCGCCCATTTCAAGGATCAGTTTCAGTTTGTATTAACTAAGTGCAGCCCAATGAGATAATTCCATCCAAAAATTAGTGTGACAACTTAACTCTCAAAAAATTCTTTAAATATGCATTTGGGCGTCCATTATTTTCACAACAGACTAAAGGCAAACACGTATTTTCTTGTGCAAGCAAGATCTGAAGGCGCTACAAGTGATATTTTTCAGTGTTCTTTGCAGATACAGGTCCAGATTGCTCAACAAACTTCATTCAAGAATACGCGTCATTTCTTACAGAGGCAGAATATAACTTCTATTTTCTCTCTCTATTTCTTCTATCTTTGTTTTAGGTTTTCTCTCGCATGTCGAAGTAAATGACAATTTTTCACAGTTCTGATCATCTGGGTATGTCGTGCACGACTTTCTCTACAAAACCCATGTGCTAGATGTTTTTAGTTAAAATTGCCCTGTAGCTTCACTTTTTGAAGCTTTGCTTTTTTCCGGAGATTCCTTTGCATGGTAGAGGAAAACTCAATATTTTGAAAAACAAAAAATTTGGGTTTGATCAACATATTTTCTCTACAAAACCCATATTCCAGAATTTTTTGGAAAATTTTTCCCCCGCAGCCCTTATTGCCCCTGTTGCTTTTTTCCAAAAAGTATTTGCATGTGAAGTGAAAAGGCATTTTTTTGAATTTCTGACGTTGTGGGTTTGATTAGAATTATTTTCTCTACAACACCCATGCCACAGTTTTTTTTGTGAAAATTGCCACTCAATAGCTATTTTTAGCCTCACCAGGGGCTATTTTAGCCTCACCGGAAAACTTATCAGAACATAGCCGTGTTTACAGTCAACAAGCTAGTTTTTCAAAATGCAGTTCACTCAAACTGAATTCAAGACCAAAACGGTCTTAATTCATGATTTCATCAAAACAACTGACACAGATTTGCATTAGGTGGATCTAGAGGTTGACTTGAACGCTTTAGAAATGAGTCAGATCACACTTCAAAACATCGAGGAATCCAGGTTGCTAGAGGCGGCCTCACTTCCGATCACAGTATAGTGTATAGAATTCATAATGGCTTGTGTCAAGCATTACAAATCTACTACACGAGAAATTCAATTAGTGGATGGACGAGTGATATGCAGTATCAGGCCCATAGACATCGAGAAGTGCTTTGGTATTCCTCCAAATCCAAATAATTTGGTCATTACCATGGAACAGTGTGAGAAGGCGTTCAATGTTGATAAGGAGAAATGTCAGAGGAGAATGGCAGAGAGATGGCTCAAATAGAAGAAAGTTAACTTGCCAAAGAATGTGGGTTGTGGAAAGTTCACAGATGAATATGCAGTTATGATTTACCCTTCTTAACCATGTTTCCGGTCAAGCAGATGCCAAAAAATTCCAGACTTGCATGTATTACATCATGGCTCAGATCATCAATAGAAAAGAGCATTACGACTAGGCCTCTTTGATCAGCGACGTTCTCCACAGACAGATGACCGACTTCTTGGTTGCTCACGAGTTTCACATGTGTTCGTACCTCATGTATCTAATAGCCTTCCAAGGCTAGTTTAGAGGGTTGAACACTGTGGGGATTCTAAGTGTACAAAAAGTTCATCAATATTAATGACAGCTTGAGTTCACACAGTCTGAGCGACACTTCAAGCAAGTGCAGGAAGCATTTTTGATGTACATAGTGAGGAATCTGGATCGGGAGTTATATGTACATATTTCAGCGGAAGCCAAATCAACAATGGTAGAATGGGCAAATTGGTTCATCCAGTTCCCTACTTTTACTTACATCTGTGTGTATAGATATGCAGGTCATCCAGCCATGTTACCCCGTTATCCTTTGGATAAGGTGGTGTTCATGAAATTTCTACGGCAGTTGTACGATGTTCACTCCTATCTACGCAACAAACGCAAGCTGGCTGCCACTTTTCCATTACATATGGGGATTTATAGGTGCAAGACAATAGTTGACGCCAAGGCTATGGGCCATGAGTTGGAAAGACTTAATCTTAAGTATCTCATCGAGATACGCTCATATGACCCTTGGGGTTACTTCTCAGCACGCCTTGGCGTTTGTTCTTATCACAAGCCTTCTATGGAAGACTACTGATTCAACTGTGAGGACAAGTTCGAGGTGCATTGGCGCAACTACAACATGTTCACCCTTTCACAAATTTCTGATTTCATGTCAGAGGATGTGGGAGGGTTGTCAGATGATGATGGGGATGACACATTTCCTCAATTCTTCAGAGAACAAGTTGACACGCAATCGCTTCCAGCCGTTGATTGGTTCGCCAAGGAATGCACATCTGTTAAGGAAAGATCAAGCAGGTTTTTCAGAAGAAACATACTCTACTTTAATAGCAAGAGGACAAGGAGGGCAGCCATGCCAAACACAAAGCTGCCATCGGCAGTTACTTCACTACCTTCCACGTGAAAGTCAAAACCCAGACAAAAGAAAAGGAGTAATCCTCCTAAAGGAAGCAAAATGTCTTGGAATTCAAAGGGAAAAGCACTAGTTGCTGATTTGGACCAGCAAGAACATGTGGAGATTGCCACAAATTTAGTTGAGAGCATGCTAGAAACAAATATAGAACTTCCCATGTCATCACCAACACCACAATAGTCTTCGGTTCACATCAACTTGGAGCCAGACTCGCCACCACGTAGTAGTGCTTCCACACATTCCCACTCATCAAGAGTTCCTCAGACTAGCACCGATCCTTCCAGTGAGATTAGTCGAGACTCGTCTTGGCTTGAGAATCAGTTGGGTAAAAAGAGGAGGAAGCCATCCTATAAACTAGACTTCTTAGATTTTGATCATGTCTATCAAGACACGCCAGATAAAAAGATAAAGAAGCAGGTCCATGTGGAAAGGAATGTTGACAAGGAGATCATAATTGAGACCTTTGCAGCCCAGAGGATAAAACTTTGGACGAGGTAGAAGTTGATGACTTCACCTTGCTAAAGGTCAACCTTGGTAGAAGTACATACCAAGCAGATGTTGATTTCCTTGAGGTTGCAACGGAAAGCATAAAGGAGAGAGTGATAAAGGACGGAGAAGATAAAGCAACTCTCAAGGCTGAAAACCTGCAGCTTTGCCAATATATCCCCAACCTTATGCACAACACTCAGAATGTCACCGCCTTGCTCCCACAAATGTTAGAGTTACCAGCAGAACAAAATTAGCTAAATCAGTTGGTTGTATACGGGAATCGCTTAAAAGATTGGGAGGAGGAGTTCGTCACAAGGGGCCACATCATACTTTTAGAATTGTACTAGTTGAAGTACAATGCCCATGAACTTTGCACACAGATTCAGGATTCAGAGCGAGACTTAGCGATTGACAAACCATGGAATGAGATCTTGGTCTCTCACCTGAGGATGACATATGATTCAGTCACTGCAAAAGAGGATAAGGAAGCTATTTTTGCTTGGAGAGAACAATTAATCTTCAAGGTAAAAATACATCAAACAATTTCTATAGAGTTGCCCGAGAACAGAGAAAAGGTGACAAGTGCTATCAAGTTCGTGAGAACTTTCATGTCACAAGTCCCTTGCCAGTATTAGCGTGAGGGTGGTGAATACATCGAGCTCGTCGACAGACAGTAAGAGTTGCAGATACTCATTCACGGGATTTTCAGTGGCGATTCAGTTGGCTGTAAGTTGGATCAACTTACAGTCTTGTCAGCATTATTTGATGAGGCGGCCAAGAGTGGAGGAAAATTGCAGAGTCAGATCATAGGCGGTGAAGAGATGCCGAGGAGACACTGAGTACTTCAGAGGAGTATTAGTGCTCCAAATGGTGATGCAGTCTACAACCTCATGGAGGGATTAATTGCTCGAGATAGCAACCAGTGAACTACAGATCAGGGTGTCCCACCTTTTTCAGGATAGACATTATGATTAGACACAACAGTTAACTTGATGCTTCTTTCCGAGTTAACGCGCTGATCCACATATCATTGCATGTTTATTTTGGAGATACCTATGTATATATGGAGTTTTCATTTAGTTTTTAGTTTTAGTTAACTGATGTTAGTTATCAGTTGACTCTCTTATCAATAAGGATTTGCGTGTTGCAACGTCCATTTAGTTTAGTTTTAGTTCAGTTAATTGAGGTAATTTTCCAGTTAACTATTTAGTTGCATACATTTAGGTTTAGCAATAACTCTTGTATGCTTGCAAGACTCATGTTAACTCAAGGATATTTTAGGGTTCCCTACTCCTTTGAGGTCTATAAATAAGAGCACCTTTGCTCATTGTATTTGAACTTTTGCTGTGATAATAAATTATTGGGTCACCTTGCCGTGCAATATTGTTATTTTGTACTTTTTCACTTTGTTAATATAAAGCAGGTTGATTGTTCATTTGTGTGATAGGTCTCCTTCATACAATTTTTTGTCTTGGGTTTATTTGTTTCTAATAATCTTGTCTCATATCTACACCTTGGATAGAGTATTTTACCTCGGGAATTTAGAGATAAAGATTATTGTTTGATGTTGTTTCTAGTAATCTTGTTTTCAGCCTACACCTCGGATAGAGTACTTTACCTCCTTGGGAATCCTGAGATCAAGCTTGCCATTTAATGTTTGTTTCTAATAACCTACTTTCAGACTACACCTCGGATAGTGTATTTTACCTCCTTGGGAATCTTGAGAACTAGTTTATTGTTTGTTGTCGTTTTCAATAACCTTTATTTCAGCCTACACCTCGGATAAAGTATTTTACCTCCTTGGGAATCCTGTGATAAAGTTTATCATATATCAATTCCTTGCTCCTAATTCCTCTTGCTTTGTTTATCTAGAGGAGATAGGATAGTTTTAGCATTAGCTTAGTTGTAGTTAAGATTTGCGGAAACCAGAGAAAAACCTTAGCTGCAATGTATTGGTTAAGAGATAGGATAGTTTTAGCATTAGCTTAGTTGTAGTTAAGATTTGCGGAAACCAGAGAAAAACCTTAGCTGCAATGTATTGGTCTTCTTAACCTTGTGCCTCTTCCAGCTGAGTCAAAAATATAGGATTTAGAATAATTTACTTTTTCACGCATATCAGAAAAAGAGGGAGCTTCCCCTCCTAATTTGAAGAGCAGTTAATACTGTGCATAGTTGTCCATTGCGAATACGCACTGCAAAGGTGTGAATTGTAACACCAACAGTTTTTTGGCGCCCACCATGGGGGCACGAGGCAAGAAAACTTCAAGAAAAGCTTAATGCTTTTATGTCCTGAGAATGACCGTTTGGCGTCCTACTGCTCCAATTCAACAACCAAGACTCACTTCGGCCATTATACTGTTAATTTTAGACCAAAAATGAAGATAAGCAGCAATAACAAATTCAAACAATAAAACACAACATATACCCTGGGAAAACCCTCCTTCTTGAGGGAGAAAACCCAGCAACAATATATCACCTATATATTGAATAGAATAGCAATAAAATACTTTACAAGGAGGCCAAACACAAGGCCGATCTGAAATGATAATGATGACACCACACACAATGAATATTGAACTTCTTAAGTCGATCTGCTATAAATATAACTCGAACTCCTACTGATGCGAATTCGCTTGAATAAAAAATATAAATGAATGATAATGGAGAGAGCAACACCTTGTATAAATACTAGTCAATATGATCTCCAACAAACAATGCGTCTCTTCAAGATAAGTCGGCCTCTTACAAAATGATGTCTCTTACAAAGGTGGTGAACATTTTATTTATGTCGGCTACAATAAATAAAATATAAATTGTTATTTGAATGGAAGCACCTCTTCACAAAAGTCGGCTCCAAATAAATAAATAGCCACGGCTATATTTATTTATTTGCTTATTACTTATATCGATAGAAGGATGAGGCCCGAAGCTATATCATCAACACTCCCTCTTAGCTAGGGAGGAATCCTTCTAGATATCCAATGTCATGGAGTCTCTCAACATGACACCCACAATGGCTACACCCATTTGTGGAGAAGAGTTCATCACGGAGTCACTCAATGTGATATTGTCATGGAGTCACTCAACATGACGTCCATCATGGCTACACCCATGTATGGAAAAAAACAAGAGTACAAGTGCCCATCACGGAGTCACTCGATGTGATGTCATCATGGAGTCTCTCAACATGATGTCCACCATGGCTACTCCCATGTGTGGATAAACACAAGTACAAAGGAATCATCACAGAGTCTCTCAACGTCATGTTGTCATGGAGTCTCTCAACATGACATCCACCATGGCTACTCCCAGAGGGTGGAAAGAACCACATCTCCGTCTCAGAGATGGACAAGGGCTTTCACCTCAAATTTCTCTGTCTCAAAGAAAAATTCATTATGGAAAATCACAAAAGATCATTGATGCCGAGTCTCCCTCTCAACAAGGGCTTCATTCTCCACAATTCCAAGCTTGTCTTGAAAGTGCACAAACTTCACTCTAGAGAGAGGCTTGGTGAGAATTTCAGCCGCTTGATCATCAATGCAAATATATCTCAACTGAATAGCTTTCCTCAATACCATATCTTTGATGTAATGGTATTTGATCTCAACATGTTTTGTTCTGTCATGGAGCACTGGATTGACAGATAGCTTCACACAACTTTGATTGTCACAATGAATAACAGTCGGCTCCGATGATTGTCCAAACAATCCTGCAAAGAGCTTTTGAAGCCACACTGCTTCTCGGGCTGCTACACATGCTGCAATATATTCGGCCTCTGCAGTGCTTAGTGCGAGTGAAGACTACTTCCTGCTACACCAAGAAACATTGTAGACCCCAAGCTAAAGTAACATCCAGAGGTGCTCTTTTTGTCAGCTACACTCCCAGCCCAATCAGAATTAGAATAGCCTTGCAACTTTAGGTCTACACTGGAAGTATATCTCAGGCCATATCCAATTGTACCACGCAAGTATCTCAAGATATGCTTAGCTGCAACTAGATGAATTTTCCTTGGTTCACACATGAACTGACTGAGGGCACTCACTGCATAGAAAATTTCTGGTCTAGTATTGACTAGATACATCAACGATCCTATCAACTGCCTGTACATGGTGGGATCAACCATATCTGAACTAGCTGCAGACTCACTCAACTTCTTCAAATTCGTTTCCATCGTTGTAGACATGGATTTGCAATCCATCATCCCAAATATCTTCAAGATATCTATGGTATATTTCCCTTGACTTAGAATTATCTCATTGGGTCTCTACCATACTTCTAATCCTAGAAAGTAATGCATAAAACCTAGATCCTTCATCTCAAATTCAGAAGTTAACTCCTTGCATTTGACAATGAGATATTTTGCTCTAGTAAGAAATAGATCATCAACATAAAGAACTAAGATTAAAGCCTCACCATCAACTACCTTGAAGTAAAGATTTGAATCTGCATCATTCTTGGAGAAACCCAAGCTCATCAAGTATCGATCAATCCTCTCATACCAAGCACGAGGAGCCTGCTTAAGGCCATACAAAACCTTCTTCAATCTACAAACATGAGACTCCCTCCCATGAATCACAAAGCCATCAGGTTGCTCAATGTATACTTCTTCTTCAATTACACCATTAAGAAATGTGGTCTTAACGTCCATCTGATGTAGCTTCCATCCCTTAGCTATTGCAATAGCAATAATAGTCCTGATGGATGTATAAGGAGCAATTGGAGCAAATGTCTCTTCATAATCTATTCCCTCTTTCTGAGAGAATCCTCTAGCCACAAATCTTGCTTTGTACTTCTCAATGCTTCCATCAGCTGCATGCTTGATTTTGAAAAGCCATTTAGAAGACAACTGATTTTCCTTCAAGTCTCGGTACAATGTCCCAAACATCATTCTTGATAATAGATTGATATTCTTCTGCCATAGCATTTCTCCATACTTGCTGACTTGATGCTTCCTCAACATTGGAAGGCTTAGACTCAATGATATGACTCATCAATGCTACATAGCCTAGAAACTTCTGTGGTCTTTTTCTTTCTCTGAATGTGCCTCTAGGTGCTGCATACTTCTCTGCATCTTGCATAGTCTGTCTAGCCCATAGAGGTCTCTTTCGACCTATAGCAATATCTCTCGGATCATTAGTAGGTTCTATAGGATCAACTGGATCACTAGCCTCTTATGGTTCAATAGACTCCCTCTGAATCTCAGGAGTATGGTCAACATCCATATCCTGAGGAGTCTCTTGATCTTCATTATCTATCTCCATGTATGACCCTTTAGATCTTTTGAATGCAACATCTTATTCAAAAGAGACATCCCTGCTGATCTCTATCTGTTTCTGCCCTGGAATGTAAATCCTATAGGCCTTTGAAGATTCACTGTAACCCACAAATATTACTTTCTTTCCAGATGGTTCTAACTTAGATCTCTTATCTTTAGGCACATTAATATAAACAAGACAACCAAAGATTCTCAAATGGCTAACCTCAGGTTTCACGCTTGTGAATGCTTCTTTAGGAGTCATATTTTCCAATATTCGATGAGGGCTCCGATTCTGAACATACACTGTAGTTCTAGATGCTTCTGCCCAAAGGAAGGTTTGTAAGTCTTGATCATGGATCATAGCTTTGGCTGCCTCAACTATTGATCTATTCTTCCTTTCTGCAACTCCATTTTGCTGAGGATTGTAAGGAACATAAAACTCCCTCTTAAACCCTGCTTCAATGCAGAAATTACGGAAACCTCCAAAAGTGTATTCTCCTCCGTTATCAAATCTCAGAACCTTGATCCTCTTTCCGGACAAATTCTCTACTTGGGCCTAATTCTTTGAATTTCTCAAGTACTTCTTTAGACTCCTTATACTTCAAAAAGTAAATCCAAGTCTTTCTAGAATAGTCATCAATGAATATTACATAATACCAAAAACCACTCAAGGATGACACAGACATTGGACTACACAAATCAGAATGAACAAGATCTAGAATACATTTTGATCTACTTTCACTACTATGAAAAGGACCCTTAGTATTCTTACCCATTGCACATCCTCTGCAAGTACCATCATGCTCCTGACTGAGTTTCAGAAGGCCAAAAACCATCTTCTCCATGGATGGATGAGCTCTGAAATGAAGGTGACCAAGCCTCCTATGCCAAAGCTCGCTTGAATTGGTGGAATCATGCAACAATGCTTGAATTGGACGAATGGAAAGTCTATATAGACTCTCTTGCCGGACACCAATCACTCGGGCTATCTTGATGCTAGAGTTCTTTGGCCACACAAGAAATTTTCCCTCAGAAAATGCAACTCGATATCCTTTGTCCTCCAAAGCTGCAATTGATACAAGGTTCCTCTTGATACCTGGTATGAACAAGACATCACTCAAATGAAGAGGGATGCCAAAATTTAGGTGAAGAGAGGTGGCTCCAACACCTTTCATTGAATAGCAAGCATCATCTCCGATTATTACTTGAATGTTGGTTTCTCTTTCTACCAAATCTGAAAGATGCTCTCTATAACCTGTAATGTGTCGAAAAGCGCCACTATCAATCAACCATGTGCTACTATTGGTTGGAACATTGCTTGATAGGGCAGAGATGAATAGAAATCCACTTGAGTTATCTCTTGAATCCTTTTGAGGAGAGACATCATCAACATCCGCAGTAGAAGCATGTTGCTTTGGTCTTGTTGCACAATCTCTAGCATAGTGACCATACTTGTCACATTTGAAGCATTGAATATGGGAGAGATTCTTCTTCTTCTTTGATTTAGGAGCAGAATCTGATTTCCTGTCTCTATTCCTCTTGAAATTTCCTTTTCTTCCTTCTCTTCCCTTCCTTCCGGAAGTTTGAGGAGCAAGAACATGATTGTCTTCATTGTGAGAACTTCGACCATTACCTCTTGCTGCCAACCTGGATTCCTCTTGAATGCAATCTGCACTAAGACGATCAAACTTCGATAACTTAGATCTTCCACTGATACCTTGGGATAAAAGGCTCCCAAGATTGAGGAAGACCGTTCAGTGCCAACATAACTAAGTCTCTATCTTCAACTATATCTCCAATGGCATATAGTTGATCCTTAATTTAGTAATCTTCATAAAGAAGGAGATGACTGAATCTCTTTTAGCCATCTTGATGTGATGAAGTTGTTGCCTTAAAGCAAGAGCTTTGCTGGTGTTATTGATCTCATACAATCCCTCCAAAGTCTTGAACATCTCCCTAGCTGTCTTCAACTTGGAGATAATAGGCACAAGGTGATCCTTCATGGAATCAATCAATATCTTCTTGGCCTTTGTGCCATTTTTCCTCCATTGTGTTTTCTCAGTCTCATCAGAAGGCTCGGGCACCTCGCTCTCCACGAACTCGAGAATATCATTTTCTTCCAATGCAATAAGAACTCTAAACTTCCAAGAGGTAAAGTTAGAGGCACCATCAAGTCTATCTTCAACCTTGAGTCCATTCACCATTTTCGAAGCTAAGATAGACGCTCTTAGATGAGAAGAAGAGAAGAAGATTTCACTGCTTATACAAATCTGATCACGATCTTGCTTAAACCCGCTGTGATACCATGCTAATTTTAGACCAGAAATGAAGATAAGTAGCAACAACAAATTCAAACAATAAAACACAGCATAAACCCTGGGAAAACCCTCTTTCTTGAGGGAGAAAAATCCAGCGACAATATATCACCTATATATTGAATAGAATAGCAATAAAATGCTTTACAAGGAGGCCAAACTCAAGGCCGATCTGAAATGATAATGATGACACCACACACAATGAATATCGAACTTCTTCTTAAGTCGATCTGTTGTAGATATAGCTCGAACTCTTGCTGATGTGAACTTGCTTGAATAAAAAATATGAATGAATGATAATGGAGAGAGCAGCGCCTTGTATAAATACTAGTCAATATGATCACCAAACAATGTGTCTCTTCAAGATAAGTCGACCTCTTACAAAATGATGTCTCTTGCAAAGGTGGCGAACATTTTATTTATGTCGGCTACAATAAATAAAATATAAATTGTTATTTGAATGGAAGTGCCTCTTCACAAAAGTCGGCTCCAAATAAATGAATAGCCATGACTATATTTATTTATTTGCTTATTAATTATATCGATAGAAGGATGAGGCCCGAAGCTATATCATCAACATATACAGCCAAACTTTGTTTTGATTCAAGTGGAGCAATCAGATATCATCAATAGCCTGTGAAGTTTTATCTTTGACAATCATACATCATCTACTTAGTGGAGGAACACAGCTACTACTTTGGACAAAGAAGAAGAAAGGGTGGATCTTGCAACAAGTAGACCAGTTTTACCACCACCAACATGGGAATAATTCATCCTGGCTTACCAAGTATACACGAGAACGAGAAATAATCCTCTCTTTCAAGAAGAGTCGATCTTTCAAGAGGTTCCTGAGCATTTTCTAGGACCTGAAGAAGAATCTCCAATCCTAGTTGAAGCAATGGGCGACAACAACAGCAGCAACCAAAATAACAACAATGCAAGGAATGTAAGACATCCAACCCCGTTACCTTGGGGTGACAACATCAGACCATTAGCTTTGCAAGGACACCATGAGCTGCCCAAGGGATTGCGAAAGCACTTCGCAAGGTTTCACTGCAACGGGGCTCGACATCCCAATGAACACATCTTAGCATTCACAGCAACTTGTTTCATTTTGCATGTTTCACACGAAGACATCGCCATTCGTCTCTTTGTTTAGATTCTTGAGAATAACGCTGCAGACTGGCTCAATCTTCTTGAGCCAGGCATTATCACAAGTTGGGCAGTCATGAGCGAAAGATTCTTGGTGAAATTCAAGCCCGTCGAAGACAGTCATCAATTATTTGCACAACTCTCAAATTCAAAGATGGAGGCACATGAACCAATGAGGGAGTTCGTAGCAAGGTTTAACTGCCTTGTCACACGCCTTTCCCATACACTCAACCCATCTGATGAGATTTTGATGAGCAGCTTCATCAACACACTCCCATCAGAGATAGCGTTCTTCTTGAAGAAAAACCATGAAGTAGATTTGCAACTTGCACAAGTAGAAGCTATTAAGCTTGAAGACAATATGATCACGACGGGGAAGATGAAGAATGACTCAATCAGACCACTTGTTCAAGCATCTACAAACCCACTGCAATAGAAGGTAGCCAATGAGGTGACTATCCTCAAAATACAGTCACCCACTCAAGGGCAGCAAGCACTGCATGGACCACCACCATATCAACCTCAGCAACCATACCAGCCAAAGAGGAATAACTTCTAGCCTTTCAACAATTACAAGCCAAGGTTTCCACCAGTGCACCTAAGACAATCTGTTGATACTGAGAAGTCTACAACTTATTGCTCTTTTCATGACACTAATGCACACACTGGAGCTACATGTCCGGAAAATCAAAGGATGAATCAGATCATGGGATTTGCCGATGCTGCTCCAAGTACAAGTTTCGTACCTTCACCAAACGCAAATGTTGTCTCACCACAGTCGGACAACGTTGATGGCGACTTCGCAACAGGATACTTCAACAGAGAACTCGTTAATGAAGAAGAAGAAGAAGAAGAAAAATACTGTTAGTACTCTCTTGCGGTAAATAATGAAAACATTTCATCGCCTGTGTTCACATGTGCTCAACATTTCAAAGCACAAAAAGAAGAAGAGGAAAAGTGGAAAACAAATGAAAAGGGAAAAGAAGTGCCTTCCACTTCCAATCCCAAGTCTTCACAAGAGAACACCATGTCGGTTGCTCAAGGTTCGTCTTCTGCGAACTTTGACATTGTGTCTTCCATGATGAAGACGAAGGTACAAATTTCATAGCAGGAGTATCTTCAAGATCATCCAGAGCAATTGGAGAGGATTCTCAAGGTTGTAAAGAAGAAGGCTGCAATCCAGCCTACATTGCTTGAGTCATCTATACCAGTAGAAGACAAACCAAAACCATTCTATATATCTTTGTCTATAGGAGGTTTTAAACTCAACAATTGTATCATAGATTCAGGAGCTTCAAACAATGTCATGCCCTTGCAGATCATGAACGTGTTGGGACTCTCGTGCACCAAAACTCACGACAAGTGTTACTTGAGTTGAAGCTGGTGCTGTTGGTGGGTCAACTAAAGGATGCACAAGTGAGGCTAGCGTCTTGTCCAGAAAAGAAAATAATGATGACCATCTCGGTAGCTGACATTCCAACCAGTTACGAGATGTTACTTAGTAGAAGCTTCTACAAAGACCTCGGAGGCGAAATTCAATTGGATTGGTCGTTCGTGACAATCCTGTTGAAGAAAGGTAGTTTCAAGCTAGAACTTGAGGCGAAGTCAAGATTCATGGTGGTAAAGTCCCAGGACCCACAAACACAAGTTTTATATCAAGATACAGGTCCGGGCACATATGCTATGATGTCTGAAGTAATTGAAGACAGTCAAAAGTTTGCACTCTCCACGAATACTTCAAATGAAGACTTAAAAGTGTGGACAATGCAATTTGATGGCAGTTGCTCAACATCAGGTTCAAGAGCAGGAGTTGTCATCACTTCTCCCAAAGGTCATCTTTATCCTTTTGCATATCGGTTGCAATTTGAATGCACCAATAACACAACTGAATACGAGGTGCTTTTACTAGGTCTCAAAAATGTAAAGTATATGGGGATCAAGTTACTTAGAGTTGAAGGAGATGCAGAGCTGATTGTCAAACAGATCAGGGATCAATTCCAAGTTAGGAAAAATCGCCTTAAATCCTATAGACAAAGGGTGTGGAATGCCATCGAATGGTTCGAGGCGTTTGACATCAAATATATTCCACACAGAGACAACAGCAGAGCCGATGCCCTCATGGTATTAGCTGCTCTATTCATTCCGCATTTTGACTTTCGTCATAATACTTTTGCTATTGAGTTGAATTATAGGCCAGCTGTTCTAGATAATTCCGACAATTGGCAAGTCTTCGACAATGACAATGACATTCAAGAGTTTCTCGTCATGGGAGAAAATTACAAAGAGTTGTTCTTTGAAGGTAGTTCTGCTCCTTTTAAAGAATCACTCACAGAAGACTCTGAAGCTACAGACTCTGGGATCATTCAACTGAAAGAAAATCAAATTCCCAAGGGTTTCGTTTCTTTAGAGAATATTTTTGACAGGCATGACTGATACATTCAAGATCAAAGAAATTCAGGTGATAATACTTCTACTGAGCATTATCAAGTGAACATTGGCACTGAAGACAAGCCTCGACTTGTTAATTTAGGAAAGTGTTGTACTCCAGAAGAAACTGAGAAGTTTATCGCCCTTTTCAAACAATACAAGGATGTCTTTGCTTGGTCTTACGAAGACTTAAAGGTTTTCACACCCTTCGAATTGTCTCATAAAATTCCTCTGAAGTTTGATGTTAAGCCCTTTAGGCAAAAGCAAAGACATTATAATCCATGGATCCAAGACACTATCTACATGGAGATTCAAAAAATGGTGGACTCAAAAATAATTTTTCCTATACATCATTCCACCTGTGTGTCTAACATAGTTCCTGTGCGCAAAAAAAATGGTGAAATCAAAATTTGCGTGGATTTCAAGAATTTGGATCAATCATCCTTGAAGGACAATTATCCCTTATTGATCATGGAGCATACTTTGCATACGGTCACTGGTTCGGAGATGCTATCACTTCTTGATAGTTTTTCTAGATACAATCAGATTGTAGTGGCAAAGGAGGATCAGATCAAGACAGCTTTCACCACCCCATGGGGAACATTTGCTTATGAGAGGATGCCTTTCGACCTCATCAATGCCGGTGCAACTTTTCAGAGAGCCATGGATCTGGATTTTGGGGATCTCAAGAATAAAATCATAGTCGTCTACCTTGACGACTTGACCGTTTTTTTAGATAAGCGGGAGGATCACTTTTCACATCTCGTGAAAGTGTTTGAAAGATGCAGGTATCACAAGATCTCTTTGAATCCTCAGAAGACTATCTTTGCGGTAACGGAGGCAAGTTACTTGGCCACATTGTTTCCAAAGAGGGAACTAGGATTGACCCGAATCAGGTGGATTGAATTAAGAACCTATCTCTTCCAATAAATAAAACGCAAGTGCATTCCTTTTTCGGTAAATTCAACTTTATCAGGAGGTTTGTACCAAGTTTCTCGGAGCTGACGAAGGAGATTTCAACTATGATGAAAAAGACGTCCACTTTCATATGGATAGAAGGAGGCAAGTAAGCTTTTACCAAGATTAAAGAAGCTATTGCTAATGCACCAATGCTGGTCTGTCCTGACTTTGAGAAGGATTTCAACCTTTATTGTTACGTGTCGGAACACACTTTGTCTGCCATACTGGCATAGAAGCTAAATGAAGGAGAATCTTCGATAGCTTTTATGAGTAGCAGTTTTAAGAATAGTGAATCGCGCTATTCTCAAATTGAGAAGAATGCGTATGCTGTCGTCAGAGCTGTCAAGGCTTTCGGATTCTATATCTTGAATTCCCACACAACGGTGTTTGTCACCGATCCAGCGATAAAAAGTGTGCTAATTCAACAGGAGATGGGCACAAAAAGAGGAAATTGGATTGCTAAAGTTGAAGAATATGATCTGGAGATCTAGCCGATCAAGCTCATTCTATAATGTCCCCAATTTAGCCCTACGCTCTTCAATTGGATTTAACCTATTTTCGGAAATCCGTAGGCTAAGCTAAAGCATAAATTAGGGTTTCCTCTTTCATATGCTTTTTCGTAGGTTTGCATGTGAAAGGTTTCTGGGTTTTTCTAGGTTTTCAGAAACCTCCAGGGTGGTGTGACATGCATCTGAATCTGACAACCTTTCCGGGCGCTTACTATTTATAGTAAGTTATGATGGTTGACCAATTTGTGCTCAAATGTTATTTGGAAACACTTACTATTTATAGTAAGTCATGATACTACTCAGTTGGTATTAAGAGGAAGTTGTGCAAACTTACTATTTATAGCAGTTTGCTATTTTTGGTAAGTCTATCCTTGAGCAGTATTCTTCTAGCAGTAGCTCAATCATTTACAGTTCAGTTTGGTTGCTCAGTTTGGATTTCTGTTGGTTTTGAAGGCAACTTACTATTTTTGGCATTGGCTATTTTTAGTAAGTCTAATTTTGGCAGTGGCATCATCAACAGTTCAACTCAAGTCATCTTGCTATCCATCAGTTTCAGTATTGGCTTGGTTTTGGTTATCTCCTTGGACTGAGTTTTATACTTAGTCAATTTCATGTTTTTAAGTTGTACCCCACACCTCGGCTTGATAGCTTCATGTTGTTTTTAAAGAGGGGACATTAAGGGGTCTATTTGAGCATTTATTATTTTAATAAATGATTTATTGTTGCAACTTGAAGTTGGACGCCTAAAGGAGGATGAATAATATTTTATTAATTCAAAAATAAAGTGAATGATTGAAGGTGGTGTCCCTTGGGGAATTTGAAGAGTTTCTTGCTGTGAGTTACATGTTGCTTCATTTTCCATTTGAAGCTTATATATTGATGCATTTTGAAGAGTTGATTATGTTATGTTTTTGAAAGCAAAGTTATGCTGCTGGACTGAATCCAGAACCTGGCTAAGGGGGAGCTTAGCAAGTTAAATCCATCCTTCGGGCCTGAAACTATGGCTTCCTAGGTGGTTATTTGGGACTGTACTTCATACAGAGGTGTAGATAGAGCTTCAATTCTGATGTTTTGGACAGGTTGTTGATGTATAGCCTATTATCAAGCTGTTGGTTTATACATGGCTGAAGCAAATTTTCACTGATAGCTTCGTCATGGATTTTATTCTCGTTTTGGGTAATTGCTCATGCTGTCTGACTGTGAAGGACGACTAGTTGTGAGAAGTTTCAGATTTTAATACTAAGAGCTGATTTTTCTAGAGGAAGTCGACCTCCTCAAGGGGGCCGTACCATTTTGGGTTTGCATTGAAATTTGTGCCAACGGTTACTTGTTTCTGGCTCAAGTTCTTCTTGGAGTTTGGACGCCTTGCTTCTAGTTGCTGTTCGAATGTGGTTTGGAGGCATTCTGAGCTGTTTCGGAAAAGATACGTCCATTTATGTGAGTTTTGATGTTGCTGGTTTGATTTTCTATTTATGCTTTTTCTGATCAGACTTAGGAAATATTAGTATTTTTTTGGTTGTGCTTCAATTCCATATCATTTTGACATTGTAAAAGTTAGAGGAAGTGTTACTCTAACCATTGATTGTTTTTGGAAGCATATCTTTCTAGTTTTCAGCTTATTTCATTCATTGTAAAGCTTGTTAGTAGTACTAACAACTGTTTAATTTAGTTGCTGCAATTTATGTTTGTTTACACTCCCACGACTGAGTGGTTGAGTTTTAAATAATCATCTTTATTAAATATTGTTTTCCCCTACGAAAATAAGTGGTTGTGAGGACTGTATTCCCCCCACGAAAATAAGTGGAAGAGAGGATTTAATGGCTGGCTTGCCGCCTTTAATACTGTATTAATCTCACCCACTGAATAAGTGGAGTATCCCCACTGCTTGTGGATGCCTGCAGCAGCAGATGAATGTATTTTCAGTTCTGATTATTACTAATGATCCCCGTGCCATATGCTATCACCTCGCCCTCACTGGGATCTTGGTGAACATTCTTGGCAAGGGTTACCTTTCAAGCTGATTTGTATTTGGAGCTAACGCTACTCAGTGGTTTGATGTTGGTTTGTGTGTTCAAATTTGGGGAAAAAAGTAAGGGGAATATTTCACGTTTGCAGGAAACGTCTTTGTCAATTGTTGGCAGAAGATGGAGATCAAAAGTACCAAGGCAATGGTGAAATTGAACTTGAACCTAAAATTGAAGAGGACCTTCCTTTGGTCCTACTGGTTGATTCTGCGGAGGAATGGTACACGTCTTTGTGGTATTATTCAACTTATGGAGAATGTCCACATCACATGGACAAACAGCAAAAAAGAACGTTGAAGCGGAAAGCACAAAGTTTCGTGCTTATCAATAATGTTTTGTACAAGTGTGGCCTTGATAGAACTTTTCTATTATGCATTGGAAGGAACCAACAACAGAGATTGTTGGAGGCATTCCATAGTCAAGCATGTGGTAGACACTTTTCATCAAGGGTCATTGCATTCGAGATCCTGCGAGCACAATTCTATTGGCCAACTATGTTTCGTGACGCATATGAATGGGTGTACAGGTGTCAGATGTGTTAGCAGTTTTCTAGCAAAGTCAAATTGGCATCCCTTCCATTCAGGGGTCAGTGATTATCGATGCTCCATTTCAACAACGGGGTATGGATTTTGTAGGTCCTATCAACCCATGTTCCAACAATGGGCATGTCTATGTCCTTACAGCCACAAATTATTTTACAAAATGGGTTGAGGCAATTCCTACTAAGCGGGCTACCTCTGAAGTCGTGTGCGACTTTTTGAAAGAGAACATCAGCTTGTGCTTCGGGGTACCTCGCAAAATTGTGATTGATAATGCAACTTGTTTCTCGTCAGAGGAACTCCTAGATTTTTGTTTTGATCACGACATCACGTTGTCACACGCATCAAATTATTATGCTCAAGGTAATGGACAAGTCAAGTCTTCAAACAAGAACATAGTCACAATTGTGCGTAAGTTGGTTGACTCAAATCAACGGGCTTGGCACAAAAAGATATATGATGCTCTTTGGGCTCATAGAATCACTCCCAAGAGAGCCATCGACACCTTGCCTTTTACTCTTTTGTATGGTACAGAAGCAGTGCCACCCATCACATTGGAGTTGTCCTCTTTACAACTGGCATCTGCAGTGGAGGATGAAGAATATAAAGATCCAATTGAGAAGCGGATTTTGTACCTAATGAAGCTAGAGGAAGAAAGGGTGGAGGTCGGCGACAGAATCACTCAGCATCAAGAGCGAGTGAAGAAGATTTTTGATAAGAAGTTTTGTTAGAGAGACTTCAAGATCAAGGATCAAGTCCTGTTATGGGACAAAAGACATGAGCCCAAAGAAATGCATGGAAAATTTGATTCCTTTTGGCTAAGGCCATTCCAGATTCATGAGTCCGTAGGAGAGAACACTTACATTCTCTCATATTTAGATGGAAGGCTTCTCCCGCTGCCATAAGTGGGCAATATCTCAAACACTTCATCCCTTCAGGAGAGGAGTGAATTTTTGTTAGAAGATTAATCTTTACTCGGTAAAGGTTATTCTTTAATTGTAATTATTTATTAACTTGTAGGAATATTCCAAAGGAATCCCTACAAGTATTGTCTTTTTTGTCTCCTCACACATGTGTGAGGATGACTCATTTTATTTTTAATTCCTTTATTAAGGAATATTTGTAGCCACCTCTTTAAGAGGTGACACATTGCACACACATAGATGAATGGTGGCATTCATTGAGTTGGGAGTTACATTCTAAATCCTCTTCTCACCTCTATTTATTGAGGTGCCTCTCCTCTCATTCTTCAAGACTCAAGCAAGCAAGCCTAAGGCTGCAACTCTCTCTCTCTCTCTCTCTTTGTATTATTCTTTAGGCATTTTGCCTCCATTTATAATATTGGGGTTTTTTCTTGTTTTTTCCCCTTATCAAATTATTGTCTCTCTTGCTTTGGTGGTGCTTGGTTTTGCTACTTCAATCTATTTGGTAATATCTTTCCTTCAAACAATTGCTCATTTATTAGTTCTTTCCATTGCTCTTTTCTATTTCCTTTCATGGTATCAGAGCTTTGTTACTACTAATCTTGTGAGCTACATTGTTGAAGGTTTACCAAGTTTTAAAAACATACCATTGGAGGCACTCAAAGAGAAAAAAAGAAGAGCCAAAAGTCTAATCTTGCTTTTTGTTTGATATAGTTTTCTAACCCTTGTGCATGATTTCTTATCTAAGTATTTCTAATTTTTTTAGGATTTCTTATCTAAGTATTTCTAAGTTTTTCAAATTTCAAATCTGTGCAATATATTTGCATGCAAGTTTTATTTTTGCACAAAAATTTAAAAACCCTCTAATTAGAAATACTTAGATAAGAAGTCATGCACAAGGGTTAGAAAACTATATCAAACAAAAAGCAAGATTAGACTTTTGGCTCTTCTTTTTTTCTCTTTGAGTGCCTCCAATGGTATGCCTTTAAAACTTGGTAAACCTTCAACAATGTAGCTCACAAGATTAGTAATAACAAAGCTTTGATACCATGAAAGGAAATAGAAAAGAGCAATGGAAAGAACTAATAAATGAGCAATTGTTTGAAGGAAAGATATTACCAAATATATTGAAGTAGCAAAACCAAGCACCACCAAAGCAAGAGAGACAATAATTTGATAAGGGGAAAAAACAAGAAAAAACCCCAATATTATGAATGGAGGCAAAATGCCTAAAAAATAATACAAAGAGAGAGAGAGAGGGAGAGAGTTGCAGCCTTAGGCTTGCTTGCTTGAGTCTTGAAGAATGAGAGGAGAGGCACCTCAATAAATAGAGGTGAGAAGAGGAGTTAGAATGTAACTCCCAACTAAATGAATGCCACCATTCATCTATGTGTGTGCAATGTGTCACCTCTTAAGGAGGTGGCTACAAATATTCCTTAATAAAGGAATTAAAAATAAAATGAGTCATCCTCACACGTGTGAGGAGACAAAAAAGACAAAATACTTGTAGGGATTCCTTTGGAATATTCCTACAAGTTAATAAATAATTACAATTAAAGAATAACCTTTACCGAGTAAAGATTAATCTTCTAACAATTTTTGTAAATAATCTATTTATGGTTTTTCATTATGTCATAATGTGTTTCTCCGTTCAGTAAAGTTTTGTTGTGTTTTAGGTGATTAGGAAAACTCCAAGTATTAAGTGATTAGGGAAGAGTCCTGACTCCATTGCCCAATGGATAAGTCACACTGGTCTACAAAAATTCAGAGATTCTCGATTCTCCTATGCCGTAAGTATTCGACATGGTCACCAGAAAGAGCCTAATGTTGTACCCAAAACAAAATTTTTGCTTCATTAAGGCATTTTGATTAGTCTAAATCCTGTAAAATTGTCGTCAAAAGTCAATTTTTGGTCAAATCAAGCATGGGATTTTTGTGGGTTTAATGTTTAGAAGATGCTAGCAAAATTTGAATTTTTTTGAAAATTAGGTTTCTGGGCCCCTATTTTTGGAAAAATCCCTAAAAAACCCTAAAAATAGGGTCTTGTCAAAATTGGCTAAAATTTATTTTGATTGGCTTATTTCACATCACGATCACATTGGTGAAGTTAGAATCAAGAAAAAGTCAGTTAAGTCTGGTGGGTAGTTTTTACTTTTTCAGAAGAAAAGTTAGGACCTCTGAGGTCGTCATGGCAATTGGCCAGTACTAGGTGTCAAAATCTAAGCCTCAAACTCATCACAGAGGTTTCTGCGGTGAAAGATGCTAAAAAAAATGATTTGCGATGGAGGAGATTTTCAAATGGTGAAAAATACAAAAACAATTCCAAGTCTGGAAACACTACACCTTGCTATGTGGGATACACTTGCACAATCAATGTGCAAGTCAACTTTGCAGTTTCTGTACACATAAAAATGGTTAAATACAATCACGCACTCACGTCAGCAGCAGTAATGCTTCAGCGCAATCAACTCAGCAAGCATCATGGTGTTCGCGAAGCGCAAAATGGAGAAAATCATCAGTTTTGGAGAAAATCTACACCTTTGTAGGCCAGGGGTTCCATTCAATTTGAAGGCTTAGATGCTATTGAAAATGGTTGCAAAGACATTCATTGTCTCTGGATTTCTTCCAGCTTTCCAATGAGTCATCAAGCGAATCCATCAGATTCGTGGAACTCCGGAAAACGATGGTGGAAGCGGAAGAAATGAAATTTTTTACGCATCAGAGACGACAATCAAAATATGAAATCTGCACCCCTATAGCCCAGGGGCGCCCTTGAATAAAGCCTATCAGATGTCAAAATTTGTAGAAACCGTTTTAGGGGGATCTCTTTAGATTCAGTTCAGCTTCGCGATGAATCCATTCTTCAATCCATAAGACATATTGAGCAACCGTGGTAGTTGATCCAACAATTCCGTAAAATGAAGGGAAAATAAAAGTGAAAATATCAAATTGTACCTTTACAGCCTAGGGGCGCCTAGCCTTTTGGCCAGCTAGTTGAGGTTTTCGGCAGCTGTCGTCTTCACGAGATTTGTTCAGAATCCTTTTGGCTACGCAATTAATCTAACTTTCAGATGTTGCACATACATACATCCTTTGTAGAATTCTTCCAGCTACGCGATGGATCCAACATCCAGTCGACGGGAGTCATCATTCACCAGCAGCGACAAATTGAAGCACGAAGAGACAAAATACAGAAAATGGTTGTCTGGTGTCTATGCACCCTTTTGAAAATAGGCTCCCTTGAATTTGAGGCATCAGACAAAGTTTTCAGCTCTTGCAACTCCCAACAAAATTTCGTCAAACTTGTTCCAGCTACGCGATAAATGTATCAGCTCAACTCCAGGATCAACTAGGCATTCGAAATTCAGGGTCTAATAGAGGCTGCGGTGATGTTTTCAAAGCTAAAAAGTAGGAAGTTAGCAAAAAGTTTCAAGACTGAGTAATGGCGCCCAAAAGGTCAAAGTTTGACTTTTGAAATTGAAGTACATGCTTTGGCCGCCCTATAAAGGTGGAATCAGTTAACTGAGTTTAAAAATATTAAAACTTCAATTTTAAATGCCAGTTTTACTTGCATGTGATGTATTTATGCCTTGTATGCTGGGTGGTGCCCATTTCAAGGCTCAGTTTCTATTTCTCTCAACTAAGTGCGGCCCAATGAGATAATTCCGTACAAAAATTAGGGTTTTCTCCTACGTGTGACGCCTTAACTCTCAAAAAATTCTTTAAATATACATTTGGGCATCCATTATTTTCACAATAGGTTGAAGGAAAACACGTATTTTCTCGTGCAAGCAAGATCTGAAGGTGCTACAAGTGATATTTTTTAGTGTTCTTCACAGATACAGGTCCAGATTGCTCAACAGACTTCATTCAATAATAAGCATCATTTCTTACAAAGGCAGAATATAACTTCCATTTTCTCTTTCTATTTCTTCTATCCTTGTCTAGGGTTTTCTCTCGCATATTCAAGTAAACGGAAAATTTTCACAGTTCTGATCATCTAGGAATGTTGTGCACGACTTTCTCTACAAAACCCATGTGCTAGAATTTTTTAGGAAAAATTGCCCCATAGCTTCACTTTTTGAAGCTTTGCTTTTTTTTTCCAGAGATTCCTTTGCATGGTAGAGGAAAAGTCAATATTTTGAAAAACGAAGAATATGGGCTTGATCAACACATTTTCTCTATAAAACCCATATTCCAAAAATTTTCGAAAAAATTTGCCCCCGCAGCCCCCCTTTGCTTTTTTCCGAAAAGTTTTTGCATGTGAAGCGAAAAGGCATTTTTTCGAATTTCTAACGTTGTGGGTTTGCTTAGAATTATTTTCTCTACAAAACCCACGTCTTAGATTTTTTGTGAATATTGCCCCTCGACGGCTATTTTTAGCGTCACCGGAAAAGTTATCAGAACATAGCCATGTTTACAGTCAACAAACTAGTTTTTCATAATGTAGTTCACTCGGACTGAATTCAAGACCAAATCGGTCTTAATTCATAATTTCATCAAAATGACTTGTTGACGGGTCTTTTATGACCGCACCAACACAGAATAAAGTTTCCAACAGTCACTCTATCCTCTCTTGATCAAAATCTCTTGCATGCTAAGATTGCAAAAGATCATGTATTCAACTCCAAGGTTCCTTCATGCAATGGGTGTAGACTCAGTTGGCTTGATGTGATTTTGCTGGTATTTCAAGGGGACTTACACAATTGTTCACTCAAGAGAAAGGGACTTTCAAGATTAGGGAGATTTATCAATGACGCTCGATTTCCCTAAACTAACCAGAAAATGCTGAATTTGAATGGTTGCAGAGATTTAGAAAAAGCTCTAATCTACCCTAGGCGCAGGACATGGTGATCAAATCTCACAAACTTCAGCCAAGCTTTGATTTGCCTCACCTTGGACAACTTCCACAAAACTGGTGCAATCTTTAAAGGAGTGAACTAGAGATATTCAGATTACAATTTAACATGAAGACACCATCACGACAACGCATACCAACATGTAAATTATAACCGAAGTTAGGTCCAAACTATTCCGGTTGACCACACAAGGTGAACCCACCATCAGTGAGCCCGCTAGTGGTATGGACTAGCGAAGCTTGCTCAAATCAATCACCAGATTCCACAATCATCTACTTGCATGAAATAAAATCTATTCTACTCTATCTAAGTTCTACTCTAAGATTCTATGCTAATTGGAAGGATGAAGAAACCTTGCTAGCTGCAAACAATAAAAGATGAAATCACAAGCAATGACAACTCTTTTATTATAGTAGTGTTCATAGCAGTCTCTTACAAAGCATTCAGTTGAAAACTTTCCTTCCTTCCATACAAATGAAGGGGGATGCCCCTTTTATAGTTGGCCCAGTCTAATGGACGGCTCAGATTCAATTACAATGAACAACTTAGATTGAGCCACATAAGCCCTATTCAAGGTTTTGCTAAAAACAGCCACAAAGTGGAGTGGGGTAATGTTGTGACCTTTTCACACATCGCCCCATCGCCAATGGGGACCCCCAGTTGCCTGCTTGTTTTTAGGGTTTTGTCTCCTTGCAACGGTTTCGTGAGATCATCTTGTTAAGAGTTTTAAGTCAGTCTGCCGAGAGTTACCCGAGCCAAATCAATAATCCATGCTTGAATCAGCGCATAGACGTCATGGAAGCACTTAGAAGGCCCAGGAAATGAAGATCGCCTGTGAATTTGGCCAATTCTGAGACTTCCTACTTTTTAGGAAATTTTGCTTTTTTGCTTTTTCATTTTTGGCATTTTTGGACCAAACAGGGTTCCCTATTTTTTAGGGTTTTGCTTTTTCTATTTTTAGAAAGTTTCTATTTTTGGAAAGTTTCTATATTTGGAAAGGTCTCGAATTCCAAAAATGCACTCGGAAGTCCAAAAAAATCGAAAAATCTCTCAGAAAATCAAAGAGAAAATTCTGAAAAAATCATTGAAAAATCTGGAAAAACAAGTAAAAGCATGGAAAAAGTATCAAAAGCATGAAAAATCAGACCAGATTCTGGAAAAATCAGTCAAAACCAGTTAGATCTGAAGAGCAAAATCACAGAAAATCAACTCGAAAAAGATGAAATTCATAAAAGAAAATCTGGTTAAGACTTAAGTCTGAAACTCGCCATGAAGAAGGTCCTTGAAAGGAGGGACGGAAGAAGGTATGAATGTCTGGAAGCTTGTGAATTCTGCCCAGCACTAAGGAAAATGGCAAAGAACTCATGAAGTCCGCCATCCACTCAAGAAGCATGTCCAAAAGGTTAGGAAAGTCCGCCCAGCACTAAGGAAGGCAAGTGCCAAAAGGTCATGAAGTCCACCCTCAATATCCTAGCCCCCTCCAAAGTCCGCCATCCACTTGAAAGGAAGTGTCAAGGACCTTCTAGAGTCCGCCAAGCATGTCCAAAGGGGTTGGAAAGTCCGCCATCCACTTGAAGAGAAGATGCCAAGAGGTTCCAAAGTCCGCCATGCACATGCCAAGAGGTTGGAAAGTCCGCCTAGGCACATGAGAAGGAAAAAAAATAAAAAATTTCACTAAGTATTGGTGCCTACCAAGGAAAATTTCGAAAATTCTGCTAAGTATAAGAGCCTAAAAAGGTGGAATCATGACGTTTCCAAGAGGCAAAGTATTAAGGCAAATGCTAAGAGCTTAAAAGTCCGCCATGTTCAAGAAAGATGATGCAAAGACCATCCAAAGTCCGCCCTAGAAAAGAGGGACGTCCAAGATGCTTGTCCAAAAGGGTTGGAAGGTCCGCCATGGTTTGTCAAGGGAGAAAATAATGATTTTTGCTAAGTGTTTGGTGCCTAGCCAAGACAAATTCGAAAATTTGCCTAAGTATAGAAGTCAAAGGATGAAAAAATGGAGATTTTGGCTAGGAATCATGACGTTTTCAAGAGGCTAAGTGCTAAGTTGAAAGGACAAGTGCTAAAGAAGTTAAGCTATGGCAAGGAATAAAATGAAGTGTGCCAAGCACAAAAGTGAAGAGAAATTTAAATTTCGCCTAAAGTCTTGGATGTCTAGAAGAAAAGTTGGCCGAGTATACAGAGAAAGATGCGCAAATCAAAGAAAGGAAGGATCGCCCTTGGCCAGAAGGAAGAAGAATTTGTCAAGTGTCAAGGAAATTCGCCCGATGAAGACATCCAGACAGGGATTTTGCCTTGAAAAATTCGACTGAGCAAGAGAAAATTTGACTTTGGCAGAAGAAAATAGGCTCAGTGCAATTAAAAGTTCGCCGTGGCAGAGAAAAATAAGGATCTGGCATAACAATTGTCGACGGAATGGCTTAAGTTTTGACTTGGCTAGACAAAATTGAGGATAAAATTGGAAAATACACTCTTAGCCAAGAAAAATGAAGAGAAAATCGAAATAGCCATGGGTCCAAAACGAACGGGTTGGAATAAATTAAAATATTTTAATATTTTAATAATTTATTTTCAACTACTCGGAAATTTAAAATACCTTGGACAAAATCGAATTCGTCAGACGAGAGTTGGAAGAAAATAAATTACGCCGACCAGAGATGAAATCCAATGGGCAAAATTAAATTCGCCATGAATTTTTGAAACTTGAAAGGTCGAATTGAATTAAGGATTTAATATTTTCTTTCAAAATTCGAAAAATCAAAAAATAAACATTCAAGCAAAAAAATCGAATTTTTGAAGATCAATGAGATTTGTTCGGATAAGCTCAAGACTGATTCTTTTCGAAAAATAAAGGAAACTTGCCTGTTTGGATAAATGAAAACAAATCGAGATCGAGAGAAGAATAGGCAGTTGCTAAATAAATTAAGTCCTTCAGCATTATAATGAGTTTCAGCAACTCATTTTTCACAGACACAGCTGAAGAGAAATTTGATCTCTCTCAAAATTATCAGGCAGTTAATTGATCAATAGGCAAGATCGAATTTTTCAGAAGGTGAAGTAATGTTATGCTGAGGAAGAATTTTCGCGAAAGATTTATTGAAAGTTGAAATACTTCTGTGCAAAAGGGGCGCACATCTTCTTCTAAAAATCAGAATTTAAATCTGATTTGCAGCCAACGGTTCTTCACTGAGGTTTGATGTTCGGTCAAGTTGATTTGCTATTTCTCTTCTATCCTTTCATCTTGGCAAAAGTTCTGGCAAAAATTTTCAACTTCATCCATTTATTTTCAGCTTGCTTTTTCGCAGCAATTTAATTATTCGACCAGCTGAAAGTAAATTTCCAAATCCAAGGCATGAGAATAAATCAATTTAAAAAGTCTCCATATTAATGTTAATTTTATGACTGCAGGTTGACAACCACAGTAGGCGAATCGTCAAAGACAGCAAAAAATGAAGTTCGCCAGCAAAGGAGCTCAGCGGGAGACTAAGATCAATTCAAAGTGGAAAAACATTGTGGACACCGATCTCGGACATGTCGACTTTGATGAGTTTAAGAAAAGAATGTATGGGCAGAATGGACTTCCCACACCAATAGCCAGACGGATAGTCAGAAATGGGATTTTTCAGATAGCTGGATTCCCACCGGCAATGGATTGTGCAGAATTGATGGTGGAGTGTGCTATCCATTATGATGCTCAGAAGAGGTAGATCATTGCACCTGACGGCAGAATCTTAGCACACTTAGGCGAGGTAGCAATCCAAGAAACCTTCGGCATCCCAGAGCATTCACGGACGGTCTGTAAGACCAAGGAAGAAGCCAAGAGGTTATATGATAGCAAATCGGATTTGTGCACCACAACTGTTAACAAGGCATGGATGGACAAGCCTAAGCCATCAATAAAGAAGATGCCCAAGAGGCCCCGCCGGACAGATTTCAAAGAAGATTTTGGTGACATCATCCTGATGCTGAACAAAATAGTTGGCAACCCACAGGGTGCATTCTTTGAGAGCTGGATGTACTACTTCATAGACGAGATCACTTCTGGCGTGGAAATGTTTAATTGGTCACGGATGATAAGTGACAATCTCCACGAGCAATTGATCAATCTGGAAGAGACTAAGTCTTTTCACATGAGCTCGTATGTTGTCTACTTGTTGGCTAGATCATACAAGTATCCAGGACTAATTTGCAAAGGCAAAGTTGGCAACGGGGAGAACGAACTCAGGCCTTACGACTGTTACCCACAACTCCAGTTGAAGGAGAAATCTCATTTCAGAAGGGCGCATGATGCATTCTTAATGCATATCACCAGAACGCTTCAAGGGGGAATACATCAGAGACTGAGTCATGAGGCGAAAAGTCTAATTAGTAGGTACGGATCTTGGTTCATCCAGTTCCCAAAATTTACATACATCAGGATCCAGGGATTTACTGGAAACCCCTATAAGTTGCCAATTTATCCGACAAATCGGATGGTTCTGCTCGAAGTCCTGATACAGTTAGAAGAATATCAGAATATCCAGAGGCCGACCAAGAAAACATCTATTACATTCCCATTGTTCATTGGGAATATGTTGGAGTCTTGTCCATCGTCATAGGCAGCCGAGAGTGCAAGGTTGGAGATCCAGTGGTATCCATTTACAGCCTACAAGTCCAGGGTCAACTTTGACCCACATCATAATATCCGGACAGTAGAGGGGAGAAGGTACAAGCACAGAGTGGAACTGGAAGACTTTTGGGCTGATGCCGCTGATGAATACGAAGTTAGGAGGATACTATGGTCCAGAATGTCAGTAGACTTCATGAGGACAATTGAATTTTGCCGGGTACCTGACCAGTTGCATGACGATGGGAACTATATCCAGCCATGCTTCGAAGAGAGTCGACCTCTTCCTCCCGTGAGATGGTCAGACCCTGAGTATGCGGACTTAGCAGCGTTAATGAGGCCAGTAGTCAAGTACTCTCAGTGGTGGGTTGACCATCATGCCCAAGAAATGAGACAGAGAAGAATAACGCTCACGTATGATTTACTGAGCGAATCAGAATCATATTCTTCCAACGTTGATGCATCTCATTAGGCTCCGACCGAGATTGGAGAGAAAAGGAAAGAAATAGTGCCAAGTACAGAACTTGTTCAGAAGAAACATAAGGGAGAACCATCTCGTTCAGCAGCATCCCGGAATATTGACGAGCTGATGGCTACCATAGATGAGTCCTTGGTGGAAATAATTGTACCTCCTACAGTTCAGGAAGAGAATGATGAACCTATTCAGTTGGATGATGAGGAGCCCTTGTCACCTACGGGCACGGAAATATTAGGTTCAGACAATGAGATGGAAGTCCGGAACAATGACTTCGAAGAGGGAATGATTTCCGCTCTTAGGGAGGTTGTGGATGTTCCGAATGAGGAAGAGGTTCAGGTAGAAGATGGAGTAGAGCAGCCGACCATTCCAGATTGGCTAATAGAAAGAATGAAGATTCAACCACCTACAGAAGCCCAAGAGGAGGATGATACTGCAGATTTCTTGGCGACGTTGGAGCAAGTTGCAATCAAGAAGCCCGCCAAGAAATTCTCTACTATTCAAAGGGACGAGACAGGCAGCCGTTCCGTACACATTGCAGTATCCACAGTGGACAAGCCACAAGACGAGATTACTCCTCAAGAGTATGCTATAACCACTGTAGATCTTGGCCCAACCTCAAAAGGCCAAGAAGTGGAGGAATTAGATAATTCCGTCTCGACCATCAAAGCGAGATTGGAAAAAGAAGTGGCTAAGAAGAAAGAGTATAAAAAGGAGGTTGAACGCCTTAGGGAGTACATACAGCATTTGACACAGCCACTTGATTAGGGTAATGCGGCAGCTCCTCTCCTCCTCAATTCATCACAGGCAGTGACCAAGGATGTAGAGTACGGAATGGTTATGGCCAGGGAAGCTCAAGACTGGATGGTGAGCGAAGGCACGGAAGCGGCCTCATTTATGGAGAAGCTAGCACTTGCTTATGGGCGGACTTCTTCTTTTCTTTCCAGACTTATGGATGTGGCGGAGACATGGGAATGTATTCTGGACATGCAGGAGAGGCTTATTCCAAGCCTTAGGATCCTGAAAGGCACTCCAAGGGAGGAGTTGGTTGATAGAACGGTGATTGCTGCAGGAGCAGCATATGATTTCCATCACTGGTTTTGGGCAGTGACTATACGAGAGGAAGTTTTGGAGAAGGAAAAAGTGGATGGGCTCAGACTTGAAGAGCAGGTCAAAGAAATCCAGGAGAAGATTTATATGACAGCTGCAGAAGTGTTTGACCGTGAGGTTGTCCGGGAGAACGACATGCAGTTGGAGAGATTGAAGCGTAAAGTTCAAGAGACTTTCTTCTCGGCCACTGGACCATTTCTGAGACAAGATTTTGCGAGAGTGGCAAGACTCTCAAGCATCCGAAATGATTTTGGGAAGCAGGAGGCGGATTGGGAAAATATTTTTGCCAAATGTGCTGAAAAGTTGGATGGACTTGAATTCTGGATTAGCATGCTGCCACCTGTCACGATGGAGGAGGTCATCGCCATAGTGTCCAGATTCATCGAATGCAATGCTGCTCAGAAGGATAAGGACGCCTCTCCTAGATAATAGCTGCCACTGCCACTTTACTGATTGATTACTAGTTGATAACTCATGTTATTTTGGGAAACCCTAATTAGGGTTGGGTTGTAATAATCTTGGCCGTTGATATTGTTTTAATCTCGGCCCTTCATTTCATTTTTGAAACTCTATATAAACTGATGCTCTCTCACTTTCATTTGTGTGGAGACAGTATGAGATTGTTGCATTGAGACTATTTTCGAATAATAAAAACTCTTATGCATGATTTGCTTTGAATAACTTTTATTGTCAAATAGTAAGCAAGGTTGCATATTGTTGGCGTTTAAATTAGCACCTCTGGAGTGCTGATTGTAAACGTTCAGCTATTTCAAATGTTTTGCAACACTTCTTCGTTATTTAAAGAGGAGAAGTCCCTCTCTGCTGGGAGCAATGCGTAGGGAAGGGAAATGTTAACTAAAGTTCCTATCTTTTTATGCTTCAGCGGCAGGACACAAGGGTGCACAAACACAATGCGCCGTAGCTAAGCTTTTCTCTGGTTTCTGCAGATCTCAACTACGACTAACTAGCTTTTATCTATCCAATACCTTCAAGATAAACAGAGCATGAGGGTAAAGGAGCGGGAATGGGATGGTTGGATCACTTGAATTCGCCGTCTCCTGAGAATATGACCGAGGCTCTGAACTCTCGGGTATACACCGGGATAAGGTTGGTACAAGCAAACACTCTATACGGTAAACTAGATCTGAGACCTGCCAAGGAGGAGGGACTCCTATCCGAGGTATGGGCTAGGAAATAGTTCACGAGAAACAACAAAATTTACGATGCCTTGGCCGACTAGCTTGCTAAGGAGGAGGGACTCCTATCCGAAGTGTAGCTTGAAAGTCAATACATTAAACAACATCAAACGATAACCGTCAATAACAAATATCCAAGGAGGAGGGGCTCCTATCCGAGGAGGGAAATGAAACAACAAGCTATTTAGATACAAGACGTAGACATAACTCAAATAAGATGATCAAAATGCAAGCGCCTTCTGATATTCTTCTTCAATGCTTCATCAACGAATTACAAAAGTTGGGAAGGCAAAGGCACGAAATCATGCACAGTTACAATCAACCAACGAACTCTCATCCAAGAGTGAACAAGTATCCACTTTCAAAGCTGTTGGCAACAATGGCGCAGCAATTTTGCATAGCAAGTAAAAGTTAAACAAATAATGAGCCCAAGGCTCTTATTTATAGAACTCAAAGGAGTGGGCAACCCCAAAATCTCCTTGAGTTAACAATGAGTTCTTGCCAATCAATTAGCAAGATTTATTCCTAAAAAGGGGGAACAAGCAGTTAACTGGAAAACTACTTCAGTTAACTGAAAGCAAACAAAGAGTCAACTGGAAACTACTTCAGTTGACTGAAAGTAAACTAAAGGTGAACTTTAATGAAAGTATCCCTCCAAAATAGACATCCACATTTAGTGGAGATCTAAGATCCACAAATCATGGAAGCCAATTAGACATCCTTAATCAGTGGGATCTGACAATGCATGATTTTAAGGAAAGTGGAGTTAAACTTGGAAAGGGACATCAAGTTAACTCCACTACATTTAATGCATCTTGAGTTGACTTGGAAAGAGGCATCAAGTCAAACTCAAGTATCATAAATGCCACTTGGAGGGTAGGACGTCCTTCTTTGGTGCATTTATAGCTTTTCTCATTTCACCATTTCTGGTCAACAGCTCCTTGATCTATGTGTTGACTTCTTCCGTCTCCGGATATTCAATGCTTTGATGACACGACATCTCTTCTTGCGCAAGCTATTGCTCTTGGTAACTTTGGCGGCTTCGTGCTTGGAATGATCTCTTCGCAGCTGGCAAGTCAAGGTGCTTACTACCACGCGGGAGATGGTAATATTGGTCTTTTTGCTGCAAGATCAGTCTTTCTTACTTCTTCGTCCAGAGTAACTGCTACAGGTCTCCACTGAGCGGGACATGTATTCTTTTCAAAGATAAAGATCCGTAGACTGCTGATGATGTCCGTTTGCTCTCCAACAATGTGTGTAAGATCTGGTTGGAGAGTTGCTGGTGCAAGGTCTAGTTGTTCAATTGGAGTCCAAGGACGCCAAATTGTCATTCTGCGAAGAAGAACTCGCCTGTTGACTGTAAACACGGACGTGTTCAGACAACTTCTGAAAAAACCCCTGAAAATAGCGCCCTGCCGAGAAGTATTTTTCCGGAAAAAATCTGGCACATGGGTTTTGTTCGTGCTTCAATGCTGAACAAACCCAGTTCCTCAGAATTTGGATTCTGAAACTTTTTCGGAAAAACCCCCAAAAATAGGGGCAGCAAGTATGCTGATTTTCGGAAATTTGACGAGATGGGTTCCTTTGGAAAATTATGCTGGATCTACCCAGTTGATCTGATCTGATGTAGCCTGCCACCTTTTTGAAATGTGCAAGAAAACCTAAGACAAGAAGAGAGGAAGTAGAAAGAAGATGGATTGGAAGTTTTTTTTTTATCTGATTCTCTGAGAAAATCCGTCTCTGAATCCAACCTCAGATTAGCAATCTTCTTCTGCTTCCGATCTGCAAGAAATATTGAAGAACGGATGAAAACCTTGGCCAGATCTATAAATGGCGTCCTTGAGAGCTTGTGGCTGTTCTTGATCATCAACTTGCAATGAAATAATGAAGTGGGATGTCTATACCTTGATTACATAGACTCAAGCCTTAGATCCACAAGTTTGGGGACCTAACTCACGATCAAAAGTGATTTTGGCTTGATCTAAAGTTCAAAAAGGTGATTTCCACTGATCGTGGAGTGTTTTAGCCAAGTTTTGCTCAAAATATCTTGACTTTAGTCAACAACTTGACTTTTGACTTCTTCAAGGCGTCCCTTTTGATTTTTGCAAGTTTTTTATTATTTTCTCTCTTGAGCAACCTCAGTTTGATCCTGAATCTGGCTTGATCTGTTGATCCTGAGATGATGCTGACACATTCACTGCTGAGCTGGATTTGACCTGAAGAGGAGTGCCTGGGAGGCATGATGGTAAAAAGCTGAGTTTAGGGCTTCAAAAGAAAGGGCGCCTTTTCCAAGAAAAGGCGCCTTTGCTAATGCTTTGGTGAATTTTCAAACTTTGTTCTTCAGCCTTTTGAAATGACCTCTCGTGCTTTGATCTGGATTTCTGATTGATCGGAGAGTCAGATGATTTCGCTTGATGTCTCATCAGGTACCCAGCTCTGTTCTGCCAAAAATGACTGACTTCAGAAAACCTAGATCTCAATTTAGGGTTCCTTTATTCAAGGGCGCCCCTCCTTGAAAAGGGCGCTTTTGTCTTTCAGCATGGTTATCTTCATCTGAAAAGTTGCCTACTTTGATCTGGATTATCCGTTGAATGCTCTGTCAGATGTTGGTGCTTGCAGTTGCGTTTCCGAGATCTACTTGGGCTGAGAAGGTTATCCTGGGAAGCCTTTTGTCATTTATTAGCATCTGGAGGTCCAAAAAAAAGGTAGCCTTTCTTTTGAAAAGGCTCTTTTTTCTTAGAACCTCGCCGTTAACTGTGGTTTCCTGATATTTCCTCAACTGCCTCTTTTTGCTTTATCAGCAGCTGCTTGTGATCTGTCCCTCAGATGATTAATTTGTTTGTTTCACTGTCGCGCCAGCAGGCAAACGTCAAGAATGAATGCCTTGGATGATCTGGGTGACTTCATTTGACCTTTAAAGATCATGGGCGCCCCTGCTTGAAAAAGGCTCTTTTCAGCATGTGAACAATCTCTCCTTCGTAACATTTCCAGAGTTAGTCAAATTTTGACCTTTTTCACTTTCAGGAAACTCCTCCGTCGAAGATCACCATTTCTTCATGTCTCACGTTCATCGTGTATGGATGTTTGGGAAAAATGACTAAGGCATTTGACTGCATAGCCTCCTCTTGGTAGCAAGGCGTGCATTCTCCAGACTTAGTCAATTTTCAGCATTTTCATTTTTTGAAAATCCCAGACTTAGTCAATTTTTAGCATTTTTCATTTTGAAAATCCCCTTCATCAAACAGCATCATTTTTGACCTTTTCCGCCATGGTTGTGTCGTTGAAGCTTTTGAAGCTTAGCTTTCAGCACCTGGTACTGGCCAATCTGCCATTAATGGCTGCGAGGTTCTAACTTTGTTCCTGAAAAATAGAAATAGACCCACCAGAGTAAAACATGTCTTTTGATAATTCTGACTTGACCAATGTGATCGTGAAGCCTTTTAATCCTATCAAAATCATTTTCAATCATTTCTGGGAAGGTCCTATTTTCGGGGGGTTCCCTGAAAATAGGGGCGAAAAACCCCAATTTTCAAATTTTTAGAATTTTGCACGTGTGTTCTTTGACAAAAACCCACCAAGATTCTATGATTGGTTTGACCTAAAACAGATTTTACATGGCATTTTAACAAGATTTAGCTCAATTTATACAGAATGCCAAAAAATTTATTTTGGGTACAACACATCTTCTTCCACCATAGATTAAAGTTAGAATTAGATTACATAGAATTTGCTTTGAAAGTTGGTTAAGTGAATGAGAGATTGATCGTATTGATTCAATGGTGAAGTATTGCTTATACTTTCTTCGAATGGATGATTTGCATTCAATGCGTAAAGTTAGCCTGAGCTCATAACTGTGGAAGCTTAACTTCAGCCTCATTCGAGGTTTGAAAATTATTATCACACCCCTTGAAGATTGCACCCATTTTGCGTATGTTGTCCAGCAGGAGGCGAAACAAAGTGTGGTTTATTCCCTTCACCGAGTCCTTATTGTCTCTTGAATTCTTAGGCGTATAATAGATTCCCCTGAACCCTTATCCTTTTTGCTTTTTTTTTTGAGATCCACATTGCAAGTCCTAAATTGAGAAGCCTTTTAATGATAAATCCGCCTAAGTCCCACACTTGTGAAAAGTTCTTTAACGTAAGTCCCCTTGTTTATTACCAGCGAATCACAACGCCCATTGAGCTTATCCACACGTCGAGACCCGACAAAAGAAACCTTGGAATCGCCATATGATCTTCTCGCAATCTTAGCATGCGCGGTGGTTTTTCAAGAGAGGATAGAGTGTCTTTGGACATTTTATTCTGTGTGTTCGGTAGATGATAAAACGTACACCAACAGGTAATAAATGAGCACATAATGCCCACTCTCTCCCTACATCACTATGACATTTAATGCCCACTATCATCCAGAAGGTTGTCATCCAGGAAAGCTTTCCTACTCTCCTCTTTGACCACAAACTCGATGAATTTGGCCAATACTGCTTCAACTTCCTGAACTGAGATGGCTGGAATATGGTTGAGCTGAAACTCGAGCACCATGACCGCTTGCCCCTGCCGAGTACAAGATTTTCCCCAAGCAACTAAGGCATCTTGAGTGTTCTGAATGATATTGGAGAAGGTCAAAATATTTTCAAAATCTACTTGGGAAAATGACCTTACATCCGAAAAGAAAGGCTCCAATCTGCTCTTCAGGCCATCCGCAGCCACTTCCTTCGAAGTCAGCCTTCTAGCAAATAATGCTTCAAGCCTGTTCAAGACTCCCTCCTGAATATTTCCCATGTCCCTTCTAACTCTGGCTGATTCTGCCTGAGCTGCATCGAAGAAGCCTCGGCCTATGACTACTGAAGAATACCAACTGGGGAAGTCATATTTGTCGCCCTCTTGAATCACTCATCCTTCCACCAGGGTCTGTATGGGCATATGCATTAAAGCTGCCAAGTGAGGAACAGTTTTATTCTAATAAATGTGGGTTTCACTCCAGGCCTAATCAACATTTCTCATGAGTGTCAGAATATTGGAGGCTTGCTGAAAAGAATGGGCAAGATCCTCCATGAAATTTTCTATCTCCATGCAAATATGGCCAACCCACTTATTTGCTTCTTGAGCCATCTTCTTTAAATCTTCCAGGCCGTTGACTGATTCCCTCAGAAGTTTAGCTGGAAGATCAACTGTCGGATTTTCATGTCCACACGGACGGGCTAAGTGTTGCACATAGCCAACCAATGTCTTATGCTCCTTCTTCAATCTTTTATACTTCCCTTCTATCCGGAGCAACCTATCTTTAAGAGCCTGATAGGAGCTATCACATTCTTCAATTATTTGAGCCCCTGTAGGGCGGCCCAACTCCACAATAGTGACCACATAATTCTCAGGGATAGCCTCATCTCGGTCACACTCTACCCTGGTAACAACCACATGGAGTGTGCAAGAACCAAACTTATCTGTAGATATCTTCAAGAACTTCCTAGCCCTCTTCTTTTTTGGCGGTCCGCTGATTTTGCTGAGGAATTCCTCCATTTCAATTGCCGGGTCAGTCTCCTCAACAGGATCCCTTCTCATTCTTTCCTTGAGCCAATCTGGAATTGCCTATTGCAAGTCACAAATAATAAGCAGTTGTTCCTCTCTTTCTTCCTCTCCATGCTTTTCTTCTCTAACAACATTCTGTTGAGGCTCATCAATCTCCATCCGCTGAGTATTTTCTCCTAAACCTTGAGCCTCTTGCCCTGTGGCAGTCTCTTCCTCCAAAGCCGTCTCAATCAATTGCTGGAAGCGAGTGTCCGTCTCTGTCTCCACTTCTTTTTCTTGCTGATTTTCCTTCCTAGGAGCGTTGACACTTTGACTATTTGGCTCTCTAAGAGGTGGCTGGTTCACCTCCTAAAACTCTTGCTCCTCATTCAATCTGCTTCTTTGGCTCGCAAACAATGAGACCTCCTGCACGCTTGAAGAGCGAGTCTACGATGGTGTGGATGATGCTTCCTCTACCCTCTGAGGTATTTGTTGAACCTGTGAAATATTCCGAGCCAAATTTTTTCGTTTTTTCAATTAACAGATTACAAAGCAGTGCACCCGTTAAGGTTAGTGGAGAAAACCAAAACGTGCAATAAAGCAACTCTAACCAGAATGGCGCCGATGATGGCGAGCATTGGTCAGAGGATCTTCTAGTCTAGATACAGAAAGGAACTCAACGTCAAGTATGTGCTACCCAGTTCAATGCGGAGTGAGGGGCGACCATATGACGGAGTGAAAACTTAAAAGCAATGCTTGAAAGAAACTACTGAAAATTGAAACACTCAACACCCAGAATGTGCTTGCTGACCCAGTGTGGGTAAGTAGCGACCATAGGGCGGAGATCTATCTATTACAAACTTCAAATGAAATTGAGCATTACAAATTCAAATCAACAAGCTGAATAATGACTGCCAGTACTACTGGTCAGTTTACAATTTAATCATCATACGCCTATCAAGATGTTAGAGCTGGAAATATGAATCATTCAATACAATAAAATCTCTCTTGGCTTAATACAAGAAGCCACATCTAATCATCATCAAAATAAGAATTAATATTTCTGTTTTTCTGTTTTTCTCAAATCTGTATTTTGGTAATTAAAACCAGCACTCCATGAAATGATTCACATGCTCAACTCTCACTCAAAACTCACTCCACTTGCTTAAACTATGTTGCATAAGATTTCTATGATGATGGCGCTCAACCCAGCAATGAATTACAAACTTAAAATGCAACTAATACCTAATGCACGAATCCCAAGAATGCAGAAAGGTACGGCCTGCTGAGAAAAGGCGATTTCCTTTTAAAAATCAAAGACTTGACAATAAAATCTAAGACTCTAGGAATATGTTCGTTTATCCCACACAATTCGAATAAGACAATACCCACAAACAATATTTTTGTATTTTTTGAATTACAAACAAAAACTCCAATCTGCTGTAGCTAAAACAGCAAATACAGAAAACTCCCTAAAATGCAAACTTACTTAACAAGACCAAACGGAATGCAAAGCACAAATACAAATGCTAACTCACAAATGATCGAATCACCACTAGATGTTGTCTTGCAAACACGAAGTGATGCCCAAGCTAGGAGGCCTTCATTCCTCGAAGCAGTCCCAGAGCCAATCCGGCAGCATAACAGTATATTTTCCAAAGATACCAAATGATGCACCAAGACTCCTCTTTATAATTCTTCAGTTGACTTCGCAAAAACCCTAAAATCAGCTTTTAGGTCAAAACCCAATCTCCTCAAGGATGGGCGCACTTTCTCTTCAAGTCTTAAGAAATGATATTTTAAATGAATATCAACTTTGATAATTACGCCCTTCAAACCCTGCTTTGACTTAGGAAATAATTAAAAATAATCTCTTCAATGAGGGCGCCACCCTCAAAGACCACTTTTTAAAAACACATTAAGTCATTAAGTCTAAGCCAAGGGTCAACGTTTAATTATAATAATTAAAACGTGACTTTTTTTAATTGAATGACTTAACTTATCCTTTTGACAAGGCCCTGAAGTCAAAACTGAGCAAAACAACTGACCAACTGAAGCCGAAAGTCAACCGAGCTGAACACATCAAGAAAGCTGCCAAAAATAGAATTTACTAAAAATAGTAAATTCCAAAAAGTGCTCTGAATGCTGAGATGAACACACCACTGCGAAGCTCTCTGAAAACCCAGAAAGAAACCGCCATTGAATCCATCATCTCTGAGCAATGACCTCCTCAAAATTAGGAAACCCTAATTTAACCTCCCGACTAGCCTTCGGGTTCCCAACGAAAAGGCCAACGGTCACTGGAACAATCAGGTTTGAGAAGGGGACATTACAACCTGCACCTCTCTCTGCGGTTTTGAAGCTTTGTTGAACCTGCACCTCTCTCCGCGGTTCTGAAGCTTGGGCGACCTGTTTCCCTTTTCTAGCTGTTGGCAGCCTCTGGTCACCCATCAAATTGTAAGTGAGGGGGATTGGTCTGCTTTTAAGTCTTTTCACGTGCCTTTCCACCCAATTTCTAGTGAATGTCAAAACCGGTATGCATAATGTATCTAAGTCTATAATTTCCGGTTCTAACCAATCAAGTAGTGGGACTGTTGTGTTTCTTACTGTTTCATAGTTTGGCTGCATAACATTTACGTCCTCATTTACCTGATCCGGAATTGGAACAATCTCACATTCTCTGATCATTTTCAAGGGTATTCTAGAAAACATTCTTCTTCTAACCTCAGCATCGTCCATTGCATTGGCCCAGAAGTCCTCAATATGCGTCTTGTGCCTATATTCCACACCCTGCACCATTCTGGTATCTTTATAAGGATCAAAATCCTGCTTATTGGTGTGGTACGAGAGGTGGAAAAACTGTAGCTCATCTTCAGCTTCTTTGGCTGCCTACAAGGAGGGACAAACCTCATCTGAATTCCCTATGATGATTAGGAAGTCCAATCCTCCTTTTTCTGAATTTTATCATAGGCAGCTCTGAATTTTATCATAGGTAGTGAGCTGCCTAGATATCTCTATCATCACCATTCTATTTGTGGGGTGCCTTGGTAATCTATAAGGGTATGATGTAAACCCTTGCAGCCTGATATAAGTGAACTTTGGAAATTGGATAAACCAACATCCATATCTCTCGATCAACTCCAAAGCTTCTTTTGATATCCTTTGTTGAGTCCTTCAATGAAGGGTCCTGGCTATGTGCATTGTGAAGGCATCATTTACCCTTCTGTAGTTGGAGGTATTGCTCAGGTGCAATTGTGGGCAAGCCTCGTAAATTTTGACTGCTCAGGACCACACCCAATTGGCTCCTTATAAGTTATTCCCCTGTATTTAGTCATTCAAGCCAGCATGTATATTACATATGAGCTCATATAGAAAGTTCTAGTTCTCCTCAGATTCCTGAACTGTTCATCCAGATTATCACTTATCATTCTTGCCCAGTCCACACAGTCCTTCCCTTCCAGCACAATCCCGATGTAGTAGAACATCCACGGCTCGAAGATGTACGATTGAAGACTTCCATTCACTCGGCCGAGCATCATTATTAGATCACAATACTCCTGCTTCACATCATCTAAAATAATTTGCTTGGGGAGCTTGGTGTGAGGAGGCCTGGGCTTCTGCATCCAAACAAAATTTATCATTCCAGCGCATCTCTCAAAAGTAGAAGCGTACATCCTTTCAGCCCTCTCCCTCATTCTGTATACCATCTCATTGAAAGTAGGGATTCCAAATGCCTCTCTGATGGCTTTAGGTGTAATATTGGCAAACAATTTGCCATTAGAGGAAACAATAGTCCTTCGCTCCGACTTGTAGCAGTTGGCACATTCCAGGATTAACTCTGGACACTGGATAGCTGGTGGAAAACCAACAACTGCATAAAGTCCGCTCTTCATAATTTGATGTGTCGTGATTGATGGAGGATAGCCACCTATCCCGTACATCCAACCTTTGAGTGCTCCAAGATTGTATGAACCAAGATTCGTATCATTTAGCTCTCCCAACTTCGATGTAAACTTGGATTCTAGAAGAAACGTTTTGCTTAACTTCTTTATCACCGCTTGCCTGGATATATTGGCCTTGCTTGACTCAGCATTGGCATCCTTGCCTGCAGCTGCTCCTCTGCCAGCTTCAGCCATCCTGCAAAACAAAAGATAGGCATTAAAATTTAAACTTAGAAAATAAATAACCTCGGTATAGCCAAAATGTGGAGCAAACTTCGAAAATAAGGAGCCTCAGCATTAAAAATTCAAACTCCAAACCTCAACACTTTTCCAGCAGTATGAATAATACTTCTGGCACTTAAAAATTTCACCCTTAGCACCTAGCTTGCTGATATAACTTGCTCACTTCAGTAGTTTCACCTCAACATTTTTCTTCTCACCCTCAGAGTCACAACTTCGCACTTGCAAATGGTGAGAAGAAATGAAAACTTTCACTACTTAAATAATCGTGTCAAAGAATATTGCTAATTCGTGAGGGAGTTTATTTTAGCCAACTCATTAAATTTCCCCTCCCACTACTTGGTAATTTCCAATTTTGGAGAGGTGATGCGCGAGTTGTCACCAAAGCGGGTCCCATTCATCATAAACCTTGCCTTTGTCAAATATTCTTTCCTTTGTAGAAGTTTGAATTTCCCTTTTGGCTCATTTAATATTTCCCCTTTGATGTTTAAAAATTCCCACACCTTAGCCAAGTTTTAAAATTTTACCCCTTACATGTCAAACTTGGACGCATTCTAACCTCCTTGCTATGGGCGTACTTAAGCCTTTAGTGCATTTCATCTATCTTGTGCTATGGGCACATTTTTTCCCTTGGTGTTTGAGCACACTTGGCTCCCTCCTAATTTCTCATGCCTTAGAACATTTTTATGTTGCTTATTCCTCTTTGGGCGCATTAGAGGGGGTGTTGTGGGCGCACTTTGACCTTGGGTGCATCTTGACCTTAGTGTTAGGCGCATATGAATTTCCCTGCCATGGGTGCATCTATGCCTTGAGTGTTAGGCACATATTGACTTCCTTTCATGTGCGCATTTAAGAGGGGTCTAATGTTGATTCTTCAATGCCTTAGAAACTTTTTCAAGCTTCCTTGTTACCTTGGGCGCATATTAGGGATGAGCGCATATATATGCGAAAGGGAAGAGTTATTAACACTTAGGAAATTTTTCAATCTTTACATTCCACCTTGGGCACATTCTCACCATAGACCTTGTGATATGGTTTTTCAAGCTTCCTTGTTACCTTGGGTGCATATTAGGGATGAGCGCATATACATGCGAAAGGGAAGAGTTATTAACACTTAGAAAAAATTTCAATCTTTACATTCCACCTTGGGCGTATTCTCACCATAGACCTTGTGATATGGAGTTTTTCACTTGCTCTTTCCTTGGGCGTATTTCCATAGGGCGCATTTGATATAGACTCCCTTCAAATTTCATGTGTTAAACAAATCTCACCTTTGTCTCCATGCCTAGAGCGCATTTTCATGTTGGAAGGTGAAGTCTTCAACACTTAGCACAATTTCCATGCATACACCCCACCTTGAGCACAAATCCTTCCTAGGGGAAAATGAGAGGGGAGCTTAGTATTTTCTTTGCCTTAGAAATATTTTTTACCCCCTTTGAGCGTATTTCATCATAGACCTTGGGCGCATGCCCATGTTGAGAGATAAAGTTTTCAATACTTAGTAAAATTTTCATGTGTCTCCTCACACCTTGGGCGCATTTTCCATGGTGCAAGAAGAGTCTTTAACACTTAGAAAGTTGATAAGTAGGAGGTATTTTTCCACATGGTGCAAGAAGAGTCTTTAACACTTAGAAAGTTTTCAAGCCACTTCCTTATCATTTGGGTACATATGAGTGGTGTGAGGGAGATTTTCATACTTAACCATTTTTTCGTGAAGACTTTCACCCCAAACATAGCCGAAGTGTATTTTCATGTATAAAGGGGATTTTGAACACTTAGGCAAATTTTGTCCTACTCGCCCTCGCTTTCCATTTTTAGTAACTTCTGAAGTCCCTGTGATTTTCAAACATCTGCAACTTCTCAAGACTTGATATTTGCTCATCATGGTCCTCATGGCCCTATTGACCTGTTCACACCTACCTTTTGCGCTCACCTGCTATTTTAGGCCCTGTTTTGGAGATGGATTACTAAAAATAGTAAGTGTGCAGAATGCCTTCAAATTTCACCGGTAGATTCCTTGGAAGATTCTAATCGCAATGGGATACACCTGTTTTCAGTTTTTCTCAAGTTTTGCCCTTCATTTTAGGCATAAAGGTAGGAAACCCTAATTTCATTGCATGTGCTTTTGTTGGCCTTTGTTCAATGTCGTTTCTATTACGTACTGCTCTGCTTTGTAAACTGAAGGTCTGGAACTGTTCGAGTGTCATCATACTTGCTAAAAGTGGACTTGCTAAAAATAGACCTACTAAAAAAAGTAAGTTCCCAGAATTCGTTCAAATTTTGAATGCAAGTCCTCTGAAAGGGTTTAAACTTAGTGATGTGATTAAAATTTCCAAAACCCTAGGGGAAAGGTCCTAAACTGAGGCCCCTACTAAATATAGAAAGTTCCCAGAATTCGGTGAAATTTTAATGGGAACCTGCCTGAAGCCTCCTGATCGTGGTGCCAAGCTCAAATTTCAATTAGCTTACTCAATTTGACCTCAAACTAAGCCCAAAGAATGAAAACCCTAATCTGACAAAACACACTCCAGACTTAGCCAAAATTCCAAATTGGGCCCAAAGACGGGTACATCCCCAGAAAGTCATAAGGAACTAGGAGAGATTGCCGCAAAACCACCCCAAACCAAAGCCAAAAGACCCGAAAGGGGCAAAAATTAGGGGGTCCCCATTTTGAATGGGGTGATGTGTGAAAAGGTCACAACACAACTGACATAGATTTGCATCAGGTGGATCCAGAGGTTGACTTGAACGCTTCAGAAATGAGTCAGATTACAGCTCAAAACATTGAGGAATTTGGGTTGCTAGAGGCGGCCTCACTTCCCATCACAGTATAGTGTATAGAATTCGTAATGGCTTGTGTAAAGCCTTACAACTCTACTACACAAGAAATTCAATTAGTGGATGGACGAGTGATATGCAGTATCAGGCCAAAGGACATCGAGAACTGCATTGGTATTCCTCCAAATTTGAATAATTTGGTCATTACCATGGAATAGTGTGAGAAGGCGTTCAATGCTGATAAGGAGAAATGTTAAAGGAGAATGGCAGAGAGATAGCTCAAACAGAAGAAAGTTAACTTGCCAAAGAATGTGGGTCGTGGAGAGTTCAAAGATGAATATGCGGTTATGATTACCCTTCTTAACCGTGTTTCCGGTCAAGCAGATGCCAACAAATTCCAGCCTTGGATGTATTACATCATGGCTCAGATCATCAACAAAAAGGAGCATTACAACTGGGCCTCTTTGATCAGTGACGTTCTCCACAAACAAATGACTGGCTTCTTGGTTGCTCACGAGTTTCACGTGTTTGTACCTTGTGTATTTGATAGCCTTCCAAGGCCAGTTTAGAGGGTTGCACACTGTGGGGATTCTAAGTGTACAAAAAGTTCATCAATATTACTCGCAGCTTCAGTTCACACAGTCCGAGCGACACTTCAAGTGAGTGCAGGAAGCATTTTTGATGTACACAGTGAGGAATCTAGATCGGGAGTTATATGTACGTATCTCAGCGGAAACCAAATCAACAATGGTAGAATGGGCGTATTGGTTCATCCAATTCTCTACTTACATCCGCGTGTACGGATACGCAGGTCATCCATCCATGTTACCTTGTTATCCTTCGGATAAGGTGGTGTTCATGGAATTTCTACAGCAGTTGTACGATGTTCACTCCTATCTACGCAACAAACGCAAGCCGGCTACCACTTTTCCATTACAGATGGGGATTTATAGGTGTAAGACAACAGTTGACGCCAAGGCTATGGGCCATGAGTTGGCGAGACTTAATCTTAAGTATGTCGTTGAGAGACGCTCATATGACCCTTGGGGTCACTTCTCAACACGCCTTGGCGGTCGTTCTTATCACAAGCCTTCTATGGAAGACTATTGGTTCAACTGTGAGGACAAGTTCAAGGTGCGTTGGTGCAGCTATAGCAGGTTCACCCTTTCACAAATTTTTGTTTTCATGTCAAAGGATGTGGGAGGGTTGTCAGATGATGATGGGGATGTCACACTTCCTCAATTCATCAAAGAACAAGTTGACACGCAGCTGCTTCCAACCGTTGATTGGTTCGCCAAGGAATGCACATCTGTTAAGGAAAGATCAAGCAGGGTTGTCAAAAACAACGTACTTTACTTGGATAGCAAGAGGATGAGGAGGGAAGCCATGCCAAACACAGAGCCGCCATCGGTGGTTACTTCACTGCCTTCCATGTCAAAGTCAAAACCCAGACAAAAGAAAAGGAGTAATCCTCCTAAAGGAAGCAGAATGTCTTGGAATTCAAAGGGAAAAGCACTAGTTGCTGATTTGGACCAGCAAGAACAACATGTGGAGATTGCCACAAATTCAGTTGAGAGCATGCCAGAAACAAAGGTAGCACTTCCCATGTCATCACCAACAACAGTCTCCGGTTCACATCAACTCGGAGCCAAACTCACCACCACGTAGCAGTGCTTCCACACATTCCCACTCATCAGGAGTTCTTAGGACTAGCACCGATCCTTCCAATGAGATTAGTCGAGACTCGTCTTGGCTTGAGAATCAGTTGGGTAGGAAGAGGAAGAAGCCATCCTATAAACTAGACTTCTCAGATTTTGATCATGTCTATCAAGACACGCCAGATAAAAGATAAAGAAGCAGGTCCATGTGGAAAGGAACGCTGACAAGGAGATCATAATTGAGACCGCTGCACCGCCAGAGGATAAAATCTTGGACGAGGTAGAAGTTGATGACTTCACCTTGATAAAGGTCAACCTTGGTAGAAGCACACGCCAAGAAAATGTTGATTTTGTTTAGGTTGCAACGAAAAGCATAAAGGAGAGAGTGATAAAGGACGGAGAAGATAAAGTAGCTCTCAAAGCTGAAAACCAGCAGCTTCGCCAGTATATCTCGAACCTTATGCACAACACTGAGAATGTCACCGCCTTGCTCCCACAAATGTTAGAGTTACTGGCAGAACAAAATCAGCTAAATCAACTGGTTATATACGAGAAGCACTTGAAAGACTAGGAGGAGGAGTTCGTCACAAGGGGCTGCTTCATAATTTCAGAATTGTACCAGTTGAGGTACAATGCCCACGAACTTCTCACACAAATTCAGGATTCGGAGCAAGACTTAGCAGTTGACAAACCACGGAATGAGATCATGGTCTCTCACCTGAGGTCTGGCATATGATTCAGTCATTGCAGAAGAGGATAAGGAAGCTATTTTTGCTTGGAGAGAACAATTAATCTTCAAGGTAAAAATACATGAAACAATTTCTGCAAAGTTGGCCGAGAGCAAAGAAAAGGTGACAAGTGCTATCAAGTTCGTGAGAACTTTCATGTCACGAGTCCCTTGCCAGTATTAGCGTGAGGGTGGTGAATACATAGAGCTCGCCAACGTACAGTCAGAGTTGTAGATACTCATTCACGGGATTTTCAATGGTGATTCAGTTGGCTGTAAGTTGGATCAACTTACAGTCTTGTCAGCATTATTTGATGAGGCGGCCAAGAGTGGAGGAGAACTGGAAAGTCAGATCACAGGCAGTGAAGAGATGCTGAGGAGACACCGAGTACTTCAGATGAGTATTAGTGCTCTAGATGGTGATGCAGTCAACAATCTCGTGGAGGGGTTAATTGCTCGAGATAGCAACTAGTGAACCATAGATCAAGGCGTCCCACCTTTTTCAAGATAGACATTAGACATAAAAGTTAACTTGATGCTTCTTTCTGAGTTAACTTGCTGATCCACATATCATTGCATGTCTATTTTGGAGATACCTATGTACATATGGAGTTCGCATTTAGTTTTCAGTTTTAGTTAACTGATGTTAGTTATCAGTTGACTCTCTTATCAATAAGGAATTGCGTGTTGCAACGTCCATTTAGTTTAGTTTTAGTTCAGTTAACTGAGGTAATTTTTCTAGTTAACTGTTTAGTTGCATACATTTAGGTTTAGCAATAACTCTTGCATGCTTGCAAGACTCATGCTAACTCAAGGAGATTTCAGGGTTCCCTACTCCTTTGAGGTCTATAAATAAGATCACCTTTGCTCATTGTATTTGAACTTTTGTTGTGATAATAAATTGTTGAGCCACCTTGCCATGCAATATTGTTATTTTGTACTTGTTCACTTTGTTAATATAAAGCTGGTTGATCGTTCATTTGTGTGATAGGTCCTTCATACAATTTGTTTTCCTGGGTTTATTTGTTTCTAATAATCTTGTCTCATATCTACACCTCAAATAGAGTATTTTACCTCCTTGGGAATTTAGAGATAAAGATTATCGTTTGATGTTGTTTCTAGTAATCTTGTTTTCAGCCTACACCTCGGATAGAGTATTTTACCTCCTTGGGAATCCTGAGATCAAGCTTGTCGTTTAATGTTTGTTTCCAGTAACCTACTTTCAGCCTACACCTTGGATAGAGTATTTTACCTCCTTGAGAATTGTGAGAACTAGTTTACCGTTTGTTGTCGTTTTCAATAACCTTTATTTCAGCCTACACCTCAGATAGAGTATTTTACCTCCTTAGGAATCCTGTGATAAATTTTATCGTATATCAATTCCCTACTCCTAATTCCTCTTGCTTTGTTTATCTAGAGGAGATAGGATAGTTTAGCATTAGCTTAGTTGTAGTTAAGATATGCGGAAACCAGAGAAAAACCTTAGCTGCAACATATTGGTCTTCTTAACCTTGTGCCTCTTTCAGCTGAGTCAAAAAGATAGGATTTAGAATAATTTACTTTTTCACGCATATCAGCAAAAGAGGGAGCTTCCCCTCCTAATTTGAAGAGCGGTTAATACTGTGCATAGCTGTATGTTGCCAATACACACTATAGAGGTGCAATTGTAACGCCAACACAAAGGAAGAAATCAAGTATATGTTTAAGTGGCACAATTTTTGGGCGGCCAAGCCAATGAAGATTTTTTCCAAGATGGGAAAGAAGCTAAGTTCAATTGGAGCAGTACTTCCAAGTGGCTCAGCCATCACCAAAATATGCCAAAGGTGGCAAAGATGAAAAAACTTTGCCAAAGAAAGGATTTTAAGTCAAAAAGACATGAATGGTGTGTTTTTTAGTGGACAAATTTAGTCTAAAACTGTGACAAGGGTCAAAAGTTGGGCAAGGGCAATTGGAAATTATGCCTAGGATAAAAGTGGTCGTTGTGTTATGAAAGTGCATCTAAGAGGGATAGAGAAAAACTAGTTCAGTGAAGATTGTGGCTCAAAGGGCAGAGCCAACATGAAACCATACCCAATATGTAATGAAGTTTAGTGCCATTCTGAGTTAGTATAACCAGCAAATAGTTGCACCAAATATGGTAATCAACTTAGTCATCTCAGCCAAAGGGAAAGTTAAAGAAATCATAAAGTCCAAGTTCTGTTTTGAGGTGGCAATGCCACTAGACTAACAGCAGATTGAAGCTGTAGTAAGTTTATAAAACCGTGCTTAACCCTTAAGGATCATAAAAAGATGGAACAATTTTACGGTGGCAAAGCCATCTAAAAGCGCCAATCAGCACTTTAAAACAGTGCAAAGTGACCTAAAGGTTCCACCTTGATCTAAGATATGGAAAACATGTTAAGAAAATCCACCTTCTTACTTAAAAACAGTGACAAACTCATAAAAATAATAATATGAAAGTGATGAGTACCCAAGTTAAGTGGTTTAGAGCAAAAACAGTGAATAATATTTATCCTTCATCCTAGTTGAGCTATTTAAAAAAATAAAAGAGTTAAAAGTGTGGATGAGGATATAACTTCTTTATAGAAAAGCTTTAATGAGACTATTTTATTATTATTTGATCCCTAAAAGCTACCTCTAAAGGGCTTATAAATATGTGCCTTGTGTTGGGTCTCAAAATTGCAGTTCGACAGTTCTAGAATGCTAATCTATCTTCAAGGCCAAGGATATGTCATCATGAAGATAAAGCAAGAACTCATCAACAAAGTGTGAATGATTAAAGTCCAATTTTTGATAGCGGATATTCTCTCCTTCACTTTGGACCTAGCTATAGACCCAGGAGGATGTTCCTAGAGGTATCCTCGACAGGATTTATATTCAAGAATAATGAGTCAAAGTAACCTTTTGCAGTTGTACCCAATGTATGCTTAGCCCCCAAGATTTGTCACTTGGCTAAGGACTAACCAACTGCATATATAAACCTCTTCTCAATCTGATATTGACAACATTGCACATATGCAAGATGTACACATGCAAGGATTGATTCTCCAAATAATGGCTATCGTAGTTCACTTAAAGTATCTCTCTTGGTTATATTATCGAATCATGAAAGCATATACAACATTAACCTACTTCTAAAATACTAATGAATTTTGATTTTCTGTTTAAGATTATGATTGGTCATCAGCTTCCAAGATTGGTGCCTATTCTAATGGGTTATAGAGTCCTAGATTGCAAAGGAAAACAAGACACTCACAAATCACAACTGAACTTGGAATGGTGTTCACAGTCGCACACATCAAAGATATCAATGATCATGCCATGGAATTGAGCATTACTTAATAATCCATTACAATACTACAAAAATCCATATGAAGCAGAAAAATGACCATCACAAAATATTTGAGGTGATTTAAAATGCTGTCACATTTATCAAATCCCTATTACATTGATGCCAACAAATGTGGCAAGAGGAAACCCATGAGTAGGTTTGAGTACTTCCCTGAACATTCACAAATCGCTATGGAGACATTCAATTATAGACATCATTACCAAATAAATCCCTTTTAGTGATTTACAAAATGTAATCTTCTACTAACAAATTAGTTGTACAAAGATTGAAACGCTGGATGGCCTTTTCAAAACTTATAAACTCCTGGAAAGCAAAAGTGATCAACCCTTCCTACCTCTTGTAATCAGGTATATATACTATTTCCATTACATGTGTTCTAGTTGCCTTGGAAGGATTTTGGAGGTCATATTTAAATTTTACAATTAAAAGAATTGAACACAAACAAGTACACACAATCCCCTGAAATCCATCTCCAGTTGAGTGTAGGGAGAGCATCAAGTGAGACACGTTTTCCCACTTGAATTGATAGCTTGGCACGTACATGTAGATCAAATTTATAATTGTTATTTTTTCCATACCAACTTGTGGAATTTACACTTGTTATTTTTCCATACCAACTTGTGGAATTTGGATGCAGGATTCTGTTCCAGAATCAGATCGTGGTGTGGTGGGAGGTGTTCAAAACTCTGTTGAATCATTCATGGGCTTGATGACTTATATCATGGGAATCATTGTAACAGATCCCAAGGTAAGATTCTTTGTAATTGTACATTCCTCTTAGCGATCTAGCCACCACAAGATCTATATTTGCAGATGATTAATGGAGGTCATAAAATGCACATTTTGCCATGCTTTCTTAAAAAGCTGTAGTTTTACAAACTTGCAATAATCCTAATGATCTAATGGCCTCAGTATAAACCAAGGTATTATAATTTTCTTATTGTATTAATTAACTTGTGTTTAATTATCATTTAAAGTTTTAAGTGTAGATGGATTTTGATTCTCCATAAATATCATACCAATATGAAATACATAGCACAAGAAGTTAACAGATTAGGTTGATATAAATCCTAGCATTGCTTATTAAAACGTCATTTAAAAATACAACTGGCACAGATCATCATTGTTTGCTATCATACCTTAGGATCTACGAGGGGTCACAACATGCTTGCTTTCACAAATTCCCATTTTACTTGATATATGCAACTTCAGGACCAGTCAAACGCATTCCCTTGTTAGCATCCTTGAGATGGCAATGGGAAAGCTGACACAGAACACATCTACATTGACTGTACAAAGTGGTCTCATGAAGCTTGACGTTTTTGGCTTCTATGAAAAATAAAATATCCTATTTTCCCTTGCAGATGGATCAAATTCATTTGCTAAATAAATAGGTATAAAAAATAAATATTATGAATGATTTGTTGCTTATAAGCATTTCTTGATGATGACAAAAATTCATCTATAAATCTTTATCAAACTAATATAGTTGGAAGCAAATTTTATATTCCTACAAGTATCCTTCTTGAAAACAATTAACTTCCTATGTTGTTTAATGTTATGATTTTTATGATTATAAGGCCATTTCATTTTAAGCTCTAGATGCACCTGGTTTCGAAGATATATGCATAGTTGTATAATGAGGGGTATATGCATAATCATCATTAAATCGAATCTATGGGAATACCCTTATTATCAACAAGTTTAGGATTGCAACCAATTTTAGTACTCTTCCAGTTTTTGTTTTGTAGTTTGCCTATTTTAACTATTTATATTGAAAATATTGTTTTGAAGAAACTTTTGGAGAGCTTGGAATGATGACAAATTATATTATATTTTATCTCATCTTGTTGATTTAATATGGTGAATATAGATTTCTATTTGCACATGATCATAGTGAATGCAGTTTTCCCTCGGTGTTATTGTTGGCAATAACATATTTTTAAAATATATCCTTTGACACATCTTTTGCAAATACTTTTTACATAGATCATCATATTTTGTGCAAGAGTAAAAATGAAGTTCATAATTTGTGCATATTTTTTTGGTTTGATTGGTTTAATTTTTCTTGTGCAGGATTTTGGAGTGTTAGTATTGGCCTCTTTCCTGTCAGTGACATGCGCAGCAATTCTTTATTCTATTCATACATATCATGTCAGAAGACACCTTTTTCACTTTGATCGTCTTTGTGCAATGATAGGGATAAAAAATCTACATAGTTAGAGCTTCAAGATGTGCGAAATTGTGACTATGCAAAAAGCTTTCCCTACTAGTTAAATTTTTATGTCATCAATTAATGTTGTCATTTCAATATTTAGTTTAAACTTTTGGACTTATCCTATTGTTACAAATCTTCTCTATGTAATCGAAGAGATTTATGGTGTGTGAATGGACATGCTTTGTGCTTATGTATGTTCACAATTATGGATCGTAATCCATACCCAAGCTCTCTCAATGTAGACATTTAACTAAAACAACTGTTGTCCAGAAGTATCAGACGAAATACATCATAAATCTGACTAATGATTTAGTATTTGCACCTTTATTGGTGCCTTGGTTAAAATATATAAGCATTCATTTTTTCTTTTTCCAAACTAATCTAGATGGTACTATTTATATTGAGACAATCTATTTGGAATCTAGCTCCATTAAAAGTTGCGTAGATCATGCATGGAAGCAGAAGGGAATTTATGGTTCACAAATGAAAACCTTCTGCTGTTTTGCGTAAGCAAAGCATTATATAACGTTTCACATATAGATTCCCATTTTCCAATAGATCTGTTGCATATCCAATCTTTGATTATAAATGTTAAGCATGGGTGTTGCTTGTGAGGTCCACATCCAGAAGGAAATCAACTTTGATTGGGTATGGCACACACTGAAGAGGCTCCTTTGCTGAACTTCCACTTAGATCAAGTCCTTGTTTGGTTTCTTGCTCTTTTGTTTGGGAAATGGTGTCTTAATGCAGGAGCGTTTGTTTGTTGAGTTCAAAATTTTATGAAGTGGTCATTGCGTGCTTGATTGCATCTTCATTGAACACTGAAGGCTTTTATAGTTTATGGCTAATGGTACGAAATGCTGGGTAGATATCTCCAAGTATTGGAGCAGATATCCACAAGGCATTCACTCTCTTTATTATATGCAAGCTTGTTGAACATTGACCCTATCTTAGAATCCAATCTTATGAATTGCTGTTCTAGAAGGTGTATCCAAGCTTGATGGAAGTGAAAGGTTGGCACATTTGTATGATGCTTGTATTATCTTCATACTTTATTATAAGGTTCCCTATACCTGGTTGACATTCTCAATATGGTCACTATGATGCACACCTTTTGTTATCTTCTTATTTGGTAGAATGTTACTTGGTTCCAGAGAATCCTTAGGATGAAATTCAGGGCTTGCCTTGAAGTAGACTTCTATGCAATACAAATGTATTACGTATCTATCTCTCACTAGAGTGTGTCCACGAGGTTCACATTGTTTGTAATATGAGACTCACATAGAGATCTAGATGTAGATAGTCCAAAATGCAACCTTGTGTGCTTGAGAAAGTAATTTCTTCATGTTGGATAGTGATTTCTTTTTATAGATCAGTATCATTGTCATGTTGGACATATCAGTAATCGCCATTAAAATAGTTACTCGCATTCTATATGGTTGGAAGTTCACTAGGACATTCGTAGAAATTTGGACCATGGTCAAGTAGGTGTAGGATGGGATCTAGTCTCTATGCTTATACTATTTAATGAATTTAATAATTTTGAAGATGTATAGGGCCCCGGCCTACATTTCCATGCCCTTCGTAATCATCTTTGAACATTTTTGGTTCATTCCAATACCCTTCCATATTCAATGAGGTTTACTAAAATTGGAGTGATTTAGTCTCCCTTGTATGTTTCTCAAAATTACATGCATTATATTTTATTGTATGTATTTTGTGTTATATGCATTGCATCCCTAGATTTTTTTAATAATACATACCTTTTTTCATGCTTTGTTGTTTTCATCTATCAAAGTGTGACAAATAGGTTGAGTGTCACAAAAGTATTTGTCGCCAATCTTGTTTTGAGCTAGGCATGCCATTTATAGGGTTGTATTGCATGTTTGTTAAGCCATGTGTGGAAGCAAGAAACCTTGTAAGATTGTCCAAAGGAAGAAGACTTGTCTTATTGATTAAGAACTAGAGAAGTGATGAAGGATGAAACTTGGCTAGCATGTGGAAGTGATAGTAACATAGGTGATGGAGACAAGTGTGAAGTGCTCTCAATGGGTGGTGTAGACATCTGAAAATATTCTAGGTCATAATTCCATCATTTATCCTAATTATTGATTTTCTCCTAAATCCTAATCAATTTTCCCAAAAGTTTTAAATCAATTTCTTAAGTCCTCATTTCTAATTCATGTGTCTTTTCCAAATGAATTTAATTAAATCCCCCTCATAACCATCTAAAAATAAATAAAAGAAATTAAATATTTCTTTTATTTCTCACAATACATCTCATAACTATCTCCTAAAAAGACAATTTTAAATTAAATAATCTCTTTTATCTCCTCCCTCCATCTCCCAACTACCCCGCCAACTTGATGTAAGACATCCATCTATCTTTTGATTTCAGTTGTTGATCTTCATCCTACCAAGCCTATAAACCTGCCCTCTCATGAGTCATTTTCAAAGACGTTCTTGAATCTTTGCAATGTCATGCACAACTAGTTCGAGCAACCACATTTCATCCATTTATGTTTTTGATTTCTTGCTTTAATTGAGTTCACATTTGATATAGGTTTGAGGTTTTAATGTTTCATTTGGAATCTTCATTTTAACAATTAGACACATTTTATTTTCCTACAAGTTAATGAACATTGTTTGCTATGTTTTTGGGTGAGTGATGTTTATGCTCTTCTCTTGCACCATTGTGTGATCATGAGGACCAAAAACATAACTTACTCTTTTTTAATTGGTATCCCAAAGAAATCAATGTGTGTATACTTTCCCCTACGCTTCATGTGATCTTGGGTGAAAAAAAGTACTTGGTTCATTCCTTCTAGGGGGACTACCTAAGGATTTGATTAGCTTAGGGGATGACCTCAACTCCAGTGTTCCTATGGAGTATAACGAATAGGGGGTGAATCAAAAGATACCCCTCTTGGAAGTGGAATTTTATCAATTTTGGCTAAGCCCCCAAGATCTCTATACCTTGGCGAGGTGAAGGTGGAGAGTGGGTTACCCTCTCCTCCTAGTTGTTTGGCATTTTCCCCTTTCATCTATGGATTTGGCCTCATGTACCCTTGTGGTATTTGGAGGACTCCTTAGCAACTTTTTTCATCCTAGCTTAAGACCTTTCGACTATTATTCCTTGCAATCATCACTGCTAGGGAGGAATTTTTTTCACATGTACTTCCATATTTTGAGATAGAGCTCACTTTGGACAAGGTTTTAGCATCCAAGGTAAGGGGTGTAAGGTGTTACATGACCTTATATTCTCTATCTATTCAATCATGTGGTAAATGGTATTAATAGGAGGAATGTTGCCATTTTAATTAAGTGGAGACAAAAGTAGCCATTGTGAGTCCACAAGGAATAACACCTATTTGAATAATTATAGGGTTTCCATATGTTTGATATGTCTCCATGTGTGAAATTGGTGAATATCCTTAAACCTTGTCATCTAGACCATCTTGTTTTCTTTGTTTGTTGAGTCTTCTTACATCAAATCGTAGGAAAAACATTTGAATCATTATTGCTAGAATCTTCGAGTTAAAACAATCCAATCTGTTGGCGTAACAACTAACACCTGTGGAGTGCAAGTTGGTATGGACAACTATGCACACTATGTGATGAGTGCTCTTCAAATTAGAAGGGGAAGTTCCCTCTTTGTATGGACAAAATGCTTGAAAAACTAAACTAAACTAATTCCTATCTTTTTGTCTCAACTGAAAGAGGCACAAGGTTTGCGAGAAACTTCGAGCGTTGAAACTAAGGATTTTTTAGTTTCGTAGGTCTTAACCACAACTCAAAACTAACTAGCTTATACTATCCAATCTCCTCAAGAAATCAGAGCATGAGGAAACAGACCGGGAATGATTTTACATGATAAATTGGGTACAAATTCACAACGTGAAGGCAAGGTGGGCACAACTATTTGCCTTTTTGAATAGGTTTATTATCACACACATCATACAATAAGCTTTAAGTACAGATTCTCAATGTGAAGGCAAGGTGGGCACAACTATTTGCTCAATTTGAATAGGCTTATTAGAAACACAACACAAAGGATAGCCAACTAGGACAATAAATTGCATAGACGAAACACACGTACAATTTACGATCGAACTAGCCACTATATCTAACTAAGATAAGCATTCATCATAATAACAACATGAAACCCAAGTGACAACAATTCATCATCATAATAAACACTTGTGAACAAATACAGAATAAACAATATTACAGGCAAGGTGGGCACAACATATATTACTCTCTCATGCAAAAGTTATTTACAAATGAGCAAAAGCTCTTATTTATAGACATCAAAGGTGCAGGGAACCCTAAAATCACCTTGAGTCAACGACAATCTTGCAATGCATGCAAGATTTATTGCTAAACCCTAATAAAGCAAACTATACAGTTAACTAGAAAGCTACCATTAGTTAACTAAAAAATCTAATCTAAATGGACAATGTGCAAGCATGCATGTCCTTATGAAAGAAAGTTAACTGGAACACTACCATCAATTAATGAAAACCCTAATGAAACTCCTAGTCCTGCAAAATATCTCCAAAGATAAGATAGACACGCATGCATTGTCCCAACAAAGAGAATTGAAGATGAAAGTCGAGTTCTAATTGCATGCTTCTGATTCTATCCTTGCAGACAACTGCAGGTTCTAACTGATTGATCACTTGCTGTTATCTCAAGCAACCAACCCCTCCATGAGGTTGTTGACTATGTCACCATCTAGGGTAGTAATACTCTGCCGAAGTATACTGTGTTTGTGCAACATGTCCTCACCGCCTGTCATTTGACACTGAAGTTCACCTCTGCTCTTGGCTGCCTCATTGAACAACACTGACATGACTGTAAGTTGATTCATCTTACAGCCAACGGTCTCCCCACTGAAAATACTATGAATGAGTGCCTAGAGCTCTGACTGTATGTCAACAAGCTCAACATACACACCACCCTCAATCTGATACCAACACGGTATACGAGACACGGAAGTTCTCACATACCGAAGTGCACTAGTGGCGTGCTCCCTACTCTCAGCCAACTCTGACACCATTGTCTCCTCTATCTTTTCCTTGAAGATCAACTAAGTTCTCCAAGTGTAGATAACTTCTTTGTCCTCTGCATCTATGACTGATTCATATGCCATCCTCACGTGAGCAATCATAATCTCATCTCGGGGTTTGTCCATTGCCAAGTCTCGCTCCTCATTGTGGAGATGTAGACAGAGTTCATGTGCATTGTACTGCAACTGATATAACTCTGCAAGCACAAAGCGACCTCTAGTGACAAAATCCTCCTCCCAATCGTCCAAATGCTTTCCATATGCAACCAGGGGATTAAGCTGGCCTTGTTCTGTCAGTGGCTCTAGCATTGGCGGGAGTGTAGTGGTGACATTCTCTATTCTATGTAAAAGGCTAGAAATGTATTGACGAAGCTGTTGGATTTCAGCCTTGAGGGTTGTCTTGTCTTCTCCACCCTTTATTATTCTATCCCTCGCGCTATCTATGGCAACCTGTAGGAGATCAACCTCTGTTTGGCGGGTGCTACGCCCAAGGTTGACTATGATCACTTCAAAGTCCCGAACTTCAATCTCGTTCAAACTCCTCCCCTCTGGAGGTATAGTAGTCTCAACGACAATCTCCATATCAACATTTCTCTCTACATGGACCTATTTCTTGATCCTCTTGTCTGGCGCTTCCTATTAGGCATGATCAAAATCAAAATGATCAAGAACGTAGGATGGTTGCCTCCTCTTCCTTCCTAGTTCACTCTCAAGCCAAGATGAGTCTCGACTAATCCCACTAGAAGGATCTGTACTAACAATGAGAGGCTCTGACAAGAGTGAACGTGTAGAAGTATTACTGCGAGGTGGTGAGTCCAAGTCCAAATCAATGTGAATTGAAACTAGAGACTGCTCTAGTGTCGGTGATGGAATGTGTGGCTGAACCTCAGGCTCTGGCAAACTTTGAACTAGCCTCTGAACTGGCTCTCTAATTGGCTCCTCAGGTGTCTCAATAGTAAGTGCCTTACCTTTTGAGTTGTTAGGTGCTTGAATCTTCTTAGGAGGGTTACTCCTCTTCTTTTGTTTAGGTTTAGACGAGGAAGGTAGTGAAGCATCCACCAGTGGCGGCTCTATTCTAGGCACGACTACCCTCCTAGTCTTCTTGTTGTCGAGGAAAAGTATACTGTTTTGGATAACTCTACTAGACCTCTCCTTTATTGATGCATATTCTTTGGCGAACCAATCAATGGTCAGCAGTGGTTGTGTGTCAACCTGCTCTCTGAAAAATTGAGGAAGTGTATCTTCCTCATCGTTTGATAAACCTCCCACATCTTCTACCAAGAAGACATAAATCTGCAGGAGAGAGAAACGACCATAGCTGTGTCTGCACACCTGAAAGTCATCCTCGCAGTTCACCCCAATAGTCCTCCATTGTAGGCTTATGGTATGAGCGAACACCGAGGCATGCTATATAATTACCCCAAGGATTATAAGTGCGGGTGTCGACAAGGTACTTGAGTTTACATTTCCCCAACTCCTATCTTGCAGCTTTAGCATCGACTACCGTCCTGCACCAATAGATTCTGAACTGCATGGGAAAGTTGGCAACTTGTTTATGCTTGTGGCACAAATGTCGATGAACATCGTATAGTTTCCTTAGGAACTCCATAAAGACTTTCCTATTTGAAGGATAGTGTGGAAGCATGGTTGGATTTCTTGTGTATCCATAGACACAGATGTAGGTGTATGCAGGGAACTGAATGAACCAGTCCGCCCAATCTACCATCGCTGCTCTAGCAACCATTGAGATACGAACATGCAACTCCTGATCTAGGTTTCTCACTGTGTATGTTAAGAAAGCCTCATACACATGCTTGAAATGTCATTCAACCTTCGTGAACTCAAGCTGGTCATAGTAATGATAGACTTTCTGAACACTGAGTATGCCCACCGTGTTCAACCCTCTAAACTGACCCTGATAAGCGATCAAGTATACAAGGTAGGAACACATGTGAAATTGGTGTGCAACTAGAAAACCGATGATTTGTTTGATGCCCAGTCATAATGCTCTCACTCGGAGATGATCTGACCAATGATATAATACATCTAGGGCTGGAATCCGTTTGCATCTGAATGACCTGAGACGTGATTAAGAAGTGTAATCAAAACCGCGTACTCCTTGTATTCACCACGACCCACATTGCTCAACAATTTTTTCTTTTTCTGTTTTAACCATCTCTTTGCCATCTTACTCTAACACTTTTCCATATCAGCATTGAATGCTCGGTCACACTGCTCCATGGAAATGACTAGACTGCTCGGATGTTGAGGAATACCAAAACATCTCTCGACATCCACGGGTTTGAGACTGCATATGACCCATCCATCTACTGACTGTATCTTGTGAGTAGCAGAATTGTAATGCTTAACACAAGACATTACAAACTCTATGCAATGGATTGAGATAGGTATGGAAGTGGCCTCAAGCAATCCAGAATGTTGAATGTTTTGAAGTATTGAATCTTTAATCTTGATTGGATCCAAGACTGCTTCTGGAAGCACCTTATGTAGATTTGTATCAATAGACCCGATGAAGTCATGAGTCAAGACTGACTTGGTCTTGAATTCAAGCTGAATGTATTGCATTTTGAAAAAATTGCCTGTTGATTGTGAACACATCTATATTCTAACAACTTTTCTGGAAAGCTAAAAATAGCTTATCGGAGGGCAGTTTTCACGAAAAAATATGAGATATGGGTTTTGTCCAGAAAAAGATTCTAAGATAACCCACAGTATCATAAATGCAAAAAAATGACTTCTACTCGACCATGCAAGGAATTTTCAGTTAAGAAAATCAGAGCTTCGAGAACTAATGCTCTGGAGTAAATTTTCCTGAAAAATTCTAGCACATGGATTTTCTTGAGGATGCTATTTTGAATAGACCCAAATGATTTGTTTTTCCAAAATTTTCCTGTTTCTCGAACATGTGAATGAATTTAAGACAAGAAAATGGAAGAAATTGAGAAGAAGAAAGACATTTTTTGATGTTTTCTTCTGCTAAAATCGCCACTTGGTATTGAAATTTGTTGATAAATCTGGACTTGTACCTGCAAAATAATATTCTTGATGTCTTCACCACTAATTGTTGATGAAAATTCGCCCAACTCTGAAGGAAATTTGCCTCTGCTCAAGCTGGATGAATTAAAATGGATGTTATACTTGAATAAATAGAGTAAAATTGCACCATAAAATCATGACTACAAGTTTTGAAACCTTGACTTTGAAAAGAATTGTCTAATTGGATCCCCTCCAGTTCAACTGAGACTGACTCAGAGTTCTGGATTACAAAATAATATTAAAATATTCAATCCTTTCTCACATGCGATTTTACAATTTTAATATTAAAAAGGGCGCCAATAATAAATTATTGAAGAAAATCGCCCATTTTAATACTGACATGCAAAAATTCGAATTTAATATTATTTTTGATAAGTTAGCAACAATCTCAACATCTGGATTCCAGAAAGTCAAAATTTAACTCTCTAGGCGTCCATTTGCAAAAGTTATGAGATTTTTTGCTAACTTCCTACTTTATAGCTGATTGAAAATTACAGTTGCCCCTGTTCAACACTGATTTCTGGATGACTGAGTGAGGCTATGACTGAACCGAGATATCCACTGTGAAGCCTGCAAAGCAAGGGTGAAATGTTTGTTGGGAGCTGCACCTGCTAAAATCAACGTTTGACACCTCAAAAAATTAGGCGCCTTTGATTAAATTGATGCAAGGTTTCCAGATAGAAATTTCTCCACTTTGCCATATGACGCTTCAAACTACTACTGACAGTGAAAGATGAACCCTGCTGACTGAATGACAGGTTCACTACGTGACTGGAAGAACTTTGCATCCAACGACTGTATGTAAGGCACCTGAAAGCTACATTAGGAACCCCAAAAGCAAGGGCGCCCCTAGCCTGTGAAGGCACAATCACTAATTTGAAAAATAACTTTCATCCAGACACCTTACTTTGACCCCTGACATCGGAAGCTGGAGTGCTATGATTCGTGCATTGTCAGTCTCTCTGCGTAGCTAGTACAACTTACAAGAGATGTCTCTAGAGGTGACGAAGCGAGAAAACTGCTTCTAAGACCTCAAAAAGAAGGGTGCCTTTTCCAAGGGGATGTATATTTTCCATAGTCGTTTTCCTGACTGTCTAATTTACTCATCATTCTACATTGAACCTTCACATACGAGCATTTTCCAAATCCCGGAGGCTGATGGTTGGACTCATTGGATAGCTGGAGTAATTCCACACAAGTCTCATGAAGACTATGACTACTAAAAACCCCATCTAACAGGCCTAAAGGCTGGTCACCCCTGGCCTACAGAGGTACAAGTGTGTATTTCCACATTTTTCCACCCTCTGTTTTATGTGCTCGGTAGAACCTCTGTCACGAGCACTCATTATGTTAGATCATCTCACGAACTGATGCGTTGCGAAGCTAGATTGGATTAGAAAATATTTTTGGAAGACAACATATGCAAATTTAATCATCTAAGGGGTCAAATTCAAGGGCGCCCCTAGGCTACAGGGGCACAAAAACTGCAAATTTGACAGCTTATGTGACATACAACCTCCTCATACCTTCAACTTCTGACTTTAATTACCGGAGTTCTGCACTTCAAGTGACTTTACTTGATAGCTTGTCGGAAATCCAGACTAATTCTGAAGAGATTGAATGTACTTGCAAGCACATGCAATCAAATCTGGGCCTTCAAAAAGAAGGGTTCCCCTGGGCTATAGGGGCGTAGACCTACTTTTTGCTTGAAATCTTCAATTGTTTCTACCTCCGTAAACATTGTTCTGGCCACTAATTTGACCTTGTAGGAGTATAATTTTGTCGTGAAGCACTTCTCCATCACAACATGTCCTGTTTTGAGTCCTAGGTTTAGATTCTGACCTCCAGGTACTAACCAATTGCAGCTGACGACTGACATGACATTGACCAAAGTCCATACTTGACTTGCCCAAAAACTGTATTTTGACATCATTCTAGCAAGGCTTAGACTCTTTTAAGAAAAATTCCTTAATGAAGCAAAAAAATTGGTTTGGGTACAACACAATCACAATACCATACTTAAAAAATATTAGAACATCCCTTGCTAGGAGCTTGAAACCAATATAGAATCCATCATCCAAAACTGTGAGTTATAATTCACCTTTCCTTTCATCTTTCCAAGACTTGTCCAACCCATATCCATATCATCCTATTTTCGTCAAATCTAAACTCAAACCTGAAATCAAGACCTCTACCCTTTTATCAAACTTTCATCATAGCTTGTTGAAGAAACTAGCCTATCTTATGTCTAACTTGTCAACCTTGTCTTGCTTGAAAATTTGTCTATCTTAAGTGCAGATATCCTATTTTATCCATTGAATCAACCAAGGTCTTGAAATCTTGTTTTAGTTTAATCCTCTTAATCCAAACCAAACCTTCATCCTCCATCAAACCACCTCATCCTATCCAATCATTATCCTATCAACCTTAGCATTTAAACTCAAGCCTTTTCAAATTTATTCTTTTGTCAAATCATAATAAAATCCAACTCATCCTAACATCTTGGTTGCATCTATGCACTTTGTGATTCTTTATCGTTTACACCATGGATCCTTGGTTTGAGAACTTTATAATGTAGGATAGAACTTGTAGTCTTGCTATCATATGCAAATCTAGTCCAAAACCCAAAATCACCATCAAAGTAGCTCCTAAAACTATGGAACCATTAAATGAGATCTTTTATCCCATTTAAATAAAAAATCCTTTTGTTGTTGATGATGATAGTCTTATAGACCAAGACAAGTATCTTGATGATAATAGATTCGATGATGAGCTTGTTGCACATAAACTTGCTATAAAGTTTTTTCCTTCATATACATCTTTGCAAGAACCTCCCAATCAAAATCCAATTAATATTAGTCATTATGCTAGATATGCATCCATTGGTTATCCTTATGATACTTTTGATAAGGGAAGCACCAGTTTAGAGAAAGGTCCTCATATCCAACCCATATTTCCAAGTCCATTTTCATGTGAGCACCCCATATCCTCCACACCTATGTAGATCCTTCATCTTCATCCTTACGCTCCAATATATCCTATTTGTCCATCCAAAATATTAATCCACATTCCAAATCCACCAAATCCAAATAATCCTTTTTATATTTCCTTCAAGGACTACTAGCAAAGGAAGAATATCAAACTACAATGCATAAATCCAATAAATCTGCCTCTCCAAATCCCATTCAAGAGTTTCCTACTAGAATGCCTATCCATCAAATGTTTCCATGCAATCACAATCCTAGTAACATGCTCACCCATGATCAATTGTCATCATGTGAAGATATTATCAATCCCAAGCTTATTGCATATAAACAAGAGCATCCTAATATCATGCCCCCTATCAAACGACATCCTATGATCTTGTGTCTATCCAACCTATAAATGAGTCTCCTAGTCCTATCCTTGTCCAAAAATATAACATTATTATACAAATCAATCCCATTAATCCTATTCAAGAATCTCTTATCCTAAGTTCAACTCGAAATCCATTTGTCAATGATCTAATGCCTATCAATCCTATCCAAGAAACTTATATGTTCAACCTAAATCAAGAGCTATGTCAAGAAACAAATCCAAATCAAGTTTAAGCATGTCGTCAACCAAGTCAAGATCAAATTCTCCAAACTCAAGATCAAATTGTTTAAGAGAAACCCATCCAAGTTACTCCCATTTATGATCATGATCCTAGCTATGGTTGTGAAAGCCAATTAAACCAACTCATCCAACTTTATGCTAGCAAAAAATAAGAGATCCAAAATAATGCTATCCATTATCCTACAACAACTACATCCTATGATGAGACTCTTGGTTCTCAAGAAAACTTGGATAATCAAATAAGTGATTGTGATCATATCACACAATTTCTAATGAGCAGAGTGGTCATCAAGACCTTAATCATATCAAACAAGAGGACAAGAAAGTCGCAATGGATACTACTAAATATTTAGATGATCATATTACAAGTTTGCATGACAAGAAATAATCAACATCATCTTATCAAATAGGATCAACTATCTTCATGAAGTCACACTTTCACACAAATGGGAGGGTAACAAGTTCTAATTTTCCTCATCAAAATACCCATGAACTAGAATCATTCTTTGAAAACAAGTATCCTATTGCAAACAAGATATGTAAAAGAATGAACTATCAAAAAAAGGATTGGACCTTCATGAGAAAGTTATCATAGAGCCTATCCCAATCTACATTAGCTATTGTCAAGGAATTGGATACAAGTTGTCTACCAAACACTCTAATGATGTTAGTAGTACTTCAATGATCACTGAGGAAACTTCATCCAATGAGCACATCGAGATAAGGGCCATTTATACCCCCTAAATGAATATTGATACCAACAATCCTTCCACTTCCATCATCCCTACCAATAAACATTATCCTTTGCATCTTCCACCACTTGAGTATCATAGAGCACATAAAGCAAATGATTCAAATCAAAATCAAGCAAATCATACAAAAGCAATATGGGTCCCAAAAAATTGGCTCATTCAATTCAAATGAAACAAATTTTCCACATCAATACATGCACACTACATATAATATGTGTCCACCACCTTCCAATTTGTACAAGAATGTTGGTCCTAATCACTATCCTAATCCCACATTCAAACTTCCTAATCCCAAATCTAGATTCCATAATCCATCATCTCAAGTCTGGAAAGTCAAAAATATGCCAAACCAATTTACATTGCCTATTTATCTATCTAATCCCAATACATAACAATCACCTAATTCTACATCCAACATCCCTCATCAAAATCCAAAGTCACGTTTAAAATCCAAAAAATCAAATGCCTAAATCCGTTGTGTTGTGGTAGCAATGCTTCACCACAAGGGCTATGATGGTACCCTACCAACATGTAAACATTTGGATAAATCCAACTTAGTCATCAACGAGGATCAATTCAAAATCAAAGGATTATACAAGAGTGCTTTAATCTTGACAAAGAAACTACTTTAGGCAGGAAATTATTGACATGTTATGACAAATGCATCTACATCGACTATCTTAAATAGACAAGGACCTGAGAAGACACTTTAAGTATCAAGCTATCAATGACATCAAATCAATTTTTTTATCAAAAATTCAAAATAGTAAAGGGAAATCATTTTTCGAATGTTGAAAACCATTTTCATGATGCTTGGATAAGTTACATGATGAAAATCTAGCAAAAATTGGCCATGTGTAAATTGATTATCCACATACTTTGAACTTGGGGGAAATTTGTCTCATCTATCCCATATTATCTTCCTTATCATCCTAATATATCATATCCATGTTTTATTTCTATCATCTTTCATCATTGGCACTATTTAACATTGATCTTGATAAGGAATTTGATCTTGGTAATGATTGAGATATGATTTTCTACATGCTTAGATAAACAATTGACATAACACATCCTCCTACAATGAATCCTCTACCTGTTGCAAGTATGGAGGTTTTTTCATTGATGTCAACATGAAGCCAACTAGATGGTGTTGTCATTGATGTTAACTATGTGTCAAGGAAGTTTGTTGCATGATGGAGATGTCGAGGATATTGATAAAATTGTGAGAAAGAGGAAAACAGGTTGTTGCAGGTTGTGCCTGTGTAGTTGAGATATTGAGGAAGTGTTGTGAGTACATGGAGCTATCTTTTTGTTGCAATGTCTGGAGATGTGTTGGAATGAAGTAATGAGCTTAGATGATGTCTCTGCTACTTGGTTTCCAAGTCCTTTTCAGAAAATTTGATAAACAAAGAAAGTAGTGTTGTGCAAGTGTTCAGAATGTGCTCTGGGATGTGCTATGTGTTTCTTCTGTGTTGATGCTATACCTGTGCGGATCTAATATGTTGTTCAAGGTTGTTAGAGGTTGTTACATTCAAAATTTGGGTTTCTGGATTGTTGTACAAAGTGATATTTTCACTAGCGTGAATCAATTTTTTAGTGATGTTTATGTGGCCTGGAAGAAATGTATTTGCTCTGTGTTTCTCCGCATTTTGGCTTCAAGTTGTGCGGATTTGGGAAGTTGCTTATAATGTTTTTATCTTTTAGTATTCAAGGTTTCACTCGATTTGGTACAGTATAGTGTGTGTTTCCTGCGTCAATGTGTGAATGAGGTTTATCGAATGTTCTGGGTTGAAGTATTTGTATGTTGCGAGTTTGGATGAAGTGTTTGATGGATCTCAAGTAGTTCAAAGATTATTCTAGATCGTGTTCAAGTGAACTTTGTTGTCTGGAAGGTTCAAATTGATTTAAGGAAGTGTGCACTTAATGTTTATGGTGTTTGCAAGGGTATTGGTCGACCTTGTGTTAGCACTACATGAAAAGTTTATGAAGCGTGTTGAGATGTGTTGGGATCTATTTGGGTCCTATTTAAGGAGTTAATTGTGTCACCTTCACTCCTATCCACCGTAGGAATGTTTAGGTGCCAACCTAATTTGAATTTGTAAGTGTAATAGATAGTTTCCTACCTTGGAGAAGGTTTTCAAGGTTGAGGTTGACATAAATAATAGTAATGTTGTTGTGATATGTAAGAGAGAAGCAAGATAGATGAGAGAGATTGATGGAAGTGATGTGTGTGATGGGAATTTGAGTAGAGTAGTGTGAATTTCAAGTGTTGGATTCCTGAAGGTGTCCAAAATATTTCATGCAAGGCTGCAAAAGTGTTGTAGCATTTGTGGTGGATTCCTTGTTGCATTGAGAAGTTATTCTTTGTGTAACATTTCTCTTCTATCTTCTTGTAATTCTTTTTGTGGCAGTGAACCCTAACTATGAGCCATTTTGGACAGTTTGTCCTATTCTGGCAATGATCCCTTGTATTGGTTTTGCAATTACTTATATTGTGAGTTAACCCTCACCATGGTTTTTCCCTCATTGGGTTTTCCACATAAATCTGGTGTTCTCTTGTGTATGGTGTTGTTATTTCAGTTTCTATTAGTTGCATTTCATGTTTAATCACTTTAACATAATAAGGGTTTAATGAAGCATGTGGATCTTGATTACTAATGAGGGTTTTGATGTTTTAATTTTCTACAACTGATTCACCCCCCTCTCATTTGTCTTGTTCATTCAACAATTGGTATTAGAGCAAGGTTCCTTGGAGAAGAGCTTAATTGCTTGAGGTAGATCTAGGATGGCGAAGCAAATTGATTGCCCTAGATTTGATGGAACATACTATGCATTTTGGAAGACAAAGATGGAAGGATATCTAGTAGCTCATGGATTTGAAATTGAAAAGGCTTATAAGAATCCATATACTCCACCTAAAAATGGTCCAAGCACAAGTGATGAGATCAAGGCACATGAGGTAAATGCTAAGGAAAAAATTATTTTGACAACCAGTCTTTCAAATTCTGAATTGGTTAAAGTTATGAATCTTAAGACTGCTAAAGAAGTTTGGGATAAGCTTGAGAGTATTTATGAAGGAGATGACAAGGTTAAACAAGCAAAGATGCAAAATCTGAAGGCACAGTTTGAGACAATGCAAATGTCTGAAGATGTAATAATTGCAACCTACATGCAATGGGTTGATGAACTGGTAAGTGCTATGAGAGGTCTTGGTGTACAAGTTAAAGAACCTAGGGTGGTAAAGAAATTTCTTAGAACTCTTCCTTATTCATACAATGAAAAGGTATCTACTATTGAAGAAGTTGTAAATTTTAATACTTATTCTAGAGATTAGTTGATTGGTACACTAACTTCATTTGAAATGAGAAAGTTTGGTTTGAAAAATGGTACAAAAGTGGAGACTGCTTTTAAGGCTGAAAATAAAAAAATATTGAAGATTAAAATGGAGATGATCTTGATGATGTGGAAGCTAACTTTGTAAGAAGGATGAAAAAGGGCACTGGTAAGTACAAAGGTAAACTACCTCTCAAATGTTTTAGTTGTTGTGAAATGGGTCATTATGCTTCTAGATGTCCAAAAAGAGCTATAAACAATAAGAATAAGGAGAACAAAGGAAAGATGATTAAAAGAGCTTACTATGTCAAAGAAGATGTTGGTATTTTTTATGATGAATCTGATTATGGAGATTTTGATGATAGTGAATGTTTGTTCTTGGATATAAAAGAAGAATCTAGTTATGCTGACTTTGAAATTTGTATGAAGGAAAATATTCTAGAGAAGAAGGATAAGGTTGAAGGTACTTTGGTATCTTCTTTTCATGTTAAAGAAGATAAGAATTACTGGGTTGTTGACAGTGGATGCTCTAATCACATGACTGGAGAAAAAATTAAGTTTGTTAAATTTGAAAAATATGATGGAGGATTAGTTAAATTTGGTGATGATTCAGGTGTTAAGATTTATGGAATAGGTTCAATCAGTTTTGATGGAAAGCATAATACTGACAATGTTTACTATGTTAAGGGCTTGAGGCATAATATTTTGAGTGTTGGATAAATGTGTAGCAAAGGATATAATCTTGTGTTTAAGGATGAAACATATGGGAAAAGGGTCTAGAACTGTGATTGTTGCTAGTAAAAGGACAAATGGAAACATATATCATCTTAAGAGTGTTTATGGTCATTGCTTTATGTCTCACATTAATGACATTTGGTTAGGGCACCAAAGGATGTGTCACATGAATTTTAATAATTTGGTGAGAATCAGTTCAATTCATATAGTGAGAGATTTACCAAGAATCACAAATCCTATCAATGCTATTTGCAAGGATTGTCGGTTTGGAAAGCAAGTAAGCAACAATTTCAAAGGAAAGGAACAATCTGCTACCAAACTACTGGAATTAATACATACAGATCTTTGTGGTCCTACAAGGGTGATAAATCTTCAAGGTGATAGGTATTTTATGCTTTTGATTGATGATTACTCCAGAATGACATGGGTTACTTTTCTTAGAGAGAAATCTGGTGCATTAGATAAATTCAAGGCATTTAAAGCTATGATTGAGAATGAAATGGATCTAAAAATAAAATGTTTGAGGTATGAAAGAGGTGGAGAATTCACCTCCAATGAGTTTAATAGGTTTTGTGAAGTTCACGGAATAAAGAGGCACTTGTTTTCCCCTAGAACTCCTTAGCAGAATGGAGTTTTTGAAAGGAAAAACTGACCTATTCAAGAAGCTGCTAGGACTATGATGAAAGAGGAAAATCTACTGGAAGTCTACTGGAGAGAAGCAATTCGTATTGTTGTTTACATACTTAACAGAGTTCAAGCTAAAGCTAACAACACAAAGACTCCCTATGAGTTATGGTATGGAAGGATTCCTACTATGAAGTACTTTAGAGTGTTTGGAAGCAAATGTTACATCAAGTGAGATGAAGAAAACTTAGGAATGTTTGATGCAAGTTCTTATGAAGGTATCTTCCTTGGTTATTCTACTAAAATTAAAGCTTATAGATGTTACAACAAAAGGATGAGAAAGATTGTTGAAAGTGCAAATGTGAAGGTTGATGAAAATTTACATAATTCAATTGTAGTAGATGGATATGTGTCAGATGAACCTAATTGCAGAGAAGAAGAAGAAAAAGCTGATGAAAAATAAGTGCAAAATGAAGAGGAAGAAGCTCTGGAGAAGACCCCTTAGACACCTAAGTATGTACAAAAGAATCATTCTGAAGAATAGATCAATGGAGACAAGAGGAAAGGAGTATTGACAAGAAGCAAAACTGTTGAAGTTGAGGTAAATCTATGTTTGCTTTCTAGATTAGAACCTAAAATAGTGAGGAATACAAAGATGAACATTGGTTGAAGGAAATGGAAGAAGAACTTATGCAAATTGAGAAGAATCAGACTTGGGAATTGGTTCCTAGACCGGAAAACATGAACATAATTGGAACTAAGTGGGTATTCAGAAACAAACTGAATGAGGATGGAGAAGTGGTAAGAAATAAAGCAAGAATTGTGTGTAAGGGTTACTCACAAGTGGAAGGAATAGACTTTGAGGAGACATTTGCTCCTGTGGCTAGGATGGAAGCTATCAAAATATTTTTGGCATTTTTCAGCATACAAGGACTTTAAAGTTTATCAGATGGATGTGAAGCCTACTTTTTTGATTAATGGTGATTTGGAAGAAGAAGTTTACATGGAACATCTGAAAGGATTTTAGTTATCAGATCAACCAGTATGTTTTGTAGATTGAAGAAGGCATTATATGGGTTGAAGCAAGCTCCTAGAGCTTGGTATGCAAAATTGGACAAATATTTGATACAATAAGGATTTAGTAAAGGCACCACAAATAGTAATCTTTACTTCAAAATTGAGGAAGACAAAATCTTGATAGTGGTTGTATATGTGGATGATATTTTTAAAGGAAATGAAGCTATGTGTAAGAAATTTGTTGAAGAGATGTAGAAAGAGTTTTAAATGTCAATTTTTGGGGAAATGAATTTTTTCCTTGGGCTACAAATCAATCAAACAGATAAAGGGATTTTTATTTCACAGTCAAAGTATGTCAAAGAGATGTTGAAGAAGTTTGGAATGGAAGACTCCAAACCGGTATGCACTCCTATGGTGACTAGTTGTAAATATAGCAAAGATGATGATTCACCTAAGGCTAATCATAGAAAATATAGATCTATGATTGGTAGATTACTATATCTAACTACTACTAGACTGAATATCATGCATGCAGTTTTTTTTGTGGCTAGATTTTAAGATCCTAAAGAAACACATGTTGCAATAGTGAAGAGGATATTCAAATATTTAAAAGAAACTTTGGATTATGTCTTGTGGTATCCTAAATATATTGAATTTACATTAAGTGCTTATACAGATGTAGATTGGGATGGTTGTGTTGATGATAGGAAAAGTACAAGTGGTGGAACATTCTTTCTTGGATGTAGATTGGTGTCATGGTTAAGTAAGAAGCATGACTCAGTTTCTTTATCCATTATAGAGGTTGAGTATATTGTAGCAGTATCATGTTGTACACAATTTTAGTGGATGAGATAGAGATTGAAAGATATTAGAGTAGTATATGATGAGCCTATTTCTATCTTTTGTGATAATACAAGTGCAATTAAAATTTTAAAGAATCCAGTGATGCATTCAAAGAAAAAGTGTATATCAATTAGGTATCACTTTTTTAGAGAGAAGGTTATGGAGAATGAGGTAAAGCTTGAGTATGTACCTACAAAGGATTAGATTGCTGATATATTTACCAAGGCTCTTCCTAAAGATACTTTTGAGTATCTTCGAGAGAAGCTGGAGGTTATTGCCCCTCCTTGTTTGAACTAGATGCATATGGAGATGCATCAGTCCAGTGGATCTATGGATCTATCTCTTTTCTAGAATAATGTTGATGGCTATCCCTCAAGGGGAGAAGGTAGTTTCATGTATTTTCATTGAGTTTTTGAGTTGATTAGGTGTACTCCTAAGGGGGATTATTCAGAGTAGGTATTTTGGTTTAGTGTCAAAGGGGGAGAACAATGCAAAACATTTTATCCTTTGTCATTGATATCGAAGGGGGAGAGAGAATCATGTGAAAAAGTTAAAGGTATCAAGAGGAGAAAGTTGTGCATATTGTCTAGTCATTATTTTCAAAAGGAGAGAGAATCTTGTAAAAGTGAAAGAGTGCAAGAATGTTGTGTAGGCTATCTAATCTGAAAAAAAAAAGAGGAACTTAGTGTGTATGTTTTCTTTGATGGTTTTTCACATCTTGTGTTGCCATCAATGACAAAGGGGGATATTTCTGCAAGTATGGAGGTATTGTCATTGATTTTAACATGAATCCAACTAGTTGTTTTTTTCATTGATGTCAGCTATGTGTCAAGGAAGTTTGTTGCATGATGGAGATGTCAAGGATATTGAGAAAATTGCAAAATAGGTTGTTGTAGGTTGTGTATATGTAGTTGAGATATTGAGGAAGTGTTGTGAGTACATGGAGCTATCTTTTTGTTGTAGTGTCTAGAGATGTGTTGGAATGAAGTAATGAGTTGATATGATGTCTTTGGTACTTGGTTTCCAAGTGCTTTTGAGAAAATCTGATAAACAGAGAAAATAGTGTTGTACAAGTGTTCAAAATGTGCTCTGAGATGTGCTCCATATTTCTTCTTTGTTGATGCTATGCCTATGCGGATATAATATTTTGTTCAAGGTTGTTAGAGATTGCTACATTTATAATTTGGGTTTCTAGATTGTTGTACAAAGAGATATTTTCACCGTTGTGTGAATCAAATTTTTAGTGATGTTTTATGCACCCTGGGATAAATGTATTTGCTTCACATTTCTTCGTATTTAGGCTTCAGGTTGTACGTATTTGGGAAGTTGATTATAATGTTTTTTTATCTTTCATTATTCAAGGTTTCACTTGATTTGGTACAGTATAGTGTGTGTTTCATGAGTCAATGTGCGAATGAGGTTCACTAGTACAAAAACAACAATAAACTACTGAAAAAACTACTAAAAAACTGCTTATAAATGACTACAGTTGGTCACATGACCACTAGTAGTTTATTGTCAGTCATATATAATGCGACCAGATTGATGACTAAACCATTTTTAGTAATTTATTGGTTGTTTTGATTGATCGATTTGGTAGTATATTTAGTCGTTGATTTAGTCATGCATTGCTGTGATCTGGTCACTTATTTAGTCACTTTTTTTCCACTGTTATATTTAGTCATTTATTTAGTCACTGATTGATGTAATCTGGTCACTTATTTAGTCATTTTTTATTCATTGATATATTTAATTGGTCACTTATTTAGTTGTTGATTTAGTCATTGATTGTTGTAATTTGGTCACTTATTTAGTCATTTTTTATTCAATGATATATTTATTCATTGATTGTTGTTAATTGGTCTCTTATTTAGTCATTTTATTCATTGTTCACTGATTTCTATCAATTGGTAGTATATTTAGTCAATTTAATTATTAATTGATGTCAATTTGTAGTATAGTTAGTCAGTTTAATTTAATATTTGAGGATTTAAGCATAAAACATAGAAATACACATCAATAATCAATTGCACACAATAAGACGACCATTGAGAAGGAAAAATTGGTGAACTTTATTAATAAAAGAAAGGTGTTCTAATTACAGCTTAGAAATAGAGTATTACAATTGTTATTTTTAGTCACAAGACTAAAAATATGAGTTACAATATTGCACAGAAATGACTGCAAGAAAGAAACTTCTCAAAAAAACTTCTACAATGATGGAAATGCATGCTTGAAGCCCTTCAATGCGAGAACATGCCCCTTTCATCTCTTAAAACTTCTACAATGACGTGGGAAATCTTCCTAGAGCAAGTTGTAACGTGTAGAATCCAAGAAGGAGAGTGTTGATCGTGTCCCATTTATGAAGCTCTCTCCTTCAATGCAGTCAACAATAACCCAACTAGAATCTTTCCTCCTTTATATGCAATGTGCCATCTGATATGAGCAACAGGGTGCTGCCTTTTCCGCCATGAATGAAGTTGTGCCTCAATACAACCAAAAAAATACTATTAGTCTCAATTTAGAAAGAATAAAAGTGCATTATATATTGCAAGTTTACAAAAGTACAAACACAGCAGAAAGATAAATCAATTAAAAATTGTATTCTTGTCAACAAATGCCTTAAACAAAGTGTTCAACATAGGCCTGAAATATGCATATTGAACCCTTGATTTTATAACCTTGTTCAAAGTTTAAGAAAGGTGATATGCTCAAATTATAGAATGAAGTTGACATTATAGAATGAAGGCTATCAACACTAACCAGATTAGAACAACATTATCAATAGAATTTTTTTGGAAACCAAACCCAAGAATTCCATCAGACTTAATTAGGCAACAAAAATGTCAACCCTGGTTCATGTGTTGTCTGAGTAAAGACCTGAACCATGGAAGAATCCATTTATACACAAATTCCAAATTAAGTTGGTGAGAAAAGATCTTTGATATCCAACTAGGAAGCCTTAACATCCAAAAATAACTAACCTAATGTTTCACAACAAGTTTCCCAATTGTGACATCATCTTTACTTAAGAAACTAGATATTGATCCACTGCCATATTGAATCTCACAGGATTCTCCTTCACAAACAAAAAATGATATGTATTATTTTTTTACCAACTTCCTTAATATCCCCATGTAAGCAGACTAAAGTAAGTGAGGTTGAGGGTTTGAAGTAGAGTACCATCTTCTTGTTATGTGCTTGACTTTGATGATTTGTATCTTGAATGAAAATAACAAGCTAGCTACATTGTAAAATCATTGTTAATCATTGTTAACAAAAATAACCACAAAATACTCTTTAATTAAAATAATCCTTCTAGATATTTCAGTTAATTTCTAAGAGAGCTAATTTCACTATCCAAACAACCATCAATCTATTTACTGTATATAATTTCCCAAAATTTAGAATTTGAATGTAATGAAACTAACCATAATTACCAAAAATTTGACACCAAAATGTAGTACAAAATGAATTGTTTGACATAATGCCTCAAAGAGATGTCATCTCATGGAATGAAATGATATGATTGCAAAATGTGCACAAAATGGATTTTGCAAGGAAGCTCTCAAAACCTTTGAATTAATGAAGCACTCTGGAACACCAAAATTGTAAGCTTTGCTTGTGTTCTAGATGCATGCAATCATGCAGGTTTAGTAGATGAGGGTTGCACATACTTCACACGTCAGTAAATTTTATTGTATTACATATATAGTTGATCATTAAGTGTGCATGGTTGACCTTTGTGCCCATGTTGGCTATCTTGAGGACACCCTAAACATTATTACTGAGATGCCAGTTAAACCTTTGGTTCCCGTGGATCATATATGAATATAGGCTGAGTAGTCTAGCAACATTGCTTTTTTAGTTGGATCCTAAAAATGTTGCAACTTATGTTCTCTAAAAAATTTATGTAGAAGCGGGTAGGTGTGGTGAGGTTCAAATAGTAAGGAGATTGATGAAAGATAGATGAATTAAAAAGATACCTGCATGTAGTTGGATTGAAGGGCATAAAATGCTACATGCCTTTTGTGTAGGAGATAGATCACATCCACAAACATGGGAGATATATGAAAAATTAGAGAAATTGGCTTGGCAAATGAAGGCAACAGGGTATTTCTAGATTCAAGACTTTTACTCAATGCATTGTGGAATAGAAGAAAAAAGAATCATTTATCTACCACCATAGTGAAAAGTTAGAAATTGCATTTGGTTTGTTAAACATGGCCCCTGGTACAACTATTAGAGTTGTTAAGAACCTTCGAGTATGCTTTGATTTTCACACTACATCTAAATTCATCTCCAAGATTTTTGGAAGAGAAATTGTTTTGAGAGATGTGAACCATTTCCATCATTTTAAACAGGGACAATGTTTTTGTGGAGAATATTGGTGATGCTAAATGAAAAAATTTGAAAAATAGGCTTACACTATAATAATGTATTCTACATCAGATATCCAATAATAACGAAGGGACATCCATCAAATCATAACAATAGGGATTTTTTTGTCATATGTTGTAGTTACAAGTGCCTTGCTAGACATACATGAAAATGTGGAAGAAATATACACAAGGCAAGCAAACTGTTTCAAAAAAATGCCTCAAAGAAATGTGATATTTCTTTCTATGGTTTAACCGTGATACCGCACCATTTTGACATGATCCTTGCAGTGATGCGGGATGTTACCGCTACATCACACCGTTATTGCTCGACCTTTGTGGTAATGTGTGATGTTACTGCTACACTGCATTATTATTGCTTGGACTTTGTAGTAATGCAGGATGTTACCGCTACACCAAACCATTATTGCTTGGCCTTCGCGGTAATGTGGGATGTTACCGCTACATCGCACCGTCATTGCTCAGCCTTCGCGGTAATGCGGGATGTTACCGCTACACCACACCTTGTCTTCTTAGCTCTTGTGGGGATGCGGGAGAATTATTTGAGTTACCACCATACCCACATTTATTTCTTGGCCTTCGTGGTAATGCGGGATGTTACCGCTACACTGCACCATGTCTTCTTGGCTCTTGTAGTATGGCAGTATTATGAAACTTGTCAAAACAATCTACTACCTTGACACAATAGTCTTATGAAACTTGTCAATATTGATGGGAACCTTTTAAATTACATTCAGATCCATAAGGAAACTATCCTATAGGACTATAGGAAAAGGTGTATTCTCTAGAATTGGCTAAGTGATCTTCTAGAGATCCCCTGGATCATTGGGGGAGACTTTAATATGGTGGAAAACCTCGAGGACAAGTTGGGTGGTTGTAAAATGGGCTGGAAAGCCAATGAGAAATTCTTCTGGTATAAAATGAAAAATAAGCTTCAACTATTTGACCCCTTAGAAGGGCTTAGAAAAGATAAGAAAAATATATGGTTTACATGGTGCAACTTCCAAAAGGGAGAGAAAAGAATATATTGCAGATTGGATAGGTTTTATGCAAACAAGGAAGCTATTCAGTTTGATAACTGATAAGGTGGGGGAGTCCAATACCAGGATCAAGGTGACCCCTTGGACTCTCTCAGATCATCACCCTGTCTTGGTCAAAGTTCTGCTGGAAAGTGACCAGCCTACCAATATGAAAAAAGAGGAAAAAATCTTGTTGAATACTAATTTGCTAGAAAATGAGGATTGTTGTGATACCATTTTTAAATTTAAAGAAATTAACAAATGGATGCATAAGGTGCTTTCACACACTAAACAATGGAATATCAATGTGGAAGCCTGGAAAAAGATCTTTCAAACAATTAGTCAAAAGAAGGAAAAGGACCTAAGGAAAAAAGAGAGCTTATTGCAAGAGAACCTCCTAAAAGCTAAAGCTGACCTACAAGAGAATCCAAAAAGTACCTCCCTAAATGAGTTGTTAGTAGCTATGAAGGGGGAACTGAGAAAAATCTAGATGATAAAGGACCAAGGCATCAAAACTCAAGCAAGACTAAAATGGGCCTCACAAGGGGATAAAGGTTCAAAATTCTTCTTTAATTGCCTAAAAAACAAGGAGGCCAAAGAAAGGATTAATGTGATTTGGAAAAATGGCAACCTGAGCAAGGACCCTGAGGTTATTCAAAGATGCTTTCTCCAATTCTACAAAAATATTTTTTCTTTATAAGGAAATAATGCTTAAAGCCAAAAGGAAAGGGAAGATTGCAAAAATCTATTGCCCAAAAAACTCTCTGAGTAGGAAGCTAGCCAGTTGGGTAGATCCCTCTCCTTGGAAGAAGTTAAGACAACAATCCTTGCGCTGAATAATGATAAGACCCCGGGGGTGGATGGAATCCCTATTGAATTTTATAAGAAGAATATAGATTGGGTGAGTGAGGATCCTCTCAGTGATCACATTGAAGCTATCAAGGTGGGCTCTCTTGGTAGCAAAATTAATAAAGGTATTATTAAGCTAATCCCTAAAGAGGGAGACAAGGCGCTTGTTAAAAATTGGAGACCTCTAACCTTGCTAAATGTATCCTACAATTTTTTTGTGAAGGATATTGCCTTAATGTTAGTAGGGTTGCTTCCAAAAATGATCAACAATACTCAAACAGGTTTTATCAAGGGGAGATATATTATGGAGAACCTCTTAACAAGTTGGGAGGCAATGGAATGGGTAAGAATGTCAGGGAAAAATGTGGGTCTGCTCTTGGTGGAATTTGAAAAGGCTTATGGTAGGATTGAGTGGCCATTCATTTTGATGGTCCTTGAAGCTTTTGGCTTCCCTAAGGATTTTTGTAGAATGATTGAAACTCTTATGAAGGATGCTAATGCTCAAATTGAGATAAATGGTTGCTTGATTGAGGATTTTGAGTTGTAGAGATCCATAAGGCAAGGTTGCCCCCTTGCCCCTACACTTTTTGTGATAGTTGTTGATGCTCTGCATTATATCCTCGGAGATAACCATCTTACACCCAAAGTAAACGGCCTTGTTCTTCCTAATAAGAAGAGATAATTAATCTTCAGTTTTTTGATGACACAACCCTTATGGTTAAGCTGGAAGAGGAAAATGTGAGAAATTTCATGTGAAAATTTGATTTCTTGGAAAAATTTGCAGGCTCTAGGATCTCAAAAGCCAAGTCTATTATGTTGAGCTAGGAGGAAACTCATCCTCCTTGGTTTGATAGGTTGGGACTGCAATGGGGGGCTGAGTAAAATTGTAAGATACTTGGGGATCCCTTTCACTATCAGTCCCAACCTGAGAAACATGTGGGAGTGGGTGAAGGGAAAGATAGAGAAAAAGTTGAACAATTGGAATAATAAGTACCTCTCCCTGGCAGGAAGGGCTTAGGTGTGTCAAAAAATTCTTGCATCTTATAACATTTACTACTCCTCTGCTTGGCTCTTTAACAATTATCAAGTTGAAGAAATTCAAAAGAAAATCAGACAATTCTTACGATCTGATGGAAGAGGTAATAAGAAAATGCATGCAATAAAGTGGGAGATTTGTTGTATGGATAAGAATCAGGGGGGCCTAAGGCTCAACAAGGCCTAGCCCTTGCGGAAAAATGGATTTGCAAGGCTCTCATAGGAAATGAGCCTTGGAAAGTTTTGGTCAGAAACAATATTAAGCTTGCTACACCAAAAAAATCCAAGAGTTGGAAGCACTTACCTCTTTGTGATTTGATCTTTGGCAAGTTTGTAACATCCCCTATTGGGTCCAAAGTGTTTAAAAGTTTGTGGTAAGCTTGGGAATATTCTAAAGATAAAATCATTAAAAAATGTCAAATTGATATTGAGATAAATAAGATCTTCTTGGATAGATCTATTTGGTGGAATGTCTTCCACAATGAAAATCCTCTGGCTTTATTACAGGGATGCTCTACTAAATCATGGAGCCAAAAAGGTTTGTCTCACTTTGGTCAAATCTTGATAAAGGATAGGCTGAAGTGTTGGGATACCCTGAGAGTTGAGTTTGACTTTCCTCAAATGTAGAAAAGAACCTTTGATACCATTAAGAAAAACATGATTATCCCCTCGGTCAATATGAATGGTAGGAAGAATTATATGTTTGATCTTGACTTGCTGGAAAATAACAGCATTGCAGGTCTAAGAGCTAAGGAGATTTATGGACTTCTAGATAATAACCCTGTTTTGCCAGAAGGCTTGAACCAGAAATGGAAGCTAAGCTTAAATGATAAAGATTGGAACCTTATATTCAGCCATAATTGGAACAACACCTTGGAACCCAAAAAGGATACTTTTAGATGGTTGTTGTTGATGCAAAAACTTCCAAATGTGGATTCTAGCAAGTATCTGATTGTCTGTAATATCTATAAGAAAGCTGATTTTGTAATGCATATTTTCTTTGAATGTTTTTAAGCTAAAGAAATTTGGAATATTTTTAATATTGACTTGTTAAAAGATGAGAAAACAAAAGAGGATTGCAGGTTGGAAATTTTAATGGGGAAATGTAATGGTTTTGGAAAATCTAACAATTTACTTTGGTTAATTCTATCAACTGAAATTTTGTGGTTTATTTGAAATGTGAGGAATAAAGAAATTTACCAGGGCTGTAGAAGAGATCTTACTGAGTTTTATGGAAAACTCACCCTACAATTCATTTATATGCAGGTTTCCATCAACTTCCAGGCAGCAAAGGAGAAATTCCAAAATTTGAAGGTGGAAGACAAATCTAAAAGCAATAATCAGAAATTGGCATTTGCAAAGCAGTGGCTGGATCAGAGAGATGACTGTAATACTAAGAGAAGTATCTACTTGAATAACGAAGACTTAAATCACAGAAGAAGATAAAATAAAAGGAATACTAATGGGTGTAGAAAGTTTTTGTAATATTTATACATGTATATTGCTGCTCTAGTGATGCAATTTCACATGTAAAAATGTTAGCTATATGATTATGGGCTAAAGCAGTGGCCCCAAACTAATAAATATGTTGCTCTTAATTCTATAATGTTTCCTTTTCAACTATATTGAATACAAAAAAACTATCCTATAGGGATGATAGTCCCAAGAAACATGGCAACACTCAAATTAGGATGTGTGCAATGTGATATGATGTAAATGAACTTAACTATATGCAATTAATTGATTAAGATTAACTAAAATGAAGAAATTGTGCATAATAGAAGGTACAAAGATAAATATGAGTGCACCTAGATGATGTGTGAGCTTTATGGAATGTCTAGAATGCTGGTGAAATTTACTAATTTTTCATAGTGGGACTCATTCGCCCAAGGTGGTGAATCAATCCTCCTACTGATGAAAAACTATCAGGGGCTAATTTCTATCTGTCGGGATCTGAAATTTGACAAAACTCAAGTTTTTAGTCCTAAGGTGGGACTCATTCACCACAGGTGGAAAATCAGTCCTCTCCTAAATTCCTAAAAAACTAGGAGACAACTCTGCAACACCAGATCTGGGAATGTCTGCTTGTCGGGTTGCTGAAGTCAAATCTGCAAAAAATGAACAAATAAGTCTCTCCAAGCTTGAATTTGACTTATGTTGACTTGAAGCACCTAGTTGACATGAAAATCAATCTTCAACACCTTATAACCTGTCAAATCTGCAAACAAAAGGTTGCAAATACACAAGAAAAAGGGGTAAAATTATTAGGGTTAGTGAATAGGGGTTTGCCTTGGTCAAACCCCCCTTTTGGTAATTAAACCATTGAAAAGATAATGAAATGCAAGAGAAAGATAAAGTAATAACATGCAAATGATATCAACTCACCTAACTCTTGATCTTGTAATTTTGAAGTAATGTCAATGGCAGCTTCAAAGTGCTTTAATTGATGTAGAATGCTTGGATGCTTAAGTGAATGAGGAGATTGTAGGAGATTATGGGAGGATGTAAAATGAGATGAAAATTTCCTATTTATACAATTCTTGTGCCTTACTATCTATTCATAGCTCATCACAGGCCGACATCAAGTAATTTTGAATAAAATCCTGAAAGGAAATTTGAAATATTTTGAATTTGGGGCCAAGGGGGACTCATTTGCCACCAATGGCGAATGGGTCCCACCTAGGACCTAAAAATGTGCATTGGGAAATTTATATTTAATGTTGTTTGTTAGGATAATATTCAAAAATACACTTAATTAAGTCATGAGAGTATAAAGAGACAAAATAAAACATGAGAAAGGTGTAAATAGGGAAGATGTGCCTAGAAAAGTGTGAAGGCTTGTTACAACTTTACAACACTTCAATATAGGACTTGATGATGAGTAAAAAGGTGATTTTTAGGTAAATTGAATTAAATAGAGTCTAGAAGAATGTACAAATGTCTTACAACACTTCACAACACCTTCACAAGACGCCATTCTTTGAGTTTTAGTACCTAAATAAGCATGTTCAAGCCATGATACAACATAAAATCAAAGCAACATAGTTCCAACACCATGAAACAAAACCTAAAAGGCCATGAAAATGACAAAGGGCCATTTTTCTATGACACATTTAGCCCCCACTTTAGTGAGAGGATGAACTTACTTCAAACTCACACTAAAGTAGCCATGAACATCGATGGGAGGGTTCAAATGCACTTACACTAGCAAGATGGAATACAACAATCAAGAGGGATGATCAAGCCCCCAAGATGAAGATCCCATGGCAAACTAGGTGTAAGGAAAAAGGAAAACACATGTGTTGAAAATAATTGGATGAAGCTTCAATCGTCAATCACACTAGTTGTGAAAAGAGATCTACGTTGATTTTTTGAAAAAGAGAATAGGGCCACAGAACTAGTTGTCTGTGAGGTGAGAAAGTCTAACTGTATACTCACTTTGGGGCCATGAAACTAGTTGTCTGCAGGGTGAGAAGGCCCAAAAAGTAAGATACATATGCTAGTTGGTATGCACTCACAAAACACAAAAGTGGCTATGGGGAAAAGTCATGCCGCTAGGTGGGCTTCCCGGTCAACCATGTCAAAGTTATGCCTATTTGATAACTTTAACAAGGCTCCACAAAGCAAAAGGAAATGTAAATGTTAAGCTTTAAAAAATACAACACTACAAGCATGCAAGTTGTGTTATGCAAGGTGGCCAAGAAATATAAAATGCAAAAATGTAATGTGAAAGATTGTTCAAAGGAGTCTTGTTCAGTTTATGCAAGGTTAGTCACTTAGGGAACATTGTGTCTAATGTCTCCAAGAGAGGACCAATCAAAGAATAGTATATTCATAAATTTGGGGATGTAGTGTGTCGCATCAAACCACCAAGAGGAATGAAATATGCTTAGAAAGATCACACTTATGAAGGAAATCACACCCAATGTCATCCACAAAGTGACAAACACATCACATAAATGACAAGGCTACACTAAGAAGCATGAATGCACAATGAAATAATTCTAATGTATCCCCCCCACTTTAAAGGAATTGCTACACATCGTTCTGTGAGCAATTACTTGAAAGTAGAGAAGAAAAGAAAATGTAAAAAGAAAACAAGACACGAGAGCCAACCTGGAAAGCTCTATGCCAAGTCATATGTTTTGAAGTTAGGCTACGTCATGTCAAGGAAAACAAATGGAAAACAAAGAAAGGGAGTTTCCCCCCAGAAAAGAAAATACACCAAACACATAAGGGATCTATGGATTTGGGGTCAGTATGTTCATTTTGCAATTTTTTTGTATGAAAGAGCTTGGAACTGTCATCATTCCCCGAATACACATAGAATGAGAAGAATGACACAAAGAGAATGAAAACAAAGGAAAAGAGAAAATCCATTTCTGGTCAACATGGAAGAGGCATTGCAGTCTCAATGCTTTGCGTCATCCCCAAAAGGAAAACACAAGCAAAAATAAAGGAAACAAAAAATCTTTTGGGTCAACATGAAGGAGACATTTTGGTCTCAATGCCTTGCGTCACCCCCAAAAGGAAAAACACAAGAAAAGACAAAAGAAAAAGGAAAAATGACCATTTGGGCCAACATGGAAGAGACATAGGGTGTCTCTACGATTTGCGTCATCCCCAAAAGGAAAACACAAAACAAAAATGAAAAAGACAAGGACCGTTTGGGTCAACATGGAAGATACATAGGGTGTCTCTATGTTTTTGCGTCATCCCCAAAAGGAAAACACAAAACAAAAATGAAAAAGACAAGGACTGTTTGGGTCAACATGGAAGAGACATAGGGTGTCTCTACGCTTTGCGTCATCCCCAAAAGGAGAACACAAAATAAAGCATGATAGATAAAAGAATAAAGATATGAATAGATGAAGTGTACAAAGAGAGGAAACATCAAACACACGATACGAGGGAACATGATTCACACATGAAAAGAAAAGGAAAAAGAACAAGTAATTCAAATGTAAGTCAACCATTAAAAAATTTATTGGTTTCTCAATCTTGGATAGGAAAGCAGAAAAAGGAATAAAATGGTTAAGGGAAAAAAACAAATGCATTACAAGGACAAGGCTAACAATGTCTAGCCTCCCCACAAAGTGGAAAGACAAGAATGAGCCGAGATGGGTGATGGGAAACGATCATGCAATAGTGAGAATAAGAAACTCTACAACTATAGCGTGCCAAAATGGGTTTAGATTGGTTTAAGGTATGATGGGGAAACATTCAGTATCAGTGAAGTGATACTTATCCAGTATGTCCTTCAATATCTAACATTCTTCGGTTTGATGTCCAAGAATACGATGATATTTGCAATATGGTATATGGGAATCATCAAGATGAATGACCAATCTATTGGAAGGTGGTAAGAGTATAAGACCTTTATTTAAAAGTAGTTGAAGTCATCTTTCACATTCGGGTGGAGGATGTGTAGGAAAATTTAGCTTCTTCAATTTGTATGGTCATTTATTTTTACTAGGTTCTCCTTTTTCATGAATAGGAGGGAGGGGACCCATAGGGATCCTAATATCCTTTTCATTAGAAGGAGAGAATGGTTGTTCATGTGGAAGGGGAATGTTCAAGTTAGGAGGAGGATTCAAGACCACTGTACTAGCATCTCGAATTCACCTAGGTTGAAGAGAATGTCTATTAGGATGAGAAGGATCTTGATATCCTAATCATGCTGTATATGCTTCAGTTGATTGTTGGTCAAGAAATTGATGAATGTCATGTTCATGTTTTGTGTCACAACCTTGTCTACTTAAGATAGTGAATCCTTTACCATATGTTTCTTCAAGGTTGATAGGAATGTTTGTGACTTTGTGCTCATAGAAGGGTTGGGATTGTGGTGGTTGAGAGGAACTAGGTCCACTTGAGGGAGGGACCTTAGGTCCGAAGTTGACTTTAGGATGTAAATATGCAAAATGATCAGGAGGTGGAATAGGAGGAAGTTCTTGTGATCTCATAAAGGGGTAAAAGGCTGTGTTTTCATCTAGGTTGTCAAGGAAATCATTGTAGAACTTGTTCATGCTAACATCATCTTCTCCAATGATGTCTATATCACGAGGAGGACCATCATCATGAGTTAAAGGAGCATGAGGTTGTTCAAGGTCATTAAGGTCGAAGAAAAGGTACAATTGGATATGTCTATCAATGATTTGAAGGAATTCCAAAACTTATTGAAAGAGAATGCCATGATTCCAATAAACTAAGATGCAATAAATAAGGAAAACCAGAGAATGTGTAACTGAAAATAGAATGCAGGAACAAAGAACAAGAATGCAGAAAATGTCAAAAGAAATGCAGAAATACTGTTTAAAAAGTGCAGAGGGAATGATTTGCGAATGAGTCCCAAGATGCAATTTTTTGGTGTTTTTCATAATTTTAAGGATGATTTAAATGTTCTACAGAATGCAATTAAAGATGCATAATGCAAATTTTAAAGGAGCATGAGGTTGTTCAAGGTCATTAAGGTCGAAGAAAAGGTACAATTGGATATGTCTATCAATGATTTGATGGAATTCCAAAACTTATTGAAAGAGAATGCCATGATTCCAATAAACTAAGATGCAATAAATGAGGAAAACCAGAGAATGTGTAACTGAAAATAGAATGCAGGAACAAAGAACAAGAATGCAGAAAATGTCAAAAGAAATGCAGAAATACTGTTTAAAAAGTGCAGAGGGAATGATTTGCGAATGAGTCCCAAGATGCAATTTTTTGGTGTTTTTCATAAGTTTAAGGATGATTTAAATGTTCTACAGAATGCAATTAAAGATGCATAATGCAAATTTTTACTTTTTTCAATGAAATGGAATGTAAAAATGAAAACGAAATGAATGTTTCACTAATGCAAAATGAAAGGTCCTAGAAGGCAATAACAAATCAATGCCCTAGTTGAATGCTAATGCAAATGAAAACTAGGATGCAAGATATGAATGCAATTAGAAATTTGAAGTGTTCAAAAGTCAGGTTCACCAAAATGAAACATAGATTTGGGAACCTAGATGTTGGCTCTAGCACTTCTAGGGTTTTTCACCTAAAAGGAGAGAGATTTAGGTCCCAAAGTGCTTATGTAACACTCAAATTAGGATGTGTGCAATGTGATATGATGTAAATGAACTTAAATAAATGAAACTAATTGATTAATATGAACTAAAATGAATGCAAAAGTGCAATTTAAGCTATGTTTGAAAACACATTGTGATATGCAAACAACTATGAAAATGAAAATATTATGCAGAACAGAAGGTACAAAGATAAATTTGAGTGCACCTGGATGATGTGTGAGCTTTTTGGAATGTTTGGAATGCTGGTGAAATTTACTAATTTTTCATAGTGGGACTCATTCGCTCGAGGTGGCGAATCAGTCCTCCTACTGATGAAAAATTGTCGAGGGCTAATTTATGTCCGTCAGGATTTGAAATCTGACAAAACTCAAGTTTCCAATCCTAAGGTGGGACTCATTCACCACAAGTAGCGAATTATTCCTCTCCCAAATTTTTGAAAAACTAGGAGACAACTCTACAACACCAGATCTGGGAATGTCTGCTTGTTGGGTTGTCAAAGTCAAATCTACAAAAAATAAACAAATAAGTCTCTCCAAGCTTGAATTTGACTTATGTTGACTTGAAGCACCTAGTTGACATGAAAATCAATCTTCAACACCTTATAACTTGTCAAATTTGCAAACAAAAGGCTGCAAATACACAAGTAAAAGGGGTAAAATGATTAGGGTTAGTAAATAGGGGTTTGCCTTGGTCGAACCCCACTTTTGGTAATTAAACCCTTGAAAAGATAATGAAATGCAAGAGAAAGATAAAGTAATAACATGCAAATGATATCAACTCACCTAACTCTTGATCTTGTAATTTTGAAGTAATGTCAATGGCAGCTTCAAAGTGCTTTAATTGATGATGTAGAATGCTTGGATGCTTAAGTGAATGAGGAGATTGTAGAAGATTATGTGAGGATGTAAAATGAGATGAAAAATGCCTATTTATACAATTCTTGTGCCTTACTATTCGTACATACCTCATCACAGGCTGACATCAAGTAATTTTGAATAAAATATCAAAAGGAAATTTGAAATATTTTGAATTTGGGGCCAAAGGGGACTCATTTGCCACCCATGGTGAATGGGTCCCACCTAGGACCTGAAAATGTGTTAGGAAATATGTTGTATTTAATGTTGTTTGTCAGGATAACATTCAAAAATACACTTAATTAAGTCATATGAGGGCATAAAGAGACAAAATAAAACATGAGAAAGGTGTAAATAGGGAAGATGAGCCTAGAAAAGCATGAAGGATTGTTACAAATATTTACAACACTTCAATATAGGACTTGATGATGATTAAAAAGGTGATTTTTAGGTAAATCTCATTAAATAGAGTCTAGAAGAATGTAGAAATGTCTTACAACACTTCACAACACCTTCATAAGACATCGTTATTTTAGTTTTAGTACCTAAATAAGCATGTTCAAGCCATGATACAACATAAAATCAAAGCAACATAGTTCCAACACCATGAAACAAAACGTAAAAGGCCATGAAAATGATAAAGGGCCATTTTCCTATGGCACTGTATGACAATCTAAGAGTTCGTAGTACAAAATAATATACCCTCAAAAACCTAACAATCATAGTAGACCTAGTGATAGCTTTCAGAGTCATAAGAATAAATTCATAAGAGAATAGATGCAAGAGCATGAAAAGAAACTGAGATGGAAGGGCAGTTGGTAGAGTTGAAGAATCAGACCTGTAGTGAGAAGGTAGGGTGAACAAAGTAATTTACAGTCAAGAGCATCATGGCAGTTTCTTAGGTGACTATATTTGGGCAAGGAGAGAACTTAGTGACAACATTACCATCAAAACAATAAGGATACTCAAAACCCTACCAAACCCTAGGGCCTTTTTCATCACCTTGTAGAGATCTCAAACATGCATGAAAATAATTCACAGAGACTAAAATCATCTCTATTTTTTATGATCACAAAAAGTAACAAAAAATTAGATTTACAAGTGATGAAAAGAAGTACATGGAAAGTATATTATGCTGATTTTTAAAAAAATAAAAAATTAACCATTAACTATCCAATACAATCTAACAAAATACAAATATACAATGAAATATTATGATTAAAAAATGATAATTTTAACAGTTATCTTAAGGTAGAAAAAAAAATTGTGCAAGTGAAAAATACTACTCTTAGATTATTTTGAACAAATAACATTTTCATTTACATCATTTTCAAGCAATAATTTTTTAGATCCGTCTAGCTTTACAAAAATCAAATCAAATCTGCAACGATCTCAAAGATCTAAAGGTTTTAAAGTCTGATATTTTAAGATCTATTCTTGGATGTATCTTGTAAACTTCATCATAGGAGGATGGGTCATCACCTCATTTAGACCTGGATGTGGAACTTCCTTTGTTGTTTCCATAGAATCCAAAATAGGCCTAACAAATGTTGGAAGAAATAACCCTATAAACACACAAAAGGAAAAGCTAAATTAGTAGTAATTTACTAAGTTTCATTCAACTTCTCTATAATCATTTTAAGTACCTGATTCTATTGTACTTTAAAGATTTATAATATGAAGTTTAGCTATTCAAATAGCTTAAATAATTTTAAGTTATAAAACTGATAAATAGACTTTAGCAATTAAAAAAAAATCACTTCTAAAATTATAAATATCTTTACTGTATCTATTTACCGTTGTTAGAGAGTTGCAAACTGTAAATTGTCCTCTTTCCTATAGGATTGAGAAAGGAACATTGTCAAACAGTGATTGAATAATAACAAACAGTCCAAAAACAATGAAATTTACTGTCAAATGGTGACAAAGACCTATCCTCTAAGTCATTTGCACATGGTGATTGAGAACACTGTGAGTAAGAAGTAAAAGAGCACTGGATCATAGCACTACAAAATGGTCATGAGTTATGCAATGAACTTCACTATTCTTTTGATTACAAAGGAGATCAAGATAATAACCGACATACTGATGTGCACAGAGAATGATCATGGGGTGTAAACTTCCTTACAAATCAATTACCACAGTAGAGTTTGAAGTGAATTTCACTTGCTATTTTATGTTGATATGGATATGTTCTAACCTATAGTTAATTGTTGTAGCATGATAGATAGGCTAAATAGTTGTTTATATACCATTCTTTCAAATTATAAATTGCTATACCTTATTCTAGGAGCAAATAATAGGGGGATTCTATACATAAGACACCATTGTTTCAAATTCAAAATTGTTGGCTCTTTCACAATTTTCTGCTTCATTTATTTGATCTAAGACAACATGTTGTATAGAAGATTCTCTCAAAATCACAATAAAATCCTTTATTCTAGGATGATTGTTTAGAATCTTTCCCATCATAACAATGAACAAAAGCATTAGTCATTAACTTGAACTTTGCAAGAGTTTCATCAAATTCTACTTTTCTACTCTCTTTTCCATTCTGAATTTTATTCCCAACTTCATCCATGAAGAATTTCCTCATCCTGTAGATCCTTTTTTTATCCATAAATTTACCAGGTGTCAAGGATACCTTCAAGTTTTTACCCAAATTGACAAAATTCGGCCTTACTAGATCAAAAATATGGTAAGGCCGAATTTTGTCAATTGCTACTTGGGTAAAAACTCGAAGCTATCCTTGACACCTGGTAAAGTTATGGATAACAAAAGGATCTACAGGACGAGGAAATTCTTCATGGATGAAGTTGGGAATAAAATTCAGAATGGAAAAGAGAGTAGAAAAGTAGAATTTGATGAAACTCTTGCAAAGTTCAAGTTAATGACTTATGCTTTTGTTCATTGTTATGATGGGAAAGATTCTAAACAATCATCCTAGAATAAAGGATTTTATTGTGATTTTGAGAGCATCTTCTATACAACATGTTGTCTTAGATCAAATAAATGAAGCAAACAATTGTTAAAGAGCCAACAATTTTTAATTTGAAACAATGGTGTCTTATGTATAGACTCCCCCTATGATTTTCTCCTAGAATAAGGTATAGCAATTTAGAATTTGAAACTATGGTATATGAACAACTATTTAGCCTATTTTTTATGATACAACAATTAACTACAGGCTAGAACATATCCATTTCAGCATAAAATACTAAGTGAAATTCACCTCAAACTTTGTTGTACCTGAGTATGACAGTACCTGAGCTTCTAGTGTTTCTAGACAGAACCTATAGCATAAAAGTGCAGTCTCCATCTAAAAGAACCATCATCAAAGCTCTTCCCTGAAATGAGGGTTGAAAACATTAGAAGAAAAGAAATACAATAATTCTAAAGTAACAATTTGCATCAAGCCAAATGCCAGAAAGTATAATTAAAAACACAAATCCTTACAATTGGACCTCAAATTGGACCAAATAGATTTATGATTTTATCTTTAGAATGTAGGAACTTTCTCTGTTAGAGCTTCACGACCTCAAATTGGATCTCAAATTGGACCGATAAAATTTATGATTTTATCTTTAAAATGTAGGAACTTCCTTTGTCGGATCTTCACTACCTCAAACCGGATCTAAAATTGATCCAGCAGATTTATGATTTTATCTTTACAATGTACAAACTTTCTCTATCAGATATTAAAGATCCTAGGTTGGATGTCCAATTGGACAAGCAAATTTATGATTTTATCTTTAGAATAAAGGAACTTTCTCTGTCGGATATTTGGAAATTTCTACAGTCAGGTTCTGCTTCCAACTGAAAATACCCGAAAGTGTTTCACACCGGCTCAAGGTACTCTTCAACTTGGTTATGACACCAATAGCAATCCAATTTTTCCTGAACCGTCCATACCCAAACGTTGCATCACAATCTATTATTCTTGCACGTAAAAAATGCTACATATTAATCCCTTCTAAATAAGACTCAAAATCATCATAAAACTATAATTAATAAATCATTTCAACTTCAGAAAGAATCTGATGTCATTTACTATCAAAACAAAAGTTGTATAAATAAAAAAAAATCCATGAAGCAATCCATCCAAAAAGAAAATAAGCAATGTAAGGATTTGAGCAATATAAGTCCAAAGGGTTATGCTGTAATGGTAATGGAATCACCATAAGAGCACAACCAAGGAACAAATTCTTGTGACTATAATTATGTGATCCATAACTCTATTGGTCATGTGGCACAATTGTGCTATAACAAATACAAGATGCATTCATGTGTGACCCAAGTTTAATGTGGCTATGATGTGATAGAAATGGAGGCACTCATATGAACACAATTCATATACAAATCATTGTCATCACAATTAGGTGTCAATCATCATTGGGTGTATTCAGGTTGACTCAAGTTTAACAAGTTATGATGTAATGATAGCATGATCTAAGAGTGATTACCTCTTACTGCAATAAAGATCCTATAACTCTAGTTGATATGTAGAGTGGTTGTGTTATATCAATTATGTAGTGCATTCAAGCACAACCCATGTTTAATGGGCTATTCTAGAGAGTGATCAAGATTTTCTAAACCTTATTAAAAGTGTACAACTTAAACTACAAACCAAGTTTTTTACATACTTGAATTCAATCTTGGGTTACCACAAACTATAATAATGTGATATGCTAATAACCATTATGGAAAGTATTAAAACAAGACCCATGTTGTATAGGATACATTTCCCTGATCAGGTTTACATACCTTAATGATCAAATACAAGTTTCCCACATACTCTAGGATACAATCCAAGATCATACAACCCTGTCAAGACAACTAATTTTCTGACCCAAGATTTAAGGTTTATTTTTAATACCAACAAAAGAATTGGTAAGACCATGACTAGGGTACAAACCCTAGGCCTTCATAGAAACATAAACAATAACTCTAGCGGATTAGTGAGATTGCAATACCAGAAAGATTGAGACATTGTAGCCAATAACAAAATCTTGCAATCTAAAGATTGTAGCCAATAACAAGCACACTATGTAGCTCAGTGACATTTGTAAATGCAATCTATGGTAAGAAGAATGACAATCACTTGAGGTGTGATAGTAAAAAAGAGGCTGAGTATTGACAAGATAATAAAGCTCAAACCTTGCATAGTAAATTGGAGATTTTAACAATGAGTTTCCTTACCCCCTTGTTGACCTTAAGGGTTTTCCAAATGCTTTTGGTAGTGTTATACAATGCAAATGCAATTAGGGAATGACTATCCAAATGAAGTAACAGTGGTAATCACAGGTTCAATGTTTCTTCTTAGCCATTGTATAATGGAGGTAGTGAATTGCATGTTTGAGCAGTGTTTTGAGACTCATCAAAGATGGGAGAATAGTGAACAATACCTTGTGGACTGTGAAGTAGTGATAATAAGGTTGAAGGATCTTAAGACCCACAATACCATGAAACAATGAGTCCCTTGTAGTAAGTAAGTAGGTAGTCTAGATAAGGTATAGTTTGATTTTATAGAAGGATGCTCATGAAAGGAATCTTCAAGTGACAGTGAGTGAGTTGTTTCAGATTTCAGTTGAGGGTGCAATATCCAATCTTAAAGGAAGTTAGCAAAGTAGTAAATGTGCGAGAAAATAAAATCGTACACAACAAACAATTCACAATGTTATCTTGCATAATGCCTTGAGTTTGAAGACAAAAATCTCATTGTATCTTGATGAAATTAGTGACCTTAATGGTCAATAACTACCAACCATGATTTTAAAACATGATATTGTGCTTATGGAGGCAACATTTTAAGCAAGGTAGTGAGTGGTGGTTTGGAACAATGGCAGGTATGAAGGACTTGCTTTATATACATACTATGCAGTCTAGCTTAAGACAACGTTCTTAAAAGAGATTGAAGGTGGATTATGGAACTCAAGGGTTACCATGATAAGGATTAAAGAAAAGACTGAGATCTATTTAAAAGCCATGGTCATGAAGATATTAAAGGTGTCACATGCAAAACCCTAGTAGCTAGAGTAATGAATATAGTGCCAAAGAGGATAGTGTGCTAGGGTAGATTTAGGAGATCTCCACATTATCTAATCGCAAGCAAATACATCATTTATTTATTTATTTAAATTAAAAGAAATCATTCTAAACCCTATATAGGATACATTGATACTTCAAAAGCATCTAATTTATTTTTTTAAATTAAAAGAAATCATTCTAAACCATATATAGGATACATTGATACTTAAAAAGCATCTGGAGGAATTTGAGATTATGCAAATATATGTCAATTAAATACCTAGATTACAAACAATAGCTTGAACAATGTAACCCTTGTTGAGCAGAGTAGGAATGAGATAAGAAACAATGAATCATATGCCTCCTGTCACGCACATCTCCTTACTGTTCTTTGTCATTCTTTACTGAAACACTTCTCCATTTTGGCGGGCTACGCCTGAAAATAATGTTTTGACAAAGGTTTTAGAGTATATTTATTAAAATGAAAACTCCATTCTGGCGGGCTACGCCTGAAAATAAGATTTTGACAAAAGTTTTAGGGTATGTTTATTAAAGTTTTAGAGTATTTTGGCGGGCTATATTTTTAATTCCTTAAATGATTTATTCAAATGGATTGTGACTAAATAAATGACTAACTATTTAGTCATTTTTATTTGTGTGACTAAATAATTTTTAGTCAACAACCAAATTAGTCATTTATTTACTCATCTATAGCTGAGTTGCAAAAAATGAGTAGAATTTAGTCATTTTTAGTTGTTGTGACTAAAAGTTTTAGTCACCTAGTCATTTATTTTCCAAATTCTACTAGTGGTTTACCAGATGTTTTGGGTTGAAGTATTTGTATGTTGCGTGTTTGGATGAAGTTTTTGATGGATCTCAAGTAGTTTGAAGATTATTCTAGATTGGTTTCAAGTGAACTTTGTTGTCTAGAAGGTTTAGATTGATTTAAGGAAGCGTGTACTTAATGTTTATGGTGTTTGCACGGGTATTGGCCGACCTTGTGTTAGCACTACATGCAAAGTTTATGAAGCGTGTTTAGATGTGTTGGGATCTATTTGGGTCTTATTTAAGGAGTTAATTGGGTCTCCTTCATTCCTATCCACCGCAGGAATGTTTAGGTGTCGACCTAATTTGAATTTGTAAGTGTAACAGATAGTTACCTACCTTGGAGAAGGTTTTCAAGGTTGAGGTTGATATAAATAAGAGTAATGTTGTTGTGAGATGCAAGAGAGAAGCAAGATATATGTAAGATCAATGCGAGTGATGTGTGTGATATGAATTTGAGTAGAGCAGTGCAAATTTCAAGTGTTGGATTCTTGAAAGCAGTGAGCTAAAGGTGTCCAAAATATTTCATGCAAGGCTACGAAAGTATTGGAGAATTTTTGGTGGATTCCTTGTTGCATTGATAATTTGTTTTTTGTGTAACATTTCTCTTCTATTTTCTTGTAATTCTTTATGTGGCAGTGAAGCTTGACTATGATCCGTTTTGGATAGTGTGTTCTATTCTAGCAGTGAGCCCTTGTACCAATTTTGCAATTACTTATATTGTGAGCTAATCCTCACTGTGGTTTTTCCCTCATTGGGTTTTCCACATAAATATGGTGTTCTCTTTTGTATGGTGTTGTTATTTCAATTTATGTTATTTTCATTTCATGTTTAATCACTTTAACAGGATAAGGGTTTAATGAATGCATGTGGATTTGATTATTGTTGAGGGTTTTGATGTTTTGATTTGCTACAACCAATTCACCTCCCTCTCATTTGTCTTGTTCATTCAACACTACCCACATTGGTATCACTTATTTCATACCTTGTATCTCTTTATTCCAACATCCTAGACAACATTGGTAAAGTATGGGCATGCTTTCCTTTGCGACATAGTCCTTGGAGGTCATATCCATCCTTTCCATCCACTATCATTACCCTTTAACCCATTGATTTTCCTTTCCATCCACTATTATTAATTCTTTAATCCATCAATCCAATTCATTAAGCCACTTATCCTAAATTTACCTATCTCACATCCATGTTTCTAGACTTGGTGCTCCCCTATCATTAATTATCATATGGAGACAATATTCCCATCCAAAATTAACCCAATACCACAATCCAATAAGAAATCTAATACAATCATCCCAGGAAATCCAGTGCACTCCTAAATCAATTAATCCACTACAAGGAATCCTTATTTTCACATCTTTCTAAGAAATCTATCCAAGCATCCTAAAAGAATCCAACAACTCTATTCTTAGCCTTTCTGTAAAATCTTAATAAAATTAATCTAACTAGCATCATCATTGAGACATATCATTCCCAATCATTTGTTGTTCTCAGGGTATATTGTTCATACATCAAGAAAGTCATTATCATGTTGTTCTTGGGATATATCTTTCCCACATCAATAATGCTATCATCATCACCAATCAATCAATCATTGATTTTCATCTTCGCCAAGGGAAACATCATTTTTTCTATGTATCATTTTATGCATGCTTTCTTGCTTTTCTTATGTGTGTGTTATCATTTTTTCTTCATCTACATCAATCCTTGCAACATACTTGCTACAACATCATTATCTTTCATATCATGGTGTTATAGGAATATTCTTGCATGTGACCTTTAGTCCTTTACGAATTTGAAAAATCATCACCATGGTCTTTATATAATGGTGCATAACATTAGCTGCTACATCAAACATCAAGCTTCTCATACCAATTCAATATGACTATCCTTTCTTCTCTCATTTACATCTAATCCCCTTTTCTAATCCTTCCTTTCCGTCCATTTTAAGAGCCTACTCGTGCCCTTCATACTTTCCTATCCTCTTAAGGGCACATTATCCCATTCTTATTTTTATAAGCTTCATCCTTTTTTCCATCTCATTTCACATCTATATTTTCATTCTTCTTTGAAATGGCATTACTTCTTTTAGTCGCAATATCACCTCAAAGAGGGGAAAAATATAGACACCTAAAAATATCCTAGGTCATAATTCCATCATTTATCCTAATTTTCCATTTTGACTAAATCCTAATCCATTTTAGCTAAGTCCTAAATCAATTTCCTAAGTCCCAATTCCGAATTCATATCCCCTTTCCACATGATTTAATTAATTTAATTATATCCCCCTTATAACCACTTAATAATAAATAAAAGAAATTAAGTATTTCTTTTATTTCTTACTGCACATCTCATAACTATCTCCTAAAAAGACAATTTTTAAATAAATAATCCCTTTTATCTCCTCCGTCTATCTCTCAACTACCCAGCCAACTTGATATAAGCCATCCATCTATCTTGTGATCTCAATCATTGATCTTCATTCTATCAAGCCTTTAGATATACCCTCTCATGAACCATTTTAAAGGAGGATCCTAAATATTTGCAATGTCATGATATTGGTTTTAGCAACCACATTTCAACCATTTTTTAGCAAATCTACCTTCATAGTTCAACAAGAATCAAAATTGGGTAGCTTTGTTTCAGTTTATTCGTTTATGTTTTTTATTATTTCTCTAATTGAGGTCACATTTGATATAGATTTGAGGTTTTAATGTTTCATTTGAAATCTTCATTTTGATCTATATTTTATGTTGACAATAGTGTACCACCTCCACCCCACACCATGTTTGACACTATTACCAATGCCCCTCTAATTATTACCACATTACTTAGCCAACACCTCATTTTATGAAAACAACCTATTAAAGACAATATTCCACATTAGATTCCTAAATCATAGCTTTACATATATAAACCATTATCTTTTTCTTTTACATGTCATTTTCTCTTCTTATTTTCCATGCACTAAGTCAAGATAGTGATTGATGTTTATCTATTGTGATATTCCCCACCCACTTGTACATATGTGTTATCATATTTCCTTTTGTGATTTATTTTTCCTCTTGTGTAGTTAAAATAATTTGGGGATGATTCAAAGTACCAAGGACCATCAACCCTTAGTCTTATTGATCCAAAATGTTTTCACAAATTTTCCTTACATGTTTCTCTTATTTTTACCTTCTTTCAATGATATGAATAATCCTAGGATGATTAGTTGATTTCAAATTTGATATCCTATATTATGCTCTAAAAATGACCAAGCATTTCTAAATCCATTCTTATGTCCCATATCCTCTATCCACAACACTATCATATGCATCCTTAACCTCATTTACCCATTTATACCTAGCACTTTGACATGATGCATATTCTTTTTCTAATCATGTAACCCTTTAGATGGAATACCAAGAGATACCTATTTCCTATTTCCAAGATCCCACTTGGAGAATCCCAACCGTCACTCATTTGTCCACTTCACTTGTCTTTTACCATCCCATTCTAGGCATCCATGTATGGGGAAAACAATATTAAATATTCATGTCCATAAGTCACTTTTACCGCTACTAGTGAAATCTATCACCCCCTATGAATTTATTACAAACAATGGTGAGAATAGATACTACAAAATATTTTCCCAATACACCCTAAGTGCCTAGGGACGCTTTCCAAGGATGTTGGAACCATGACAAAGGATTTACAAGGTAGATGAAATCTTAATCCCAATAGAAAAGATGATGTGGTTCTTAAGTTCATAGAAAGTGAAAAAGTGTGATATGTTTTGCCACATCTATGAAATATTGAAGGAAGCAAATAAATTCATGAGATTATTATTTTCACTAAGTTTGTGAGTTCACAAACTTACTAAAAATGTGATATAGGTTTGTGAGTTCTTAATTGTCACAAAACTATGACACATTGACAGAGAAAGGGAAGAAGGAAGAAAGAGTGAAAAGTGGTCGGGTTCCAAATATCAGTGAATTTGTGAGTTCATGAACTTTCTAAAAGTGTGACATAGTTTGTGAAAGGCTAGAAAAATCCAACAAGTAAAGTACAAAACAAATATTTTAAAAGTTGGGAAATATTTTAATATTTATTCAAACACAAGGTACTAAATGGAATGGCATGGTTTTCATGTCTCCCCAACTACTTGTGTTTTGATTAATGGGGAAAAATAGGTTTTGAAGGGACCCAAAACCCTTTAAAAATAGGTTTTGCAGGGACCCAAAACCCTTCAAAAGGAACACTGCAAATAGATAAAACACATACAATCAACAACCCAACAACAACAACCTTCAAAAGATAGACAAGGCACAACAAGCTGCACAAATCGAGTTTTGAAGGGAACCTAAAACCCTCTACAACCAAGTTTTGGCAAGGACCTTGAACCCTAACTATGAACATAAACCACCTGAGTCAACCAGGCAACCACATAGCCTACAACAGCCATAAAATAGCAAACCAAATGCTCAGAGTAGGAAGCACTTAGCCAAGAAAAAGGGGGGCTACAAGAGCTCCCTTTCAAAGAGAAAAGGGGAGCAAGAATCCCCTCGAAACACCTAACAGCCCAAAAGACCAACTCAAACTCCACCTCAAAATGAGAGAGCTCTCCTCAATTAGAGAGGATGACATGAACAACCTTTCCACCAAAGCACAAAATCTCTAGCAACCTCCACCTCCACCTCAAAAGGAGTAGCTTCCACCTCAATAGGAATACTAGAGGAGGATGCCAAAAAGGAAAGCTTCCAACCACATCCACAATACCCAACTCCACCTCAAAAGGAGAGGGCTCCAGCTCCATAGGAGTAGACAATTGTAGAGCCTAATAGAAAGCTAAGAATTTAGAAAAAAAAAGTATACAAAACATTGTTTGGTAGGCCAAGCATTAGGAGCAACAAGAATAACATGAAAAACATTTCTGGCGATAGCCAGAGGAAAGAAATATCTCCCTCTGAAAGCATTGAAAATAGGGCCATTAGGAATAGCATAAGATATCACTTATCCAACACCTAAATAGCAATAATACATACAACCACTGCATCCATAAAAAACTTAGGCAATGAAACCCCAAGAGCCACTAAGCAAAACCACCATAAGCAGGAGAATTCTTGCCAATAAAAAATAATAATATCCCCTTTCAACCACAAAAGATTTGGGGCGGGGGCCCTAGCTTGGTTGGCTAAATATTTCATGTTGCAAGAGGTTGGTCATGAGGTCTAGTCTCCCCCACCCCCGTGGTACCGGAGGGCATGTCACACCAGCACCGCTGGTCATGTTAAAAAGTTTACCAAGCACACTACAATTTATAGGGGGTCGTGCTACCTGATTCCTGTAGTCTAAAAAAAAAACCACAAAAGCTTCACCTTCCAATAGGGGATCAAAGTAACTTTCATCCAATACAAAACTTTTGGGTTATCAGAAATAACCCAACCAAAAGGATGAAGCCCACAACAACAACCATTGATAAATCAGTAGCCATTACTCTCCAAGAGAAAAAGCATTTGAAGGATGCCCTAATAAATTCCTAACATCAAGGCCCTAAAGTAGTGAAAGATCCTCACTGAAAGGCCTGCTAACCTACAAAAACATCAAAGGCACAAGAGCACCAACAAACATCAAAAGGATGGGAAGGCAAGGAGAACCCGTTAAAGAAGAGAGATGAAAGCTAACCAAAAAATTAAGCTCAACTACCCCCCAACATTCTAGCCAAGGACAAGATATATCCAACACTCCAAACATAATCCTTCCATAGGAAAATAAACCATCACACCAATCACCCAAGAGGAAAAATTCCCCCAGAACCCACATGCTTCCAAGGACCCAGGACACAACAAAACAAGAGCACAACCACCATCACCCAATAGAAGAAAGGGAAGACAAGGGGACCCAGCATAGGAAAAATAAAGAGAGCCAACCAAAACATGAAGCAAAAAATCCTCCTTGACATGCCAGTCAAGGATAAAATGAGGCCAAAACTCCCAATGAACTCCCACAACCAAAAAACCAAGCAACAAACTATTCACCAAAGAGAAAAAATTAGGAAAGACCTCCTGCAGCACAATCACCCAAAAAAACCCAACTAGAGTAACAAAACAAAGGTCTGTAGGGGACACAAACCAAAAAACACCAACAATAAAGGAAACCCAATAAGGAAAGAGAAAACCATGTAGGAAAGAAACTAGGAGAAAGCCAAAACATTAAGCACACCATCTACCCCAACATGTCGGTCAGAACCATAGAGAGGCCAAAAAATATCTACAGAAGAAACCCATGGGGACCACCACTTTCCAATGAGGATGCCAAGAGCAACCACCAAATTCCAACAACAAAGGCCACCAAAAGGAAACCTTAGAACAAAAAGTAGCAGAGAGAATCCTAGAGAGCAAGGGGAAATCACAAATGAAGGAGATAGGGAAAAGGCCAGAACAAAAAGCACAACGTCTACCCAAACATGCCAATCAGAGCCAAGGATATACCCCTCCATGGTCAAAACCTCCACAAGGGACCCCAAGCACACAACAACAGGATTCTCCCATAGCCTAAACACAACACAATCCAAAGGCAGAACACAAGAAGCCGACAGGTCACACATACATCCACACAACAAAATTAATTTACCATAACACCAACTATCCATTAGGTTGGCCAGAGATAGACCTAATAGAAAAAATCCAATAATAGAATAATGTCGATTCGCCATATGAGCACCTGAGCATATAAGATTTTGAACACACAACCTTCTGACATCAAAAACCATTTCCCAAAACCGTAAGCAACAATAATCATCAATGGAGGATTGCAAACCAAAATACCAGAGGATAGTAATTGCATACCAGTTCAGATACCAATCTAGAATACCGGATCGATCTAGAACTTAATCTTGCAGTTTCAACTCATATATCATGGTGACATCAATGACAACACAAAACTATATGAAAATATGTTCATTCTTCCAACAATCTCCCCCTTTGTCATTGATGGCAACATGTGCCAAAGTTTTTTTAAAAAGAAACTCCTATCCTCATCATAACAATCTCTCCCCCTATGTACAACACACTCCTTAGCATTTTCTCCACTGTACTCTCTCCCCCTTTCTTCATTACACCATTCTCTCCCCCTTTGACATCAAGGACAAAGGGAAATACAAAAAGAAATATGAAAACTGAAAAACATTACCTAGAGCCTTGAAGCTCCTTAAGAATACCTTGCCAGGATGCCTTTCCATTCTCCCAACTCCTTTTAGCAGAAATCAAGATTTTGTTCAAGGATTCCAATTCCATCAGACTTTCCTCTGCATCATCTAGAGTACCAGGAGTCAAATTGATCTGCTCAAATTTCTCTGCATTTTCCTAAACATTGGCAACCTAGGTGAACTCAATTCTTACAAGGTCACCTAATTGACCAAATCTTCTGATGATGTCCTCCTTGTGCTTCTTTAAAATAAAGAATTTATCTCTGTGAGCAGAGACTACATTCCAGGTTGTTTTGTCTCTATCTTTGGATGCATTGTAGGCTATGGAGATAGCAATCAACTGAGACTCAATGGAGTCCATGAGATTCTTAATGTTTTGAGTGGCATCTAGCCACTTTAAGTAGTAAGAAAATACAACATTTACCTCAGACTCACAAGTCTGCACAACTTCCATATTATTCTTAACATTTGTGTGTGCCATATCACACTTATCATGAAGTGCCAACAACCTTTTCTTTGCCAACTTTTCCTCAACTTCTTGATTTGTCTTCTCACCAATTTCGAAGGAATACTCCTTAAAAAAATCCAATAGCAATTTCAAATTCTCTACTGGAGTGAGAGATGTATTTATTGAAGTACTAGGTGTGGCCTCCTACAACACTTTAATAGCATCATCAATAAGCTTTGTTCCTTTCTAGTAGGTTTCCAGGATCTCTCTTCTATCGGATGCATGCAATGCATCTCCTAACACTAGCTTATGCTCAGGAGAAATCTTATCTAAGTCTACACAACCCTTAATCATGGGAAGTTGTAGCAGTTCTGAAGGAATCACCGGCTAGAATCTAATCTGCTTGGACAGCAAGCCTTTCAAAATGCCATCACCGGAGAAGGATTCTTTGGGATACCTCTGAGATTTTACAACCTACCTTTGATCTTCTTCATTCTTCCCAGTAGATTCCCCATTTTTCTCTTCTTCCTCTTCTTTCTCTTCTTCTTCTTCTCTTCTTCTTCTTTATCTTCTTCTTCCTTTCCATCTTCTTCTTTTTCATCCTTGCCTTTGTCTCCTTCTCCATTCCCTTCACCTTCATTTTTATCTTTCTCTCCTTCATCATTATCTTTTTCTCCTTCATCATGCTCTGGAGGGTCAACATCTCCCTTATTCTGCTTCTCCATCTCCAGAGGATCATTTTCAACACCTATATCCTAAAGGATATCTGCATCAATTGTTTTCAAAGGAATTCCTATATCTCCTGTCCTAGAAGGAATGTCTTCCTTAACCTCTCCAAAAATTTCTTCTCCTGTCTTGGGTGCAGAACTAGATGGGAGTGCACCAACCATATTTTTCAGCCACATCTCTGATGGCTTCAATAGTTTCTTTCCTTATCTTCTTTATCTGCTTGTCTTTTTTCATCAAGGTGTTCACTCTTTTCTTCATCCAGAACATCTTTGAACATATCTTCTTCAAGGTTTCCAAATCATTCAATATGAAAGATGACTTAAGCTTCTCAAAAGCTTCATTTCTTATCTTTTCTTTCAACTCAATAGCCTCTAATCTTCTTTTTACTAGGGCTTCCCACATTTTCTCAGGCACATTATTCTTAACATCATCCTAACTAACATCTAAAGTGACAACATATTGAATAACAAATAGAATCAAAGTCTTTCTATCTTTTCTACCCACTTGATCATAATACTTTGTTGTAGGATTTATCATATCTTCAAAATGTAATAGGGTATTGACAAATGCCTCTAATATGAAAGGGGAACTAAGTCTTATTGGAGAGTATTTTTGTTCTTCTTGGTCTAGAGAGGCTTCAATTGATACTTTTTCCTTCTTTGATTCCAGTTTACTCTTGCTCTGGTGCAACTTCCTCAAATCGGTGATATGTCCACCTTCGCTCCCCCAAAGTTCACAAACTCGCTCTAATACCACTTGGTGTAGTCGAGGATGGAGGGTCTAGGAATAGGACTGTCCAACCTTGCAACAAGAGTAAACACAACATAAAATCAAAGAATTGGAACAACAATCACACATGGAATATAGAGAATGATCAATTATTCACTGGCAACATGCCCTACCTTTTGGATTATAGATTGCAGAATGATATGGCGTTAAAGTCTAAAAATACAATGTGAGTCGAAGCCCTTATTTTACTATCTCTCTATCTCTGTCCTCAATGAATTCCTAATGCAACTACATGATTCCTATATATATCAATCCCCAACTCCAGAAAAGGTTTGTGTTGGCCTCAAGAGGTCTCAAACCCCAAAGTTGATGAAACGTGTGAAGGTCAGCCAAAACATATTAATTTCCTTTGATACTCAGACAAACACAATGTGGATTGGAATGAGGGTCCCTCAATGAATGTGCATCCTTATGAAATGGTTTCCTAAGCTCTGCAAGTCACGAAATAGGTCCACACACTTAAAAGCAAGACTGGTCGATGAATTCTCTCTATCCAAATACAACTGATATTTTGATAGTTTTAACTTCGTACTAGAATCTCCAAAACACTTGAATTATGGATATGATGTAGATATTGCCATGAAGATCATATATCCTGCTCCATGAGCTTTGATGGTATAATGTGGTATGAAATACTGAGATTGGGTCCAAATAGTTAACTACTAAAATGCAAGAAAACATGAATGCATATATTTTTGGTTGATGCAAGATTTCCTAAAACCTGGGATGCTCCTGCATCAGACACCCAAGGTTGAAGAAAAGTGAGCCTCTCACTTTCTTGGGGCTAGAGGAAAACCAATGCGGTCCACCTCAGCCTAAGAAATCCATGATGAATCTTCCTTCAATCTTCCCTTCCATATGATTAGATATTCCTTGTACTGCCTTCCTCTAGTACTGCGTCCAACTCTGCTGTCTAAAATTTCCTCAATTTCCTTTGGATGATGTGCTATTTGGTTCGGAAAACCAACTCCTTTGTCCTCTGGTGACTCCCCTTCATGATACTGGTATAGATCTGCAATGTTGAATATCGGTGATATGCCAAATTCCTCTGGTAGTTCCACTTCATATGCATTTCCAGAATCAAACTTCTTGATAATCTTACAAGGTCCAAACTTCTTCATCTTTGACATGTTATATGTCCCAACTAGAAATCTCTCTTTTCTCAGATATACCATTACTTCCTCACCTACTGCAAACTCCTTATGTCTCCTCTTCTTATCTACTTTCTCCTTGTAGGTATTGTTCATCTGCTCCAAATGCTCCTTAACTTGAGTATGCATTGTTTCCATGAATCCTACAAATTCTTCTGCCTCCGCACTCCTTTTATTCCCCATACTGATATCCTTTAATTCTACTACTCCTCTAGGTGGTTGTCCTGTCACAATTTCAAATGGTGTCTTCCCTGTGCTTCAGTTTACTGAATTGTTGTATGTAAATTCTTCTTGCAGTAATATTAAGTCCCAATTTCCTGCTTTTCCTTTAGTCAAACATCTCAACAAGTTCCCCAAACTCCTATTTACCACTTTTGTTTATCCATCTATCTGTGCGTGAAATGATGAACTGTACTTCAAATCTATCTTCATCTTCTTCCACAATGTCTTCCAAAAATATCCAATGAACTTAATGTCCCTCTCTGATACCATGCTCTTTAGTAGTCCATGTAATCTCACAATAATAGGTCTGCAACATGTACTGCATCACTGGTCTTCTTACAAGGTATGAAATGCGCCATCTTAGAAAATCTATCCACAACTACAAATATAGAGTCAAATCCTCTTGGTGTCTTAGGAAATCCCAACACAAAATCCATGCTAATGTCTTCCCATGGTCTCTCCAGTAGTGTCAATGGTGTATACATTCTAGTGTTCTGACTATTTCCTTTTGAAACTTGAAAAATCCTGCAACTCTAAACATACATCCTAACATCCTTATACAACTGTGAGCAAAAGTAGTTCTCACTCACCAATGCTATAGTCTTATCAATTCCAAAATGTCCTACTAATCCTCCACAATGTATTTCCTTGATCAAATTCTCTCTCCGTCTCCATAGGTTCCTTGCAAGCCTTCCGTGCCTCCACAAAATAAAGGTCCCCCTCATACATATGGTTAAGTTCTTCAAAACGCAATACTTAAATTCTCATGTCTTTCAACAAGCTCCTTCTCCTGCTCAATGCATCTGCAACCTTGTTTGACTTTCCACTCCGGTGCTTCAACACAAATGTGTAACTCTGCAAGAACTCTACCCACCTCATATGACTCTGATTCAACTTCCCCCGACTATTCAAATATTGTAAAGCTTAATGATTTATGTACAAAAAAAACTCCTTAGGTAACAAGTAATGTCTCCACTTCTTCAAGTCTTGTATTATTGCATAGAATTCCTGATCATAAACTGAATATCTTCTCCTAGCATCATTCAATTTCTCATTGAAGTGGGCTACTAGTCTCCCTTCCTGACTTAACACTGCTCCTATAGAACTTCCAATACCATCACAATCTACTTGGAATACCTTATCAAAGTCTGGTAGTGCCAACACAGGTTGTTCTATCACCTTTTGCTTCAACAACTCAAAGCTCTTTTGTGCTCCAGATGTCCACTTGAATTCCTTTCGGTCACCCTTCATTGTCTCTGTCATAGGTGTGCAAATATCACTAAAATTCCTAATCAACTTCCAGTAAAAAATTTCTAGTCTATGAAACGATCTTACTTCTCCAACATTCACAGGTGTAGGCCATTGAACTATTGCTTTAACCTTCTTAGGGTCCATCTTCAATCCTTTTGCAAATATCACAAATCCCAAATACACTAGTTCTTCCTTCATGAAACTACACTTCTTGATGTTTATCAACAACTTCTCCTCCATTAGCCTTTGAAATACTTGTATGATGTGCTCCAAATGTTCTTCCTTAGTCTTACTAAAAATTAGAATATCATCCAGATAAACAATGACAAACCTACCCAAGAATTTCTTCAAAACTTCATTCATCAGCCTCATAAATATACTAGGTGCATTAGTTAGCCCAAATGGCATGACCAACCTCTCATACAATCCCTTATTTGTCTTGAAATAAATCTTCCATTCATCTCCCTCTCTGATCCTAATCTGATGGTATCCACTCTTTAGATCTATCGTGGTGAAATACTTTTCTCCACTCAAACTATCCATGATTTCATCCATCCCAGGCAACAGGAATCTATACTTCACTGTGATCTTTGTTGCTCTATTTTCACCTATGGGCTCAATTAGTTGGGAAATCTATTTTTCAAGTGTTCATGAAGGCCAAATGGGGACATTGTTGTACATGATTAAATCATACCCTTGATGCATTCCTCAAGGAACTCAGTTGGAAAGCCTGCCTCAGTCAAGTTTGGCATGAAAATCCTCTAAGGAGAGAGTCACCAAGACCTTCCAGATGTCTTGTCGACTAGAAGGGGTTCTATTCATTTTTGAAATGTCTCGGTCAGCCAGACATTTTAAATCACCGTGGGTTTTTAGAAGTCTCCCTGACATGCTGAAGTCTTGCCGACATGGAGTGGTGGTCCCAGGTAGAAATCTTGCCAAAAGATTTAAGTTCAACAAAAGGTCTGGCCGACTAAGCGGAGTCTCACCGAAACAAGATAGCTTCGGCATGATGTCTCACCGACCTGAAAATGTCACACCGAAGTTTTTTCACAAGAGGATATCAGTATGACTTTTGCATTCGATATAAGGTCTTGCCGACCGTCGTGTGTTATGCTGATAATTGCTGTAAAGTAGAATTGCATTGGGGAGACACGGTAAGTGTCTCACTGACATGCGATTCAATCTGAGCTACTTTTGACCACCTAGAGAAGCTTGTGTGGCATGAGTTCAACCAATCTGAAGGAGCTAAAGGCGGACCATCAGCTATTTGACTATTTGACTTCCCCTGTGAATGAAACCAATAGAGCATAAATGACACAGACTTTTCCTGGGATCAAAGGGAGACGAAGAATCATAGAGAACAATGGTGTCGAGATCTAATGAAATTTTTTGAAGCTATTTGCAGGGGAAGTCAACCTACAGAAAGATCTTGAGCAAGAAGAAAGTTGAAAGAAAGAAGAAGCCGTCAGTCTCAGGGACAGCTGTGAGGTATGTTGGCAAAAGATAGATCGATATTAATGGTAACGTTGAAGAAGCATTCAAGGCAGCTCGGCAAGGAGATTCGAAGATGGACACAAGGATGCAATCAGATGCATAATTAATTTCATTTAAAGATCTAAGGGCAGATCTTTATAAAGTGATATTTTTGTAAGCCCAGAGGAGCCGAAATCTTTTTGTATATATGGAATTTTTTCCTTCTTATAAAGGAGTTCTCCTGATGCTTTTTGAAAGTATGTGACTTCTACAGTCCTTTCTTAGATTAGCAAACTTTTGTAACTCATTTTGGAGCATGATATATAAAATTTACCTTGGTTACCATTGATGGTTCAATTTGCCTTCTAGTTCTTGCAAAATATTGTGCATTTTCAGGTGATTGATCAAGCTACTTCGTGAAATATTTCTTTTCCTTATAGCTTTGTCTCATGTTAGCATGCCTTTCTTTGCAAAAGTAGTATTATGTAGGTTACAAAATGTGTTTACTTAATTGCACATGAGCTTTTAATTTGTGAAAATCTGCTTTTCCTTCTTGAAAGTGTGTGCATGTAAAACCTATTTGTGAAACACTTATGCATAATCTACAGAAACTTGTTGTGCAGTACCATATCCATCATCAGTATTCAAGTGTAACTCGAGTATCTCATTGTTCTTGTCATTTTGGTGCATTACCATAGGATTTAATTCATTTTTTTGCATTCTCCTTCTCCTTTTTCCTTACAAGATCAGTAGTTAGGTGACACCATAGGAAGCCAGCCTTCCCTAGAGGTTGAACTTTGTTTATAACTGACCCATAGCTTTAGAGGTCTTCCCATGTTACACTGGATTGTTGAGTTTATATTTTGTAGGGTGAAAATCCAGGAGATAACAGTTTTGGCACGCCTGGTGGGACTGAGAACTAATTATCACTCTCTCTTGTCCTTATGTTATTGCTGTTTGGTGTGTACATTAGTAGTTTCAGCCTCTTGGAGGCAAGTTCAATCACATACCTGGCAACTCCAAGTGTGGATTTTTTTTGGTTTCAGTAGCTCAAGTGCTCACATGTTTTAAGTCTTTGGAAGGAAATCTAATTCGAATGGAAAAAGGATGTCAGGTTTTCAGGAGAATATAGCCTTTTACCCTCCATTCCATGAAAAACTTGCATATATGTCCTCTTATCGACCATATTATACAGAACAGTCTGTTGTCATTATTCCAAATGGCCCTATAGCAACAGAGTTCCAGAATTTTTATCATGCCTCCCACCCTCCCATTCCTACTCAATATCAATGTTGCCCAATGTATGCTCAAAATGAACCACAGGAAATCATTTCTACACAAAAGCAATATGGTAGTTTCAATAACCAGCCCCAAAATGCTAATAAGGGAGTTAGCGATATTGATAAGATATTGCTTGATTTCCAAAGGAAGATGGATGATATAGAGAGAGAGCAAGAGTTTGTTCTACAGGAGAAAGAGCTTGCTTGTCAAGCTTATATTCAGCATCAACAGGATATGGAGGTCTAAGAGTATGAACAGGAGGTTGCTGCTAGACAAGTTGCAGCTAAAGAAGAGCAAAATAAAAGCTTACTTGCACAAAAACAAAAGCAGGAGTTTCAATCAGCCTTCCATGTTCCTGAACAACCTGTCCAGGAGGAGATTCCCAGGTTCAAGTTTTCAATTTTTAAGCAAAACTTACTTTCTGAGTTCCCAAGTCAACCTTCTAGTTTTGAAATTCCAAGATGGAAGGGAACATACGATCAACCCTATGAGACTCCATTGTCAAATATTCAAATGGAACTAAGCTCTAATGTTTAGAAGGCAGATGAGGAGCAACTTATTGATCAAGATAGGTTAATCCTCTGGGAAAAGCTTAAGAATGTGAATCCTTTACATCTAGCTATAAGGTGTTCTCAATTGCAGTAGCAAAGGATTGAGCAACAGGAAGACAAAGCGAAAGTAGCTATTGAGAAAGGTCAATTCAAAGCTTGGAATAAGGGACTATCTCTATTCTCTCAGCTTGATGAAGAGGAGGTTATTGCCGAGTTTTGCTCAATATTGGAAAATGAGGAATCTAAAATTTTGCAAGAAGGTGAGGGGAATCGGGTTGAGCAGCTTGCTGTCATGGACATAGCTGAGAATCAAAAGGTAGAGTTAATCTTCTCATTTGATGATCTGTCGTACTTCGTTGACAAGGATGAAGAATTAGACCAACATGAGGTTGATGGAGGTAATACTGATTTATTGTTGCATAAAGGTGAAGGTGAGTTTGAAGTCTTTACTCGCGAACAAGGAGGTTTAAGTAGCACTGTTCAGGGAGAGCCACATTTTGATGTGCATGAAAATACCCATCAAGTTGAACAAGTCCCTGAACTAGACTTACTGTTTTGCAAAGAGGGTGATTTTGATGCTTTATCAAAGCTAGATGAGAACTGCATTTGACCTAAAATTAGTCTTTCTGTTTAGAAAAGAAAAGAAGACATTGAGGAGGATATGTTTTGGAATGATTTAGAAGCTTTCTGTACTAATTTGGGTGTTGAACTATTACCTCTTGGTGAAGTTAATCATGAACAACTCGAGCTTACTGAAGGAACTTCTTTTTTCTCACTAAGTCAATTACAGGGGTTAGACTTTTCCAGCCAGGGCTATAAAACAACTATGAATGGGCAAGAGACCAGCAAGGAGAGCTCAATTTTTGTCTTTACAAGGGGCTATCCGATCAGAGTTTTAGCCCAGATGGAGTTCAATAAAGTGCCAATGGTTAATCAAGCATTCACACATGGAGCCACAGCTGAAAGTGGCATAAAGGATGTACTTGTAGTTGAAAAAGAGTGTGTTCAATTTACTTATCCTCCTTTGAATATAAATGCATATGATCAGTTTAAGGAGGTAAGTGAGCTTTTCACCCTCTTTCATGAGGCAGTGCATTGTATTTTCAAACATTTTTCATTGTACCATCTTTATTCAGCTGCCATTAAGCTTGAGAGTCATTGCATATTGACGAGAAGGGCAACTATTTCAATCATCCAGTGAATGGTTTTGTTTGACCAATTTCTTACTAGTTAGTGTAGGGTAGGATAGGTTTTATGCTTTCAATAAGTGCTTCTGCACTTTAGTTTAATTGTTGTTTCATTTCCTAAGTGTTGTTCCAACACTGTTAGGTAGTTTCCTTTCTTCAATTTCTTGTTTTTATAAGTTTCCAAGTGTTCTAATGAGTTATAAATAAGTTACCGCCATGTACAAAGCTGCTCCAAGTTCGTTCCTGAATTTTCCCAATGAATTCATGCCCAATGGATGGGCCTAGGCTACTGGTTTTCATGTTTAGCAGGCAAACATCCAGCAAAGGTCTCAAGAAATGTTGCTCGATTTTCACCTATGGGCTCAATCAGTTGGGAAATCTATGTTTCAGGTGTTCATGAAGGCCAAATGGGGACATTTTTGTACATGATTAAATCATACCCCTGATGCATTCCTCAAGAAACTTAGTTGGAAAGCCTGCCTCAGTCACGTTCGACATGAAAATCCTCTAAGGAGAGAGTCGCCAAGACCTTCCAGATGTCTTGTCGACTAGAAGGGGTTTTATTCATTTTTGAAATGTCTCGGTTGGCAAGACATTTTAAATCGCCGTGGATTTTTAGAAGTCTCCCTGACATGCTGAAGTCTTGCCGACATGGAGTGGTGGTCCCAGGTAGAAATCTCGCCGAAAGATTTAAGTTCAACAAAAGGTCTAGCCAACTAAGCGGAGTCTCACTGAAACAAGATAGCTTCGGCATGATGTCTCACCGACCCAAAAATGTCACACCGATGTTTGTTCACAAGAGGATATCGGTATGACTTTTTCATTCAATATAAGGTCTTTCTGACCGTCGCGTGTTATGCCGATAACTATTGTAAAGTATAATCGCATCAGGGAGACACGGTAAGTGTCTCACCGACATGCAATTCAATCTGAACAACTTTTGACCACCTGGAGAAGCTTGCGTGGCATGAGTTCAATCAATTTGAAGGAGCTAAAGGCGGACCATCAGCTGTTTGACTGTTTGACTTCCCCTGTGAACGAAACCAATAGAGCATAAATGACACAAACTTTTCCTGGGATCAAAGGGCAACAGAGCAACTCAGAGAACAATGGTGTCGAGATCTAATGAAAAAGTTTGAAGCTGTTTGCAGGGGAAGTCAACCTACAAAAAGATCTTGAGCAGGAAGAAAGCCGAAAGAAAGAATAAGCCGTCAGTCTTAGGGACAGTTGTGAGGTCTGCTAGAAAAAGATAGATCGATATTAATGGTAACGTTGAAGAAGCATTCAAGGCAGCTCGGCAAGGAGATTCGAAGATGGACACGAGGACCATAAGTTAATGCTGCAAAAGATCTTATGGCTTCCCCTGAGGGTGATCTGTCACCAAGACGGACACGAGGATGCAATCGGATGCATAATTAATTTCATTTAAAGATATAAGGGTAGATCTTTATAAAGGGATATTTTTGTAAGCCCAGAGGGGCCGACATCTTTTTGTATATATGGAATTTTTTCCTTCTTGTAAAGGAGTTCTCCTGATGCTTTTCAAAATTCTATGACTTCTACAGTCCTTTCTCATATTAGCAAACTTTTGTAACTCATTTTGGAGCATGATATATAAAATTTACCTTGGTTACCATTGATGGTTCAATTTGCCTTCTAGTTCGTGCAAAATATTGTGCATTTTCAGGTGATTGATCAAGCTACTTCGTGAAATATTTCTTTTCCTTATAGCTTTGTCTCATGTTAGCATTCCTTTATTTGCAAAAGTAGTACTATGTAGGTTACAAACTGTGTTTACTTAATTGCACATGAGCTTTTAATTTGTGAAAATATGCTTTTCCTTCTTGAAAGTGTGTGCATGCCAAACCTGTTTGTGAAAAACTTATGCATAATCTACAAAAACTTGTTGTGCAATACCATATCCATCATCAGTATTCAAGTGTAACTCGAGTATCTCATTTTTCTTTTCATTTTGGTGCATCACCATAGGATTTAATTTTCATTTTTTTGCATTCTCCTTCTCCCTTTTTCTTACAAGATCAGTAGTTAGGTGACACCATAGGAAGCAGGCCTTCTCCGGAGGTTGACCTCTGTTTATAAGTGACCCACAACTTTAGAGGTCTTCCCATGTTACACTGGATTGTTGAGTTTATATTTTGTAGGGTGCAAATCTAGGAGATAACAATCTTATTGATAGCTCTTGAATTGGTACACATCCTCCATTATCCATATTTCTTAGGTGTAAGTACAACTGGTACCACACATGGGCTCATACTTTCTCTGATCAATGCCTTCTTCAACAGTTCTTGTATATGTCTATTTAGCTCCACATTCTCTCCTGGTGTCATCTAGTGTGCAACTTTGTTTGGAAAACTGGCTCCTGGAATAAGATCTATATGATGATTGATACTCCAGATTGGTGGCAATTCTTCAAGCACATTCTCTAATACAAGATCTCGGTATTCTGTTATTAGTTTAGTGACTTCTTTCTCTGGTGATTCTTCTTCTCTTGTGATCCTCCTTGCCTCTAGGTCTTTGCACCTCCTTGGAATCAAAGCAAAACACATGTTCTCATGTCTCAATCCATCCAAAAATTTCCTTCCATCTACCAAATTGATTCTAGTTTTTCCACATACTTCACTTTTAGGTTCATCTTCCAAAGGTGTCAAGGTGATTCTCTTTCCATCAAACGTTATGGTATAAGTATTCTTTCTCTCATCATGTATAGCTTTCTTATCATATTTCCAAGGTCTATCCAACAACATATGACATACATCCATTGGCATAATATCATACAACACTTCATCATGATATGACCCTATCTTGAATTTCACTAGACATTGCTCACTCATTAGTATCTTGTGCTCATCTTGAATCCAGGCTATCCTATAAGGTTTTAGATGTTTCCTTCTTTCCAAATTCAAAATTTTCACCATTTCCTCAGAAACTAGGTTATCTGTGCTACCACTATCAATGATAACTTTGCAACACTTACCTCCTGCTTTACATCTAGTCTGGAACAAACTTTTCCTCTGTGGTGCCTCCTTAGGTACTTCTTTCTCTTGGAACAATGCTCTCCTCATGAATAATGGTTCTCCCTTCTCAGGACTTCCTCTGGAACCCAGTGATTTCACTGGTTCTTCCTCTGCATATCTGGTTCTCACATGATTTGCATTCCTCTTTCCTTCCTAGTGACACTCAAATTCTCTATGTCCTTCTCCCCTGTATTTAAAACAAGTTCCTCTGAAAGTTCTCTTGTCATATCCTTTCTCATCTCTCTGGTATCCATCATTGCGGTAAGAATTGTAGCCTCCTCTGTTGTGGTAGTAAGAATTTTTGTCATCTCTTCCTCTCAGGTATGAACTGGAATCCTTCTCTTCCTTGCGGTATGAATCTTTATTCTTTTTTTGCTCCGCATATGGTCTTTCTCCTCTGGAATGTGACCTTCCTCTCTAAAATCTGCCTCCTCTTCCTCTCTGCCTCTTTTCATGTCTTTTATTTAGCTTCTCCTCCTTATTTAATGCAAATCGATATGCTTCCTCGACCGAATTCATCCTCACCAGACTCAACTCTTCCTGAATGTTCATCCTCAACCCATTGATATATCTTGCCACTTTCTCCTTACTTGCTTCACTATGTCTGGTCCTAATGATGATCTTATGAAATTCCTCAGTGTATTCTTTCATATTCTTTTCCTTTTGTCTTAGGTTTTGCAATCTCTTTAGTAGCTCCAACTCATAGTTCGCAAGTATAAACTGGTTCTTCAATTTTTTCACCATTCTATATGTAAGTGTGATTTGTGAAAGTTAGTAAATGAATAATAAAAAACACACAAACTGAATGAAACATATTACATTAAGGATTTGAATCATAGAATTAACCAAATTAAAACAAAAAAAATCTCTGAAAGCATTCCATTGTTCTCCATTCTCAAGGATCCTTTAAATAATTATTGCTCTCAGATTTGTATATGCACTATGACTTGTTTGGATGACAACCTAAGAAATGAGATGTTGTAAGATGCAAGAATCTAAATTCCTACATGATATTGAATGTTGCAAATGATAATGGGGATATTGGCAATGAATATGATGTTGAAGACTATGATACAAATGTTATATGAATCTAATATGATAAGCTAAAATTAAAATATAAGACTAAGCCATGTGATTATAAACTAAATGATTCTACAATGTAAATTGCTAAAATGCTCCAATACTCTATGCTTAAACTCTAAATGCTCTAATGTGATTTTTTCATAATAAGTTTGCTCAAAGATGGGATTGAAAATGTTGTAGAATGGGCTTGTATTTATAGGATTTCCAAAGCATCTTGTGATGTGGTAGCAACCAATGGTCGAGATTTCAACATGAGAGATGAACGGTGGAGATGGAAGAATATGGAGGATGTTCCCTTGACCAAGGGCAACATGCCAAACGTATGAGAGAATAAAATGTGTGATATTTCCAAGTGTCCAAAGTTTTTTTTGGAATTGGTTGAGAATAATGTAATTTAAATATTAGTCATATTTAAATACATGTGACACTTAATGATGTGGCCAAAAAGTGTTATAGACATGTGACTAAATTTGAATTTGGAATTATTCAAACTTAGTGAGAAGATTTTTAACTAAATAAAAATAAACTATTGACATTTTTTTATTTAATTAAATTTAGAAGTATGTGATTTAAGATGAAGAATTTAGAAAAGTGTGAACTATATAAATAAATTGAGAATTTATTTATAAGTAGATGAAATAAAAGGGGTCATTAATTAAATAACTAGTATTTAATTAATAAATTGTCTTGACCGATTTTAGGTGTATACACTATCCCATTTCACAATATTCTCTTTACCTTTCTATTTCTCTCCGACCAAAATTTCTTTCACCATATTGTAGCATGTCCCTTTAGTTTAGTCTTCACAAATCTCACTCTCTCCAGATCTTCAATTTATTCATATTCAAAGTATTCTTCAATGTCATTTATCCAATTAATCAACTCCTCGGGGTTTAGGTTTCCAGTATAGTTCAAAATATACATTCTAGTTCGCTTCCCTATTTTTGAAATAGCCTTCAACATCTTCATCTGATCTAATTCTTCCTCTTTTGAGGTTTCTTCAACTTAATCTGCAGCTTGAACTTCATCATCATCACTTTCATCATTAGGTCTAGGGTTTAAGCCCTTTCTTTTGTCTTCTTCAACATCATCCAATCTCACTTTCATTGTTCACATCATTTCCATCATCTCATCCATATTTCCACAACATTAACAGTAGTATGAATTATCCTCAACGACATCTCTTCCTAGGATCTAGTGCAACTGCCTCAAGTCGGTGATATGGCTACAAGGTCGCAATTGCCTCACAATTGGCAATCTATTGACAAACACAAGTAGGCTACCTAAGTCAGAGAAATATCCACACAAAGATCTTATGGAATGCCTTCGCTCAACTTCACAAACTCACTCTGGTGCAGCTGCCTCAAATCAACAATTTGTCCACCTTCGCTCCCCCAAAGTTCACAAACTCGCTCTGATACCACTTGGTGCAGTCAAGGATGGAGGGTCCAAGAATAGGACTTTCCAACCTTGCAACAAGATTAAACACAACAAAAACTCAAATAATTGGAACAACAATCACATATGGAATATAGAGAATGATCAATTATTCACTGGCAACATGCCCTACCTTCCAGCTTACAGATTGCAGAATGATATGGCATTAAAGACTAGAAATACAATGTGGGTTGAATCCCTTATTTTACTATCTCTCTATCTCTATCCTCAACGAATTCCTAATGCAACTACATGATTCCTCTATATATATATCAATCCCCAACTCCAAAAAAGGTTTATGTCGGCCTCAAGAGGTCTCAAACCCCAAAGTTGATGAAACGTGTGAAGGTCGGCCAAAACATATGAATTTCCTTTGATCCTTGGAAAAAATGATACGGATCAGAACAAGGGTCCCTCGATGAATTTGCATCATTATGAAATGGTTTCTTGAGCTCTGCAAGTCAAGGAATAGGTCTGCACACTTGAAAAGCCAAGTCTGGTTCGTGAATTCTCTCTATCCAAATACAGTTGATATTCCGGTAGCAATAACTTCATACTAGAATCTCCAAAACACTTGAATTATGGATATGATGTAGATATTTCCATGAAGATCATATATCCTACTCTGCGAGCTTTGATGGTACAATGTGGTACAATGTGGTATGAAATACTGAGACTGGGTCCAAACAGTTAACTACTAAAATGCAAGAAAACATGAATGAAAATATTTTTGGTTGAAGCAAGATTGCCTGAAACCTGGGATGCTCCTACATCAAAGCCACATGTAAACCAAAAAAACCATCTACCTCATCCTCTACATCTTCCATAGTTGTGCCTTCACCCAAATTCAAACTCTCGCTCCTACTCATCGCTCACTACTTGGTATTCCCCCAACTAGTGTTAACTCACCCATCTACCCACCATTTTATAACTCCATCCACTCTCTTACCTTCAGTAGACACCATTCATGACCAAAAATGTTGTATATAGAATGAATATGGCTCCCTATACTTTTTGGGCACATAAGGACAAGATTGAGATAGTTCTAAGGTGCCACAATGATAAAAATTATGATGTGGAGATATGGGCACCTCTTACAATTATTGAGGTCACATTTTTTGAGATTTCTTGCAAGTTTGTATAATTCCCACTATGGCACAAATTTTTAGTGGCATATATGGACATTCATTTTCATTATTGAATTGATGGAAAAATCAATTTGGAGAAGAATAATACACTTCCAAGTAGCTAGGATTTCAACTCCAATAAAGGGAAAATTCACTTTTTTGTATTTTGATTATCTAGGTTCACCCCAAATTTTTAATGAAATTATTTTAATATCTAAAGAATAATTTTAAAGTGTTGAATCAACCTTGATTGAGTACCTCCATTGGAATTTTGTAAATTTCTAGATACATGTGTGATCATTTGGCCAACTAGGTTATTGTAAATGCCTTACAAAGCTTTTACATGGTGTCTTTTCACAATAATAGGTTTGTCCATGTATTTCTAAGTAGACTCATTTTATGTTTTATAAATTGTGTTATCTCTTTGAATGCATGTGTATAACTTAATTTATTAATGTATTCTAAAAGGTATAGTCTTCAACGAAACCTTCATTAATATGTCACACAAGATCTCAATCATTACATGTTTAAATGAATTCACGACTTGGTTGCCTTATTGGAATTGGCATCAATCTACTATTGAATCCACTTCTCATCACCCCAAAAAATTAAAACAAATCAATCTTCATCATTTTATTTCAATGGTTTTGTACTAGTTTTTCCATGCTTATATATATGAAGGCATAACACCAATAGGGCTTGTTCATCTGTATTTTACATACCCTATATGATAAGCCTTTTTTTGTTATATAAAGGTTCCTAGCTTTGCATTTTTAAACGTGTATATAGTTATGTTGTGACAACCAAAATAGGAGTACACCATGCAATGGATATGGTTTATGAAAAGATAACTATTTATTCCTAGTAATATCATATAACTCAACACCTCAGGGATCCCCATCGATCTTGAAAAAATAGTGAAAGAAGTCCTACCCACCTCAATAATTGGTCCTGAATTGCCCAACTTGAACATAGTTTTTGTGGTTCTCTTCCTAGGTTTAATACCCTTGGAACTTAGGAGACTATCCATCCTTAGTGATTTGAGACTTAAAAATTAGATCAAAAAGAAGATCTTCTAAAAATAATAAATGTAACTCCCAATGAGACATAAATATTAAAAGTAACATTTGTACTAATAATATACAATATTTGGCTTATAAATATTTTATAATAGCATACATCACAAGGTAGGCATCTAAATTCATCCCCATGCATGTATGCGTACCCCACTAATAATGCAATATGCTCCACTACTCAATTTTCATCCCCAAGTTGAGGAATTTACTAAATATATCATTGTAACTACCACTACCAACTCCACCTCCTTCACGAATGCCATTACAAATAATATTCCAAGTCAACAAGGAGACTAATAATAAAATAATCTCTAAACAATATGGGTGTACAAGTTCCCATTCCAAGATTTTTGGAGATGTATAAAATAATTATATTAGGATTACAATTAAACAACACACTATAATACCAATATGATATAACCTATTTGGTATGGCTATGTAATGCAACCACTAAATTCTAAAAAAACCGATATACTTGATTATAATCATGAAATAGAACTTCTAGCTATTTTATTAGTGTTTAATGTGATTAAGATATGTCTAGGTACACTGGTGAGTCTTTTATGTAACATAAGTCACTATCTCAATTTTAAATCATATAAGCATTTATAACAATATATGCTTCCCTCCAATTTATTGGAGTGTTGGCAAGAAGTTGAGTCCACTTTTTGGCCATTTAGTGGAATTGTTTTCCTTGATTTTCAAAATTCGACACATTTGACCTTAAAATTTGAAGTACTTAGAGATGGAATCTTGAAAAAAGTCACTAATCATAAAATGTAGTACTCATTAAAGTCTAGTTTCCAAATATGTAATTTATTTCAATACCCAAATGATACAAATTGATTTTCAATAGGAATTTCCAAAAACCACTATTTAAAATTCACTTTTTTTTTACCATACCATACACGTGTACGTCATCCACATTTTGACCTAAATAATCATATTTTTCTAAATCCTTTTGGGAAAAGATTGGTAACTCACTGAAGCACGCTTTCCATATTTTTTTGTAATTTTTTATTGATTTTTTTTTGTTAATTTTTTACTGGCCATATTTGGTGTTTTGAAAAATCGTCGTGTACGTCATGCATAAGATGACCTAAACTTATCATTTTTACAAAAAAAATGAAAAGAATTGTCTAAAGTACGCTTTCATGCAATCCGTTTGTCAAAAATTTATGCTAATAAAAAGTTATTAAAATACTAAAAACCCCTGATAATTCAAGTTTATGGACCTATTTCATTAGAAATTAAATGAAAAATAAAAAATTAATCCAATTGTACAAAAAAATACATATTTGGAATCTACACTATCTCATCTATAATGGGTTTTAATTTCGTCAAAAAATTCTACAAAATGTCTTTAGACATATGCCCAAAGTCACTATTTTCTTGTGACATTGCCAGGACCTTCAACTTGCAGGTCAAACTAGGTCCAGGGCCTATGTTCGAATCCTCAAACCTTTTCTCGAACTAAAAAACAAAGCACAAACCCAACCAAAAATTCATATTTTAAAAAACGGGATCCCATTTCATAAAAAAAAATTAAAATTATACTGTTACTGTTGATGCCAAAATTTGACAAGGTAATAGTGTCTTATGGGAAACTCAATTTATGGGGGACATTTTATGCTAAACTGTGTGACCTTAGGGTTTTTAGAGAAGTCGACTTCTTCTATAATGGGGTTTTGGAAAGGGAAAAGGAAATAGATATAATAAAATAAAGTCTAACCTAAGGTGATGCGCCAAGACTTAATGATAGGCACGATAAATCATAGATCTAAGGGCCCGATTGGTATTTCTAGTGTTCCAGAAAAGCAGAAACTAAAAATTAGAGCACATACAATCCATTCATTGACATAAAACAACATTGCATACATTCCTATTGTCAAGAAGAGTCATTAGACATGATCTAGATCAACAAACTTGTATTCAATATATATATATAGAAGTTCTCAAATGGAATATCCAAACAATAGCAACGCAGTTTACAGTTTAATCAAATAGCATGAAAGAATAGAAAGGCTGAACAATTGGCACAGTCTGAAAGTATTTTGCAATAAAATAAAATAGTAATAAAGGCCAGGCGTCTTTTCCTAAAACCAGTGTTCCTTCAAAATTGTGGACCCTTTTCTCACAATAGAGAAAAGTATATATAGAAAAAAACTCCCACCACCTTGGAGAGCAATAACAAAAAAGATTTCGCGATCCCTGGCAATGATGTAGAAATAAGAATATTCCCCAAGCCGTTGCAACATAAAATATTCAAAACCAAGCATCTAGTCATTCTAGGCTCAGGTGCATCTCCTGCAAATGATGGCAGTGGTCCCGACAAGGTTAAACATATAAGTGTCACCATCTCGTGTGAATGATTATGACATGCGGTGGCCAATCCCAACATTTGGTTCGCCTGATTCATCGCCTGAATACGAGATCCGCCGAATGGGCACGTGGCAGCATTTCGCTGCCCGTGTGAACCTTTATCTCTCACCGCTGAAGACTTGCGCCCAGGCTACACGTGTTGAGTGGGGCAGAGCTCAATCTAAAAGTGGAGGAAACAATTATCAACTAGGCACAAAAGAGATGTGTGGCAACATTTTGTTGCCCGCGGTCGTTATTTCATCCTCTCACTGAAAGATTTGCGAAGAGTAGACACGTAGCAAGAGTGCATCGTAGACAACAATTGTGGGGCCTGCCAAATTATTTGGGAATGAGAGCTTTGTGGCACTTGAGCGGAGCCCAATGAGGAAGCAAAAAGGAAGAATAAAAAATGGCCCACAGCTACGACACGTGGAAGTATAGTGGGGATTCTCGAGATGCAAAGGAAGGGAAACCCTCAGGGTGCACAAAGCAGACATGTGGAGGGGAAGCAGACCTTGAAAAAAGGCCAAGTGGATTTCCTGTGATGTGCGGGCTGATACTTAGAGTAAAATACACCCGAAGGGAGCTCATTGAATATTTATTCACAGCTATGAAACGCGATCCCGTTTTGCAATACAAGATCCCATTTTTTGCAAGCCGATTTTTTTTTTCCTAAGGAAAAAACTTCCACATTTTGTGGACTCATCTTCTTGCTCTTACCCAAAGGTTGGGGAAAAATTCTTTTGCAGGGGACTATGGGACATCAATCTGAGCCTACTTGCCAATTTTCATGTGAATAAAAGAATTTTTAATTTTTCTACTTGTCGACACTCGACCCGTCAATTGATGTAATTAGTATGAACTCCAAATTGATGGTCAATTTTTATAAGATTGTTGAGGCAATAAATACCAAATTCAGTACTAAGTTTAATTAGTACCCACGATAATGTGAAAGATTACACATTCTTCAATTGATTTCAATGAGAAATGAATAGTTATTGTAAAGTCATAGGATGTAAAAGAGGAGAAAATTGGGTGAAAAGAATAATCCATAGATAATTTTAATTTCTAGTTGATAGGAAGAATAAAAAAGATAGGCCAAAATTAGAGGGAGAGGTTGTAGGAAGGTGAAGAGACTTCCAATAAAAAATAAAAGAGCATATTGAAAATAAAAAGGATGGTTGTGGTATGTGAAGAGGTGTGGATAAGACAAAAAATTTAACCAGAGAGAAGCTACAGGTTGTGGCTTTTGGGAAGAGATGAAAGACCAAAAATAAATAGAAATATGGATGCCATTGATTTGCAAATATATAACAAATAAAGGCTAGGGGGGTTGCACCATAGGAATTGGCAAATAAGCCACACCAAATTTGAATAAAATAAGATGTAGATTGGTTAAAATGCCACACACCAAAGGATGAAATTGTAGTTAATGGAAGGTGGGAAAGGCCAATTCGAATAAAGAAAAAAATTGTAAAGTAAACCAAAGAAGAGCAGACAGGCCGCAAATGAAAAGAGGAGGTGAAAAAATAAAATATGAAAAGTGAATGCAAAGCTACACCACAGAAGGGGTGGGGGGCCTAGCTCAATTGGCTATAGCATCCTGTTGTAGGAAAGAGGTCACGAGGTCTAGTCTCCCCCCAAACCTGTGGTACTAGAGGGTGTGTCGCGCCAGTGCCACCGGTAACGTGAAAAAAGTTTACCAAGCGCATTGCAATTTATAGGGGGACATATACCCGATTGATTCCTGCAGTCTAAAATAAAATAAAATAAAAGAAAAAGAAAAAGAAGAAGCAACAACACCATAGAAAATTCATAGGGAACAAAAATGAATGAAGAGAAGGAACCTGTGCAGGAGGGAGAGATAGTGTGAAGGTAGATAGGAAACCATTAGGTACAGAAAATATTTTAAAGAAAAAGTGCAGGAAAAGACAAGTTAATAGTAGGCTGCGCCACATAGGAGGAAAGATGGAATAATACAAATTTTCAAAGAAAAAGAGAGATGAATGAGGGCTCAACTAAGTATTAATAAGAAATAAATCAGAACAAAGACAATAAATATAAAATTTATATGCAACATTTCTGAAAATAGGAAGGCATAGAGGAATGTAGGGAAGAGAAAAGGAGATTAAGAAAAGTAAAAGAATAGAGGAAGATTCTTGAACAAAGGATTTGTGTACATTAAATTTTAATTGACTGAAAAATTGTTCTATAATTTCCTGAGAAGGAGAAGCAATTAAAATAATTGTATTGTCTTTAATAGATTTTAGTGTTAATAAAATTATAATTGTGAATTGAATAGGATTTTATTTGACAAATGAAATTATCAAAAAAAAATTGGGATAGAAATGAAATGTTGTAAATAATTTGCTGATTTGACAAGAAGTTTGTTGTAGTAATCTTAATCTATGAGTTTGAAATTGAAATGATGAGTAGAGTGAATTTTTCTGAGTCTTGTTGGAAGTTGTTTTGATTTTTTAATGTTGAGGAATCTATTTTTTTCACCAAACTTCCAACAAGAGGATTCTTCACTACCATCATTACCACAATGGTCATAATGAAGTGCATGTTTATTCTCATTAATCATGCAATTTGACCTTTTTATCATTGGATTTGACTCCCTCACCCTTAGAAGAAGGTGGAAGAATATCCACCTCAAGGTATTATGAATGAACACATGCTTTACCTATGTTCACCAACTTGGAAATAAAAATAGGTATACCTTGGAATTTACCTTTTTATCCTTGGATTTGACTCCCTCACCCTTAAGAGAGGATGGAGGACTAACTATATTAAGGTAGTGAGCATGAACATATGCTTCATCTATGTTGACCAACTTGGAAATAAAAATAGGCCTATGAAGATGGCTATGAAGACCTCTTGTAAACTTAATTAGAATTTATTCATCTTGTATATATTTTTAGTTGAATGGATCTTATACAAAATTCACTAGTATAATCTTATACATTTTATCCTTCTCTTTATTTTAATAATTTTTATCCATACACTTTTCTTCTCTATGAAAGATAGGGTAAAATTATTTCTTGATCAAAGTTTTAAACTATTCCCAAGAACATAAAGAGCTTGTTTCTTTAATATCGTAGACTATAAGATACTATAATTTACCAAGTCAAGGAATGCTTTTCCATTCTTAACATAATAGAAGAAATATTTTATTCTAAGGAAAGAGAATGCATGATAAAGTATACCTACAAGTGTGCCAACCAATGATCAACCTTAACTCCATTCACAAAACCTTCAAATTAGGGTCTCAATGTTTGCATCTGCTTTGAACAAATTCTTGTTCAAAGAAAGAATATTTTTTAGTTTTTGCGCTCTCCTTCATCAAAATAGGATGTATCATTTTCTTTGTCCAACATCTCTATAAGTTCCTCCATTAAGATCTTATTAGCCTCCATGTATTGAGTTAGGATTATAATGTCCACCTCCATGTTAAGGAATCCTATTCAATACCAAATCCTTCTTCTCTTGGTATACTTATCAACTTTATTCTCCACCTATGGAATATAATGTCTCTTTATAAATGTAATACTTATTTTCCATTATAGTACGTTGTGGGCATGAATTTATAAAATATTCATAATAAACTTGTTATGCCTTGCATAACCACCTCACTTTGATCTGGATCAAAATGGGTCCCCCTTCTCTTTTGGTTTCTTTGTTTTGTTTTATTTTCCTTGCTCTTAGAATGTTTATGTTTTCTACTTCAGTTTCTCTTCTGGTTTTGTTTAAACTTTAGCTCTATTTTGGCTTAATTTGGTTCCTTGTTTGTTAACTATTCAATGAAGTAATCACAAGTCCAGGTATACTTTATGAAATGTATCTTATATCCTTTTGATGACTAATGGAAGCATCTATTTTGCAGGAAGAGGCCACACATGATCATATTTCTCAAGTGAATCCACTTCTTGGGCTTTCCTCAGGACAGTTGGTCATATTTCTCCTTGCAGATGAAAGTCAGCAAGACCTTGCTCATGTCTAGCCGACTACTGGCGCTTTCTGTCAATATATATCTGTGTTGCCTATCGGCAAGACCTCGGAGATGTCACAGTGATCAAAAGTTACATGCAGGCTTTCTCGGCCAGATAGGGGTCATCATCCCGGCGACATGGAAATTCCTATCGACATAGGGGTTTCTTTCAGAAAAGGGTCACGGCGAGGTCTTCGGGTCTCACCGACTATAGCATCACGGGGCATACACTTCGGCAGGAAATATTGAGTTCGGGGTAGAGTCTTGGCGAAAACCTGATGTCCCATTGACTAGCAAAACAAACGAGTCCTTTCAGTGAGAGTTAGGTCTTCGGCAGAAGGTCTCCCCGAGTGCTTTGTCTCATGCCGATAAGGATGTCTTCAGAGAAGGTGTGGGAATTCAGCGTAATTTCTCACCGATGAAAGGAAAGTTACGGCAACAAAGGTGGCTTCGAGGTAGTTGTTTGTGTATGACAAGATGTCTCGGCGAACGGGTGGAGTCTTACCGATAGAAAGCCTGGTAGGAGAGGGTTCTTATATCGCCATAGGGTTATCTCCCTGCCAAGAGGTCTCACCGAGTATGTTTGGTCACGCCGACAGGGCACAATCAAAAAGGTCTATTGGTAAGACCACATAAGGGTCTTGGCGACACCCGAATTTGTCAAAAGGAAATGAATGCAGCGGGAGGTCTCATCGATGATCCCAGGTCACACCGATGACAAGGATCGACAGAAGGTTGTGATGTCGGTATAGGGTCCCAGCGAAGAAAGTAAGTCTTCCCGACATAGAACAAAGCGACATCGGCGAGGGGTCATGCTTTTGCCACAGGGTCTTGGCGATGAGTGAAGGTCACACTGAAAGAACGAAGTGAGCCCACCGAGAAAGAAAAGGAATTCGGGGAGACTTCACGCGAATGAAGGGATTCACTGTGAGGTCATGGCAATGAGTGATGGTCTCGCCGACTGCAAGAAGAGCTCGATGCCCGGAGAGTAAGAGTCAGGTAAGGGGGATAAAAGGATTTTGCCATGATGTCCTACCGACTAGCGATAATCATGCCAGTTGTCTTTTGTGAGCTCGATATAACTTTTGAGCTCGCCGAGACATCTCACCAACTGTCTCGTCTCTTGCCGATAGCTTCCCAGCAAAGTTGCATCAAGGAGACAATGATGGTGTCTCACCGACATGCGACGGCCAAGTGAACTACTTTTGACCACCAAAGAATCCTACGTGGCTTGTGATCGTCTAGTGAGGGAGCTGAAGGATTGACTCATTGGTCCCTTTGACTGATTAACCGCCCTTGTGTAGGAAGATCAACAAGATACAAACTAGATGGAATCCTTCTAAGAACAGATGACGATAGACTAATTCAGGTGATGAGGTTCAGATCTGTAAGCGGGCCTGAGGACGTTTTCCAGGAGGATGATCAGTATGCAGAGAAGTCTGAGATGTGAAGGAAGTCGAAAGAAAGATGAAAGATCAATGACTCACAGGGACAGCTGTGGCCACTGCTGGCAGGAGGTAGGCCAATATTAATAGGGATATTTTGAGCATTCAAGGTAGGTTGCACAGGGACTTTGAAGATTAACACCGAGGCAGAAGAGTAAATGCAGCAGCTACCAAAAGATCAAAAGGACTTCTCCTGAGGATAGAAATCCTTTGTGAGCATGGACAGCAGGGCTTCCACATTGAATGCACTTTGAATCCCTTCAAAAGATCTGAGGGCCGACCCTCCTACAGTCGGCAGATATTTTTGTAAAACCCTAGTACAGGGGACAACACATTCAAATTGATACATCTTGTATATAAGGTAGGCTTGCCTCTTTGTAAAGGTTAGAAATTTTGGAAAGAAAATAGAGCTTTATTAGAAGGATTTAAAAGAAAGTTAGGACTGTTAGGAGTTAGTCAGTGAACAGAAGAAGAAAGAGTTGCATCTTGATTCTGATTAATAAGAGCTCCTCTTTGTCTTCTTGGTTAGTAGTGAGGTTTTAGTATAGACTGTAACGTATTTCCTAAGCTCTCTTAGTGTAGTTGGAAACAATCTGGAGCCACATATTCTCTGTACACTGGTGATTGTGCCAGCTTTGTAAACATTGTTTATTTGTTTTAATAACAATAGAAGCAATCAGAGTTTAATCTACTTCATGTTGTGTTCCTGAATAATATTTTCCTTAAATTGATCATTTGATTTGTGAAGTCTTCAAGGAATGAAATATTATCTTGTGTTTTATTTGAATGGTAATTAAAACCTGTCATGCGAATTAGCACTGTGAATGAAAGAGGTTGTGTGTTAATCACAAGTTTATCTTGTTCTACAGTTTTGGTTTACAAATTCCTTGAAGTTAACAAGTCAAGTTAATGTTGGATGAACTGTTGTTCTTTTCTGTTTCAAAACCTTGATCTATTTTTTGTTGTTTCTTTAAAACCCTAGTTAAAGTAGGTTTCATTTCATGGTTGATCTTAGAATAATCTAGAAGCTCAACACCAGCAGGCCCCTTCAATATTACTGTCGCATTGACCATTGAGTAACATCAACATAGTTGAGACCCAACTACAAAGACCTTGGGAGCTAAGGCATCCAGGTGTTTCCTTTCTCTTTCAAGAGAAGCACAATAGAAATATTTTACTTGCATTGTTGTGGTGCCAAAATCGCCATCAACAGGAACTGGCGCTAGAAGGAGGGCCATAAGGGCAAGCTAGATAAACATGGGTTTTCATCTCCAGAGAAGTCCCATAGAGTTCTTTGAACAGCTGAAAATCCACTACCTTTGATAGAACTTAAGACCCCAACAAGACACAAGAATCATAAGACTGGGGCAACCATCATACCACCCTTGTCAGCTCCGCTCACTCCACCAAGTTTTTCACCAGTACCCCAGTGGATACCTATGAATCCACCATCACATCTATCTCAAGTATCATCATAGCTGATTCAACCCACACAACAGCTGGCTCAACCACCACCACCACCACCAATGGCATTCTTTCAGAATAATCCCTCTCCCTTAGGGACTATCCCTAGAGGTTTTCACGATATGCCCAAAAATCCTGAGAAATTCTGCCCTAAGTGCATTCATGGTGAGTCGAGGAGTGCTAAAGAGCATATACAAGATTTTAAGGACACTTGTGCAAGAGCTCAAATAGCTCATCATGATGTAGTTTGTAGGTTGTTCCCTTATTCCTTAGGGGACATGGCATACAACTGGTACCTCAATCTTCCTCAAGGCTCTATTCTGACTTGGATAGATTTAGAAAATACATTCATCAATAAGTTTAGGGTCTATGTGGATCTAGCTCTTTTATATCATCAGTTTGCAACCATAAGGAAGGAACCGGGTGAATCTTTGCCTTTATTCAATACCAGGTTCCAGCGAATGTATAGGAGATTACAAGATCCCTATCTAGTTACTGAGAACAGTGCCATTCAGGCATACTTTAGGGTTATCGACCCTCTGCTAGGTTTATTCCTACAAAGAACTTATCAACCAGTTGATATCGATTTCCTATCCAAAGTTTATCACCTGGCTATTAAGCTGCAACAACAAACTAACTCTCAACCGAGTTTGGGAGGAGGTTTTCCTTCACTAGGGTATCATATGTCTAGCCCAACCCCTCTATTTAACACTGTCCTAGGGATGTCTCCTTCCCACTATGGGCCTACATCTGAATTACAAACCCAACCACTAGTTTCATTCTTTACTAGTAGGACCATTGACCCCTTTCAACAACCCCAGGGTCCCCAAAGTCTTCATAACCAAGTTTGAACCACAAGCCATGTTGATCAGCCACCTATGGCTAAGGCTATTGAAAGTGAAAAGACTACTCATCTTACCAATGAAGTAGAAACCTTGAAGAAAACACTGTCCCAAGTCACTAATGACATGGCTCAGCTTAGGTTGAACCCATCTCAGAATCAGGTTAATTACCCCAATCAAAACAACAACAACTAGGGTTCTTATCAGAACAATAACAACTACAACCAGAGAGGTTATCAAAGCCAAAAAAGAGGGTATAAATAGAGAATAAATAACAACAGGAAATGGAATATAGGGCCTAATAATGGTGGAGTTCCTCATAACTATCAAGCAAATGAGGAGAAGTCACTTACTGCGAATGTGGCTGACCTGAATTTCATGACTAATTGGTGTAGGCTACATGATACAGCGACTCATTCGGAGGTAAATTGCCCTCAAATGGAGAAAATTGTCAAAATGGCACATGAAGATGCCCATACATTCCAAGGGAATTCAAACAAAGGAAGTGACTCAATTGATACTGCCATGACTTATGAGCTCTTTGAGGAGGAGCTTTCATTCCCAAGACAAGAAGAAAATGAACCCGAGGAAGACTCATATGATGCCCAAGCCTTTCAGTAAAAAGGACACTTCCTGAGAAATCAAAGTAAAGGTCCATTTACTACATCAACACCCCCTAATCATATGATACCCCCAAATCAAATTGTTGATAATAGCCATTCTCCACCAAAGGGACCGTCTGACCTCCATAATAAGGGTAATCCCTCTGTTGTTTTCAAAAGTAATCCAAGTTTTAATGCATAATTTGACATTGTTTTTGAGATGCAGAAACAAAAAACTTATTTGTCATATTTTGACATTTTGAAGTGGTGCCCTGCTCAAAGGGAGAGTGTTGAAAGCTCTGGAACAAGCAGATAAGGAAAAAGGAAAGAGCAAGGTTACCTCCCCTGCAGACATGAATGCAGCCTTATACAGAAGTAAAGTAGGTACTCCTCCCTTCCTTTTAAGTTTAAGAATTTCTGGCAAGAACTTACATAATTGTTTATTGGATTCAGGAGCTTCAAGAAATGTCATGCCATTTTCCATATGCAAGAAGTTAGGATTAAACCCCATTCAAACTAATAAGAAAGTGATTCAACTGGACAAAACAGAGGTCAATGTAGTGGGGGAGTTAAAGAACATACATGTCCAAGTTGGATCTAATCCTAGGATCTTAACAAACATTAACATTCAAGTAGCAGATATCCCTGAGACCTATGGTATGCTACTAAGCCGAGATCTAATGAAAAATTTAGGGGGATATCTCTCCCTTGACTTTTCAAATATGTGGCTATCATGGAAGGGGATTCCTAACCAGATTAGGATTGAAAGTGAGCCTCGCCTCAAGCATATCATCACTGAGTACGATTGTCACAATGAGGTAGCTTACTTTGAAACTGAGATGGGGGTTTATAAATAAGAAGAAATTCTGACCTTCTTCGTTCTCAATCCTAAAGACATGTCAAAACTAAAGTGTCCTGATGCCACAATTAATGGAAATCAACAAGCCCTGATTAGAAAGTTACAACTAGACCAACTGTTCCTAGGGAAAGACACTGACTTGCTAAGCCTTTTTCTCCCTAATTGGTGCAGGGTACACTATCAAAACCACTCTGAATTGACTTGTTAGCATTGCATTGACATCTTAAGTTAGGTTCCCCAAGTTGAGGAAGCTGGCACAAGTCGCCTTGAGACCATTGCAGATTGCTTTTCATTTGAGGCTAAGGAAGCAACCATGTTGACCAGGGACAAGGCGCCTTCAATAGGAGTTCTCTCTCAAATAGATCCCACCCCGGATATATTCCTGAATCAGCATGTTGATAAGGAGCAGCCCCAAGGATTGTTTGATACCCCTACACTCATAAATGAAACAAAACTCAAGAATTCAAGTCAAGGGGAAAATGACTGCCAGGAAGATAACCATGGGTCGGATAATACAATTGAACTAGAATTGCAAAGTATACTTAGGGAACCTTTAGAGGATTCTTCCCCTGTAACTGGTCCAAGTGATCAGGAATTCCCACCCTTGGCTAGTCCTATTCAAATACCTGTGAAAATTTCAAAAGGATTACCCCCTGCTTCTGATCAGTTGTGGACCCTAACCTTTGATGGATCTAAGTCCAAAACCAGTTGTGGTGTTGGAATTGTACTAACCAGCCCGAAAGGGAAAGTTCTCTTTGCCTCTTACAAGCTGCAATTCGGCTGCACAAATAATGTAGCTAAATATGAAGCTCTGGCTAGAGGATTAATGTTTGCACACCAGAAGAAAGTTACAGCCCTGATGGTCAAGGGAGATTCAGAAGTTGTTATCAAGAAAGTGCGCAGCCAGTACACCTGCCACAATAGAAGGCTGGTGACATATAGAAACAAGGTATGGAATCTAATCGAAGACTTTGATGCATTTGGGATCAGCTTAATCCCTAGAGAAGAAAATCAGGTGGTCGATTCACTGGCTGTTGCTACAAGCACCTTGGAACCTATGCAAGGCTCCAAATTTAAAAGGTTCTCAGTGGAATTGATGTCCACCCCAGTTGTTCCTGATAATATAAAAAAAATTCAAGTTTTCGATGATGACCGACATATATTGGCTTTCCTAGCAAGTTCAGATGTTTTTGAGGGGCAGATTATAGATGAATCCAACAGGAACCAGGGCAATTGGAATCCGAAGGAAGGTGATACAGAAGGAGTCCTTAATCTGAAAACTAATAACATTCCCAAGGGAATGATTGCTCTGGAAAGGATTTTTGACTCAGATTCAAAGGCTCAAGAGAGGGTATCAACTGAAGGAAAAGGAGGCGAATATTACATGATTAACCTAGCTGACTCGGGTCCTGAAAGGAATGTCTGCATAGGGAAGGCTTGCCCCGAAGCTATTAGAAAAGACATAGTAAGGGAACTAAAAATGGATATTGTTGTGATCGCATGGGGGTATGAAGACCTCCAGACCTTTGATTCTTCTGTTATGACCCACACTATCCCCTTGAAGCCTGAGGCTAAACCCTTCCGACAGAAGCAGTGCCCTGTCAATGCTCTGATTGAGCCATTAATTTATAAAGAAGTCTAGAAATTGTTGTCTGCAAGGATAATCTTCCCTGTGAATCATTCAACGTGGGTGGATAACCTAGTCCCAGTCCACAAGAAGAATGGGGAGATTAGGCTATGCGTTGATTTTAGAAACCTGAACAGGGCTTCAGAGAAGGATAATTACCCGCTCCCTTCCTTGGAAGAGGTGTTACAGACTGTCAATGGAGCACAGATGATGTCATTTTTGGATGGTTACTCTGGGTATAACCAAGTGATGGTTGACTTTGAGGATAGGATGAAGACGACTTTCACTACCAAGTGGGGAAAATTTGCATACAAAAGGATGCCATTTGGTCTGATAAACGCTGGAGCAACTTTCCAGCGTGCCATGGACATAGCTTTCAAAGATCTAATTGGAAAATGTATTATTGTTTACATAGACGACCTAACAGTGTTCTCCAAGGATCGACTTAATCATGCTGCCGACTTGGCCAAGGTTCTCCAGAGGTGTATTCAACATGGCTTCTCCTTGAATCCCAACAAGTGCGTGTTTGGAGTCTCTGAAGGAAGGCTCTTGGGACATATAATTTCAGAAAGGGGAATATCAATCGATCCAGACTGAGTCGAGTCCATTCTAAAGATCACTTGACCGGGAAGCAAGAAAGAAATGAAGTCTTTCTTCGGGAAAATCAACTTTGTGAGGAAATTCATCACGAGCTTTGCTGAAATCGTGAAACCCCTGAACAAAATGATGAAGAAGGACACTAGAGCAGAGTGGACTGAGGAGGCAAAGGCCACATTAATGCAAATCAAGTGATCCATCTTAGAGGCGCCAGTTCTTACCAGCCCCGATTACACCAAGTTGTTCTACATTTATTCTTGCACCTCTGAGCACTCGTGTGCAGCTGTATTAACCCAACAACAAGAAGAGGCCGAGGAAAGATCAATTTCATTCATGAGTTCTCCCTTCAAGAATGTAGAAGTCAAATACCCACTCCTGGAGAAGCAAGCTTTTGCACTGAATCAATCTGTCGAGAAATTCTGACATTACATTCTCCGACGTCAAGTCGTCGCTGTAGTTCCGGATGCAGCTGTCAAATCCCTATTGATGCAGAGCGACCTAGGAGAAAGAAGGGGAAAGTGGATGGCTATCTTACAGGAGTTCAATCTAGAGATATGCCCTATGAGGTTAGTCAGGGGCACAGGTCTATCTCAGTCCATGGCAGATGCTGGTAACAACGTTGTTTGCCAGCAATATATGACCCAGTCCTTCTCCAACGATCCCTGGTATGCTAATGTTGTTCGCTTGATGCTTAACAATCGATGTTCGAACGAGATGAATTCAACTCAAAGGAGAGCTTTGAGACTAAAGAGTTCTCACTATATGTTTAAAGGAAGTTTGCTATACAGGAGGAATTTTGAAGGACTATACTTAAGATGCCTTGATCATCAGGAGGCCAAGCAAGTGATCTCTGAATTTCATGGGAAACATGGCACAGGTCATGGTTCTGCCGATGCTTTGGCACACTTGATCCTTAGGTCGGGTTATTATTGGCCCTGTGTATTCAAGGACACACACCAGCATGTGAGGACATGTCACACTTGCCAGGTTTCTGCACCAAGGGAACGCTATGCAACCATACCACTACAACCCATTTATGAGGCAAGGCCATTTGCCCAGTGGGCACTAGATTTCATTGGAGTAATTAACCCAAATTCCTCTGCAGGACACAATTTTATCTTGACTGCTACTAACTACTGTATGAGGTGGACAGAGGCCATACCTTGCAAAAATAGCACAACAGAGGTAGTGATCAAGTTCCTCACCGAATGCATCACTACGAGGTTTGGGGTACCCTTTGCTTTGGTATGTGATAATGGTTCCGCTTTTTCCTCTACCGAGTTTATTTCTTGGGCCTATGATCACAAGATAGTCTTGAAGTATTCCTCAAACTATTATCCGCAAGGCAATGGAGTTGCAGAGTCTACCAATAAGAATCTCTTAGGGGTAATTAAGAAGCTGTTAGAGCATAACCCTAGAGACTGGCACACCCAGCTTAGATTCACATTATGGGCAGATAGGACTAGGATTAAGGCTGCCTTAAACACCTCACCATTCAAGCTAGTATATGGCCAAGAGCCTGTCTTTCCTATCCATCTGCAGATACCTATTCTGGAGTTCATGCAGAAATTCTACTCTAGTGACAATAGGATAGAAGTAAGATTAGTTGCTCTGTTAAAACTAGAAGAACAAAGAGATGCTGCTTTACAACAGTTCTTTAGACATCAGTCTATTGTCAAACGTTGGTTTGACAAAAGAACTAAGATAAAAGCTTTTAGGATATCATACCTAGTACTATTATGGGATAAATCCAATGAAAAGAAGGGCAGCCATCAGAAGTTTGAAAAAATATGGCTGGGTCCTTATCAAATTGCTGAGATCCTAGGGGGAAACGCTTTCAGACTGAGTAGCCTAACTAGGGAGCTGGTTCCTTTGCCTGTTAATGGGCAGTTCCTTAAGCACTATTTTGAATCATGAGGCTTGTTAAATTTTTGTTCTGTATATTAAGAAATTCGTTGTTTTTCTTGATGTAAGTAGTTTACTTTGAATCCTCTTTGTAAATAATCTGCATATGTGTACGTAGCTTTTGTACTTCGTTTTGTAAACTTTTTTCCTCTATGTGAATAACTTGTTGCTCTTTGTGTAAGTAATTTGCTCTCTCCTTGTAAACATCTCCCTTTTGTTCTTTTCCTTTCCTTTCTGCTTTCTGTTTTGTTTTGCTTTTTGGGGATCTATCTTTTTGTTGCACCTCAAAGTGGTTGATTGTTATCTCAAGTATGCTATGGTCATTAGGAAAGAAGTGGTTCAGGTATTTTCAAGATTGCTTGTTGGATGATTCTGTCCTCAATTCTTTGTTTCATGTTTATGGGAAATAAAGGTTGTGGAAAGTTTTTGGGAACAAGGTACCAGGTAAGTAACATTCATTGGCTCCCTTGAATTTGTCACAAATTATTAAAATCATCTCCCTTTCTAGTAGTATATTTGTCCCAGGATGACAGTGTTGTAAAATTTGAGTGAAAAATCCAGCTTTCAAGTGTTGTTATGAGGTCCATTGTAGTTTTCAACCCAGATCAGATGTTGAACATCTGACATATTGAAAAGAAAAAGAGAATTAAATGAAATATCTAAAATTCCAAAAGAAAAAAAGAAAATAATTATCAAAAGAAAGGAGGATTCAATATGAATGGGTGATTCCAGTATCTCTATCGGGGCTATGGACGCTTGTCCGACAGTAGAGCAATGCTGTGAGAGAACTAGAGGTATCTCCATCGGGGCTATGGATGCCTGACTGGCAGCAGAGCAATGCCTGGGATATCATTTCATGAAGGAAATCAACTCATGTAGCCCAAATTTTACACATTGTTATTCAAAAGATGAAGAACTTTATGAAAGGAATGATACACTATCAAGCACACACATAGATTTAGGGGTAGCCATTGTTTGACCTACATTTGAGATTTTAGCTCTACCTTGCTTGTTTTAACTGACCTAACTGGAGTTGTGTTGTTCATGAACCAGAGTTCTAGGTAGTTGAATCCTTCAGATTCGTGAAAATGGTTAAACCATGTTCCCATCCAAGTCGCCATTTGTTATTCCTTGCATAACCACCCCACTTTGATCTGGATCAAAATGGGCCCCCCTTCTCTTTTGGTTTCTTTGTTTTGTTTTATTTTCCGTGCTCTTGGGTTGTCTTTATTTTCTGCTTCAGTTTCTCTTCTAGTTTTGTTTAAACTTTGGCTCTGTTTTGGCTTAATTTGGTTCCTTGTTTGTTAAGTATTTAATGAAGTAATCACAAGTCCAGGTATACCTTATGAAATGTATCTTATATCCTTCTAATGACTAATGGAAGCATTTGTTTTGCAGGAAGAGGCCACACATGATCATATTTCTCAAGTGAATCCACTTGTTGGGCTTTCCTCAAGACAGTTGGTCATATTTCTCCTTGTAGATGAAATTCGGCAAGACCTTGCTCATGTCTGGCCGACTACTGGCACTTTCTGTCAATATATATCTATGTTGCCTATCAGCAGGACCCCGGAGATGTCACAGCGATCAAAAGTTACATGCAGGCTTTATCAGCCAGACAGGGGTCATCGTCTCGACGACATGGAAATTCCTATTGGCATGAGGGGTTTCTTTCAGAAAAGGGTCACAGCATAGTCTTTGGGTCTCACCGACTATAGCATCACTGGGCATACACTTTGGCAGGAAATATTGAGTTTGGGGTAGAGTCTTGGCGAAAGCCTGATGTCCCACTGACTAGCAAAACAAACGAGTCCTTTCGGTGAGAGTTAGGTCTTCGACGAAAGGTCTCCTCAAGTGCTTTGTCTCATGTTGATAAGGATGTCTTCGGAGAAAGTGTGGGCATTCGGCGTAATGTATCGCCGATGAAAGGAAAGTTACGACGACAAAGATGGCTTCAGGGTAGCTATTTGCGTGCGACAAGATGTCTCGGTGAACGGGTGGAGTCTTACCGATAGAGATCCCGGTAGGAGAGGGCTCTTATATCGCCATAGGGTTATCTCCCCATCAAGAGGTCTCACCGAGTACGTTTGGTCACGTTGATAGGGCACAATAAAAAAGGTCTATCGGTAAGACCACATAAGGGTCTTGGCGACACCTGAATTCGGCAAAAGGAAATGAATGTGGCGGGAGGTCTCACCGATGATCCCAAGTCACGCCGATGACAAGGATCGACAGAAGGTTGTGATGTCGGTATAGGGTCCCAGCGAAGAAAGTAAGTCTTCCCGACATAGAACAAAGAGGCATCGGCGAGGGGTCATGCTTTTGCCACAGGGTCTTGGCGATGAGTGAAGGTCACACCGAAACAACGAAGTGAGCCCATTGAGAAAGAAAAAGAATTCAGGGAGACTTCACACAAATGAAGGGATTCGCTATGAGGTCATGGAAATGAGTGATGGTCTCGCCGACTGCAAGAAGAGCTCCATGCCCAGAGAGTAAGAGTCAGCTAAGGGGGATAAGAGGATTTCGCCATGATGTCCTACCGACTAGCGATAATCATGCCAGCTGTCTTTTGTGAGCTCAATATAACTTTTGAGCCCGCTGAGACATCTCACCAACTATCTCGTCTCTTGCCGATAGCTTCCCAGCGAAGTCGCATCGGGGAGACAACGATGGTGTCTCACCGACATGCGACGGCCAAGCGAACCGCTTTTGACCGCCAAAGAATCCTACGTGGCATGTGATCGTCTAGTGAGGGAGCTAAAGGACTGACTCATTGGTCCCTTTGACCGATTGACCACCCCTGTGTAGGAAGATCAACAAGATACAAACCAGATGGAATCCTTCTGAGAACAGATGACAATAGACTAATTCGGGTGATGAGGTTCAGATCTGCAAGCGAGCCCGAGGACGTTTTCCAGGAGGATGGTCAGTATGCAGAGAAGTCCGGGACGTGAAGGAAGTCAAAAGAAAGATGAAAGATCAATGACTCACAGGGATAGCTATGGCCACTACTGGCAGGAGGTAGGCCAATATTAATAGGGATATTTTGAGCATTCAAGGTAGGTTGCACAGGGACTTTGAAGATCGACACCGAGGTAGAAGAGTAAATGTAGCAGCTACCAAAAGATCAAAAGGACTTCTCCTGAGGATAGAAATCCTTTGTGAGCATGGACATCAGGGCTTCCACATTGAATGCACTTTGACTCCCTTCAAAAGATTTGAGGGCCGACCCTCCTACAGTCGGCAGATATTTTTGTAAAACCCTAGTGCAGGGGATAACACATTCAAATTGATACATCCTGTATATAAGGCAGGCTTGCCTCTTTGTAAAGGTTAGAACATTTGGAAAGAAAATAGAGCTTTGTTAGAAGGATTTAAAAGAAAGTTAGGACTGTTAGGAGTTAGTCAGTGAACAAAAGAAGAAAGAGTTGCATCTTGATTCTGAGTAATAAGAGCTCCTCTTTGTCTTCTTGGTTAGTAGTGAGGTTTTAGTATAGACTGTAATGTATTTCCTAAGCTCTCTTACTGTAGTTGGAAACAATCTAGAGCCACAGATTCTCTGTACACTGGTGATTGTGCCAGCTTTGTAAACATTGTTTATTTGTTTTAATAACAATAGAAGCAATCATAGTTTAATATACTTCATGTTATGTTCCTGAATAATATTTGTCTTAAATTGATCATTTGATTTGTGAAGTCTTCAGGGAATGAAATATTATCTTGTGTTTTATTTGAATGGTAATTAAAATATGTCATGCGAATTAGCACTGTGAATGAAAGAGGTTGTGTGTTAATCACAAGTTTATCTTGTTCTACAGTTTTGGTTTACAAATTCCTTGAAGTTAACAAGTCAGGTTAATGTTGGATGAATTGTTGTTCTTTTCTGTTTCAAAACCTTGATCTATCTTTTGTTGTTTCTTTAAAACCCCAGTTAAAGTAGGTTTCATTTCATGCTTGATCTTAGAATAATCCAGAAGCTCAACACCAGCAGGCCCCTTGAATATTATTGTTGCGTTGACCACTAAGTAACATCAGCACAGTTGAGACCCAACTACAAAGACCTTGGGAGCTAAGGCATCTAGGTGTTGCCTTTCTCTTTTAGGAGAAGCACAATAGCAATATTTTTCTTGCATTGTTGTGGTGCCAAAATCGCCATCAACAAAACTACTTCAGAAAAGGAACTAAATTATTCTGATATCAAAGAAATTAGATGTTTAAGGATCAAACATATTTTATCTTATAATTAGATGAACCACATTGATAAAGGCGTGTCATTAGATATCATATATGAGCCCATATCACTTGCTATAGAATTACCACTAGAGGTTGAAATATTAGAATCACTATGCAAGATAATCCATGATAATGAGTGAAATGGTCTAGAAAAATACATGGTATATAGTGGAATGAAGTATAATAAACATGATAACATCAAACTACTATAATTTTTTATCAAGTAAAGAGTTTCTAGATGTGTTCATCACGAATATATCATCATGAATATTCAAATTAGATGAATTGTCATCATCAATGCATCTATCAATAGAACATAGGGATGTATAGAGAGCTAAATCACTAATATATATTATAAAATAAGTATAATACTCAGAAATCATAATGGTAAAAGTAATGGTTTTATTTAATATGAGAGAATTATATTTTTATGGATAAGATCCAACAATTGACAAGCACATGAGGAAAGATTAGCAAGGTGAAAACGAATGAAGGGATAACCATAAGTAAGGTAATAAATTCACAAGGAGAATTTAGATATAAAAAGGATAGAAAACTCAAATGTATTCATATATAATACTAAAAAAATGGAAGAAGGATGCCTAAGTAAAAACCATAGGTGGTGTAAGATTATGTAAGAATATCAAAATATAGCAACAAAAAGAACACCCTATAATATCTAATATTGACTAAATAGTAAATCAAATGGCACTAGTTGATTTAGATAAACATGAGTTTAAGAGTGACAAATGATAAATCAATTGAGAAGGTTAGGGGTGCTTTGCTCTATTTGACGATTATAGTAGTCAGCAATAAATCTTATTATAATTGATGTTCAATGATTAGAGCATCTTCTATTATTGGATCCTTGTTGTAAGTTTTTTCATAGTCATGACTTTTCCTTATGTTTATGTCTAGATGGGATCACACAATTTGGTCCTACATGCTGCCATTTTATCCTCTTGGCCTTAATTATGTCCTTTATGGACATAGACTCCTAAAACTTGCTTGGAAAGATGCATGATTTTAGGACCTAACGGTGCTAAGAAGCACCTTGAGGAGCTTCTTTTTGGTAAATAATTGTATCAACTTCCTTAATGTCAATCAAGCTCTTGTTATTGATTTTAAATTATCAAAGATGTGAAAGACAAAATATTTAGGATGTCCATATAACACAAGTGTAGTATATATGAAGTAAGATGTGATACAATGCTAAATGCATAGTAATATGATATGAATGATTTTATTTGTTGAAATATGATGATATTTTTTATTATGCTCTTGAATAATCATTAATTTCATATGGATGCTTAATTTGGAATGTTTTGATGTGCAAGCCAATGGGCATGGTGAATTTTTGAAATTATCAGCTTTGAGAAAAACAAATTTTAATTTTGAAAAGGTGGGATATAACCCATGCACCAAAACTATATCTATTGTTTAGTCCAACAGGGAAAAAAGCCCTAATAAATTAGATTGATTTTGTTATATGTTTGAGATCAAGATGTTCAGAATAATAAATAGGTTATGATCATCTCAAACAAAAAATAAGATAAAACAAATTGAAAACTAATATATATATATATAAGATAAAAATGTGAAGCGTGTGATTTTCTTCTTTATATACGCAAATCTATGTAAATTTATCTATACATGTTTTTAATTATACATAAAATAAAAATAATTATTATAAAATATTAATTTAAATAATAAAACATTAAAAATTTATAATAAAAAACATTACATTTAAAATTTTATGAAATAGAGTTGAAAGAAAATTACATGTATATATATATAAATATTTAATTTATTTAAATTAATTAAAAAATTACATAATAAAGAAAATCTTGCCACTAAAAAATATTATTTAATTTATTTAAATTATACTTAGAAAATTTAATTGTAAACAAGAATTTACCAAAATGAAAAAATCTTCACTTTAAAATTTGCACTATTATATTTGAAAACTCCATTACACGTGGATTTGCTCTCTTTGTTTGGAACTAGTAGTTATAATGATAAGGGCGTATAAGACAAACCAATATATATTTTTAAATGGAAGAAGATGATTGAAGTTTTCACATGATTTGAAGTATATGTGGTGGGCCTATAATTGACTTTTAGGTTGGAATGGTGGCTATAGAGTGGTTGTACAAAATGAATTTTCCTTCTTTAATTTCCACTTTCCACCAAATCTCTTGATTTTCAAATTTTGAAATCAAAGACATTTAATTTTCTTTTTGTCTATAATAAGGAAGAATTACATTGCATAGATAAAATATTTGGTATTCTAAACTAGCTATTGCACTTTTTGTGTGCAATTGGGTACGCCGAATATTTGGTTGGAATAGATAACAATTTGTCATAATAAGAAAGGGTAGAAATGGAAAGAATTTGAGGCAACCGATTGTTTAGCTTAAAGGATTATGTTTAGATATATTGTTTGAAATGGATATTGCTTTAAGAGTATATTGCTTTAGAATCTCCCCGTCTATTTCAAAACCTTCTTGGGGATATTGGAAGACTTCTGGCGCCCTCTAGCAACAAGTTCCCCTGGTGACTTCAAGGGACGGGAAACTGTAAAGCCTTAAACTGGACTCCCCAAAATCACACAGCTTAACTCGCCCATACCCTTGTGCTTTAAATTCCGGCACTTCTGAAGGCTCTATGAGTACATTAGATGCCTTGAGATCCATGTGCATGATTCTTTGGCTGTGAAGGTACTCCATTGATCTTGAGATTTGAAGCATTGTGTCAACTGCAATAGGTAGTGGCAAAGGTGGTCTTCCTTCGACTCATTCTTCCAGTATTTTATCCAAGCTGGAGCTGACGAATTCCATTACAAGATACCAATATTTTTTAGTCAAACACACACCTATCAATTGAACAATGAAAGGGTTCTGCAGCTTTGCATGCACGACAATTTCCACTTGCAGTAGAGAGTCAAAATCCTCGCAATTAATGGGATCTCCTTAACAACAACCTACACTCCAAGCCATAAACCCTCGTACACTTCTCCAGAAGAACCCTGCCCAATAACTGTAAGTTTAGGAAACAAATGTTTGGCATCAATTTGCAACCATGGAGACACACAGACAAAAGAGAAGCCAACATACAACTAAAACTAATATTTGACATTGAGCCATTTTTTCAAATATTTAGGTGAAACAAAGCATTGGTGAAAGAGCTCAATTCTCCACCGCCACAAATAGAAGAGCTCAATTCTTTGGACAATTCAAGTCTTGTTTCTGGAAGCAATGGTGGACTTACTAGCGGAGCCCTGACTATAATAGTGTTAGATACTTATTCACACTTGTCTGTTCTTTACTTAATCTTTTGGAAGGTTGGTACAAAATTGTATGTAGTTCCATTCAAGACATCCCACTTTCCAAAAAAATTTAGCTGCACAAACTACCAAAATATCAAATGACCTTTTTCTAGCCCTAGTGAATACCTAGCTTCTGATTAGCTTATTAGCTAACTAGACATTTTTTGAACATTAGGAGCAACAAGACCAATCTTTTTATTGTTGCAGGTGCCTTATATGGATTTGTAATCTTCTTAGGAGTCAATAGTTGTTCTTAGGAGTCAATAGTTGTTCAACTATGTAGCATGTAATTGTAGTGGAGAGAACTGTGTTCTACAGAGAAAGGGCTGCAGGAATGTACTCTGCAATACCCTATGCTCTCAGTCACGTTAGTTCCCTTTCTTAAGATGCCATTTTCCTCAATTTCTCTAGCTATCTGCAATTCCTCCCTCAGTCTTTTAATCTTGAGAGACAATGTCTCTCTATCTTGAGTTGAGAATTCTGGTGTGGAGGTGGAAGGTGGAAGGGCCTCCTAAGAAGTAGTTGCCTTCAACTTATTGTATTCATTAAGCAATCTATTATGCTTATCCAACAATTTGTCATAGTTCTCCTGGAACATCTCAGAAGTATCAACACTCAACATGACAACATTGTATAGAGACTTCTGGTTAACACTGAAATGTGTAAAGAAAAACAGAACTCCATTTACATGTTTTCTCAAATGAAAAAAACAATAAAAATTAAAAAAGCTATACAGATGATGGCAACATAAAACTGGAACATATTTGATTACTAAAGAATAAATGGAAAAGAATCATCTTCCTGAAACATGATTTATATTTCTACATTAAGACTACATACAAAATCCTTTAAAAAAACACAGTATTACCATCCCATCCAAATGGAGCAGGCTTCTTGTCCCATTTCTTGTACTTTGCTTCAACTGCCTCCTCAGTATCTAGCATGTGAGCTTTTGTAATATCGAGATCATTTGCATCTAAATGCTTTCCCAAAATTTTCTTCTTTTCCTCAATCCACTTTTGTTTTGATACACTGTGGGGTTCATGTACAGTCTCTTGTCTCTTCTTTTCTGCAATTATGTCCTTCTGATTGGATTTTCTTGCTTTATTTTGTAGAATAAATATACAAATTATTATACTAAGCTTTGAAGTGGAAATAAGAATTTGTTATTACAGCCATTTTTTCTTGTCAAATACAATCATTACAGCCTTGGGAATGTCTCAAAACCAAAACAAAGGGGTGCAAAATGAAAATCCTAACCATTTTAAGTCTCAGATCAAATACCTTGTTTTTCCTTCCAGTGAATTTTGAGTAGTCCACCCCTAAATCATCATCATTCTCTTTCTCAATTGTTTGATCATTACCATCAACAATGTCATCCTGAGCATTTGGCAACTCTTGAGAGATGAGCACGTCTTCTGCACTAAGCCCATTAGCTTTCCTCTTCACACCTGGACCAGGAAGAGTATTATATTCATCTATCTTACAAGAAACTGAATATTAAGTGCTCAATTAGCATGTGAAATAAGCAATACATTATAAAATTTAAGAACTAAAAAAACATTATAGCCACAAATACTTACCACTGAGAAATTATGCCTTGTGTAGAACTAGAATAAGGTCACTAATACCTATTTCTACGTTCTAGGTTCTATATATTATGTTAGTCTTTTGGTACGATCAATGTAACTTTTTAATTGGCCTTTTAAGCATATTTGGAATAGAACACATATCACATAGTGGAATAAAAAAAAGTTATGTATTTGGATCTTTATATTTTAATGCATAGAACAAAAACTCAGGTAAGTACTTGCAAGCAATACTGGCCTAGTGAGTATCTCATCAAAACACATACCAATAACTTGCAAGTCCACAAGGAAAACTTGACTAACATAAAAAATGACAGTCCACCAATAAAAAACAGTCAAATTTGTCATTTTTCTCACCATTCTTTTCAAGTATCAACATTTTGACATATTTGAGCATTGAGCATTTGTTTGTAAGTTCTTTGGAGTGAGCATCAATCAAGTTTAGCAAACTGATCAGCCATACTAATAGCCCAAAAAGCTTTCCCATGTGTAGAAAAACTGCCAAATTCAATAGACTTAAACTGTAGTTTAAGGAAATCCTTATCAAAACATAAGATTTTTTCTTTGCTTTGCACAGTTTCCATGGAAATTTCCCACAAAGATAGGGTGGGAAAACTAAGGATAAATAAAAGGATCACACATGTTAAAAGTTTAGAAATCCTGGTAAAAATCAGATTAAACTCTCGTGTCAACAGGATCAGCTGTTTCCAGCTACAAGTCTATATCTGCTGCTAAAAATATTCTTTGCAACTTAGCCTAAACTCCATCATCCTAGTAAGCAAGTGTTGGCATATGAGCACTGGTCTTCCTCAGGTCAAAATTGAAATAGATTTAACTATAAAGTTCACAATCAATGCTATATTTGACAGGTTGTGTGAACATTCTTCGTTGTTTACTAACTCTGAACGATGAATCTAAACATGAAGAAAGCACGCAAACTGTTTGATAGAATTCCTGAAAGAGATGTCAAGTCATGCAAATAAATGATTGCAAGATATATTACAAATGGGTTTTTTGAAAAGGCTTTAGAAAAGTTTAAGCAGATGCAACTATCGGGTGTTACGCACAACTTCCCAACCTTGCTAGCATCCTCCCTGCGTAGCCCCAAATGGGAGCTTTCAAACCAGGTTGAGGACATACATCAAACATAATAGAATAGACACATGAATTTTTGACAAAATCCTTATAGAAGTGTGGTCTCATAGGCTACAACGATGGCAAGATAGGTATGAAATGGATTTGCTTTAAAAAAACCCTAGAAAATTTGAAGCAAATGCAAATGGATAGGTTAAAAAAATACAAAAATTGAAATCATGGGAAGTGACTTACCTACAGTTCTCCACAAATTGTGTCAACCTATGAATGATGCCAGTGAGAGAAAATGGGCACAAGGCGCAAGAAATTTTCAGGAAACCCAAGTTCTATACTGTTGCTGCTTTATCTTGCTGCTTCAATCTATTCATAGGCGGAATGCATTAGCGGCAGGGGAAGCAGTAAAATATGGAGTGGACTGTTGATTTTTGTAGCTTGGAAAGTGGGATATGGATTTGCTTTAAAGCAACTCAAGATTAGATTTTCTTTAAAACAATTCGAGTTGGATTTTCAGCAACAATAGTTTTTATTCTTTAAATAGAATGTTTCTAAGTTTGTGAGGATAAGATAAATCCTAGAGTGATTTTATGTGTAAATAAAGCCAAAGAAAGCAAGGAAAGATTCTTTCCTTGCACGCTAAGTAAAGCAGCTAGGCTCTATAAATGCAAGATTGCTGTAGCAAACTTATATTGTATTTTCGAAAGAAAATTTTGCTATTAGGCTGAATAGAAGATCCAACATTTGCAGGTTTTTCCCCGCATTGGGGTTTCTTGGGTATATCTGTGTTATTGTCTTTTTTGTGTTTGGCTTCATGTTATTTTTGCTTCCGCTGTTATTAGTTGTTAATTAACCCAGTTGTATTAATTGTTATAAATCAGATTTCTTTTTGTGAATTTATTGTGCAATTAATCTGTTGCTGGGTTATAGAAATTAACATGGTATTAGAGCTCTAAACTCTGAATACGAAGCCAAGATTTGTAATGCAGATTTCAAGAAGAAAAAAAAAGTCATCAGATTTTCGTCTCCAATTCTTTTTGTGGCTATGGCAACTAGCATTCGATACGAGGATAGGCTCGAGGGTGCGTCAAACTTCTTGCAGTGGAAGGTTCGGATTACATCTGTTCTCAAGGAGAACAGGCTGTGGATCTATGCTAGCACAGAAGTGACTCCACCAACAAATGATCCCGTTGCCTTAGATTCGCATGAAGTCAAAGAGGCCAAAGCTCAGAGGATTATCCTGGATGGAGTAAGAGATCATTTAATTCCTCATTTATTGGGGAAAGACACCGCCAAGGAGATGTGGGATACGGTCACAAAACTTTATCAGAGCGACTATCAGAGTCGTAAGATGATGCTCAAGGACAAATTGCATAATACCAAGATGTCCAAAGGCGAGAGTGTGACCTCTTACTTGTCCAAGCTGACACAGGTCAGGGATGAGCTTGCTGCTGTTGGAGAGACGATTAAAGAAGATGAGTTGGTGCGTATAGCCTTGAATAGTTTTTCAAAGCACTGGGAAGTGTTTGTCAAGTGTGTTGTCGGCAAAGATCGGCTACCTAATTGGGCAAGACTTTGGGATGATTTTGTTCAGGAGGAGATCTGTGAAGGTGCTCATCGAGGAGATCAGACAAAGAAGGTTCAAGATGAAGAAAATCTTTGTCTTGCAAGCAAGGGTAAGAAGAAGTCCAATAAAGAGCAATCGGAAGGTTCTTCTTCCAAGAATGGGAAGAAGAAATATCTGAGCAAGATTAAATGTTTTTGCTGCCATCAGATGGGTCACTATGCCAGTCAATGTTCGAATAAGAAAAATAAGGACAAGCAGAAGAAGCAATTTGCTGCTACAGCAAAGGTGGACGAGTTTGCATCACGATTTGAAAATGAGTTTTCGCTCTTTGCCTGTCTCTCAAGTTCAATTGCCAACAGGGTATGGTATATTGACAGTGGGGCTTCTCACCACATGACGGGAGTCAAAGAATGTTTCACCAAGTTGGAGGAGAAGAAGCTGGATTTCTATATTGAGCTCAGAGACAATGCCAAGTACCATGCAACTGGTATTGGCACCGTCAAGTTTCAGAGGGAGTTTGGCAAACCTTTGTTGGTGGAGGATGTGTTGTATGTCCCTGGCATGACAAAGAATTTAATCTTAGTTTCTGCCTTGGAAGACAAGGGTTACATTGTGAACTTTGAGAGGGGAAAAGTCTATATTCATCCCAAAGATTCCAAGATTGCAAAAGTGATTGGTGTCAGGCATGGCAACTTGTTTCGGTTACAGTTTGAGCCAGCACATGCGTTGGTTAGTAGCTGTAAAGGGATAGGAGAATTGTGGCACAGGAGGATGGCTCACCTTCACTATGGAGCACTTAATATTCTTAAGGAAATAGTGACAGGGCTGCCTGAGATGAAGACAGAAAAGCATGAGGTGTGCAAGGGTTGTGCTCTTGGGAAATATGCCAAGACCAGTTTTCCAAGCAGCGACACTAGATCCAAAGGGATTTTGGATCTCATACACTCAGATGTGTGTGGACCTATTTCAACAACATCCTTGAATGGATATGAGTATTATGTTACCTTCATTGATGATTTCTCCAGGAAGATGTGGATATATTTCATGAAGAATAAAGATGAGGTCTTCAGTAGGTTCAAAGAGTTTAAGGCTCTTGTGGAGAACCAAATTGGGAAGAAGATCAATATACTGAGGTCTGATAATGGAGGCGAGTATACCTCGAATGCCTTCAAAGATTTTTGTGCTCAGGAAGGTATCAAGAAAGAGTTGACAGTTCCATAAAACCCTCAGCAGAATGGGGTTGCTGAACGGAAGAATAGAGCTATCGTTGGAGCAGCCAAGGCCATGCTTCATAATCAGGATCTTCCTTGGTTCTTATGGGCAGAAGCTTGCAACACAACTGTGTATTTGCAGAATAGGAGCCCTCACAAAGTGTTGGGAAAATTGACTCCAAAAGAGGTGTTCACTAGTAAGAAACCAGATTTGGGGCACATTCGCATCTTTGGATGCCTTGTGTATTGTCACATTCCTATTGAGAAGAGAACCAAGTTGGAACCTACTGCAGAGAAGGGTATCCTTGTTGGGTATAGTGAAACTTCTAAGGCTTATCGGGTTTATATTCCTGCTCTCAGGAAAATAGTGGTTCGCAGAGATGTGAAGTTTGAGGAAGAGAGGGCTCTTCAGAAGTCAAGTAACTTGATGAATGAGGAGGAACAAATATCCACATTTGAGGTAGCACAAATTCCTCAAACTTCAGTCACACAAGCTAGAGAGTAGAACAAGCAGGATGATCAGATAGAGGAACAAATAATTCCTCAGCCTCATATTCCTATTAGTGAGAAGAGGAGAAACAGAGCAGCTGAGCAAACATTAAGAGAGGCTCAAGAATATGTAGGTGATCCTCAAGATTTAGTCAGACAAAGAAGGGATCCCAGACGTTATTCAGATTATGTGGCACTTATGAGTGAATTAATTGAAGTAGAGCCTTCTAGCTTTCAGGAGGCATCCAAGCACCAAGTGTGGAGAGATGCCATGGTGGAAGAGTATTCTTGCATCATGAAGAACAGTGTGTGGGAGGTAGTACCATGACCAGAATATAAGTCTGTGGTGGGCTCAAGATGGCTATATAAGATTAAGCATGCTGCAGATGGTAGTGTGGAAAAGTTCAAAGCCTGGTTTGTGGCTAAGGGGTTTTCACAGAAGGAAGGAGTTGACTATGATGAGACTTTCGCTCCAGTATCCAAGTACTCATCCATAAGAACTATCATTTCTACAGCAGCACAGATGGGTTGGAGGATTCATCAGATGGATGTAAAGACGGCCTTCCTCCACGGGGTGATTGAGGAACAGATTTACATAGAGCAACCAGAAGGGTTTGAAGCACATGAGAGGGATTTTCATGTATGCAGGATGAAAAGAGCACTGTATGGACTCAAGAAGGCTCCTAGGGCATGGTATTCACGTCTTGATAGTTACTTGCAGAGTGTGGGCTTCATCAAGAGTGAGGCAGATTCGAACCTGTACTATGTTCAGGTGAAGGGTGAACTTCTCATATTGTTGTTATATGTTGATGACCTATTTCTCACAGGGTCAGAGGAGCTCATAGCACACTGCAAGCGGATCTTGCAGGAGAGTTTGAGATGAAGGACTTGGGGTTGATGCACTACTTTCTGGGATTAGAGTTGTGGCAGAAAGAGGGAGAGATCTTCCTTGGACAAGGGAAGTACTTAATTGATATCTTGAAGCGATTCAGGATGGAAAACTGTAAGCCTATGTCAACGCCACTTGTGACCAATTGGAAGAAGATTGATGCTTCTAGATCAGAGGCAGTGGACCCGACTTTATACAGACAGTTGATAGGCTCTCTTATATATCTGGTCAACACTAGGCTAGACATTTGTTTTGCAGTGAACTCACTCAGTCAGTTTATGGTGGAACCTAAACATGTGCACTGGATAGCTACGAAGCATGTTTTGAGATATCTCTGAGGCACAGTTGATTATGGGATGAAGTATGTTCAGCAGGATGGAGTGAAGCTCAAGGGGTTTACTGATGCAGATTGGGCAGGTAGTACAGCTGATCAAAAGAGCACTTTAGGGTGCAGTTTCAGTTTGGGATCAGGAGCAGTCTCTTGGTACAGCAGGAAACAAAAGTCAGTTGCACTGAGTTCTGCAGAGGCCGAGTATATGGCAGCCAATATGGCTACATGTGAGGCTATCTGGCTTCGGAAACTTCTAGCTAGGCTCTTTAATCAAGAGCTGGATCCTACAGTCATTCACTGTAATCAAAGTTGTATCAAACTATCTGAGAATCCAGTGTTTCATGACAAGTCAAAGCACATTGAGATCAAGTACCACTTCATCAAAGATTGTGTGGAGAAGGGGATAGTGAAGCTCATTTACATTCCTACGGACGAACAGATAGCAGATATCCTGACGAAGGCCTTGATGAAGAGCAAGTTTGAATTCTTCAGGGACAAGTTGGGTGTGGTGCAGAACACTTTCCTCACTAAGAGGGAGTGTTGATTTTTGTAGCTCGGAAAGTGGGATATGGATTTGCTTTAAAGCAACTCAAGATTGGATTTGCTTTAAAACAATTCGAGTTGGATTTTCAACAACAGTAGTTTTTATTCTTTAAATAGAATGTTTCTGAGTTTGTGAGGATAAGATAAATCCTAGAGTGATTTTATGTGTAAATAAAGCCAAAGAAAGCAAGGAAAGATTCTTTCCTTGCACGCTAAGTAAAGCAGCTAGGCTCTATAAATGCAAGATTGCTGTAGCAAACTTATATTGTATTTTCGAAAGAAAAGTTTGCTGTTAGGCTGAATAGAAGATCCAACATTTGTAGGTTTTTTCCCGCATTGGGGTTTCCTGGGTATATCTATGTTATTGTCTTTTTTGTGTTTGGCTTCATGTTATTTTTGCTTCCACTGTTATTAGTTGTTAATTAACCCAGTTGTATTAATTGTTATAAATTAGATTTCTTTCTGTGAATTTATTGTGCAATTAATTTGTTGCTGGGTTACAGAAATTAACATGGACTTACCTCAATAATCTAGAAAAATCTTGTTGATGTCGCTGGTAAAAAATGTCTCAAAACTAAGGCAGATATTTTTGAAGGAGAGTTAATGCGACATTAAACACAGATATTTTGGACACACTCTCGTATGGAGAGGAAGGAAGGCAGAGAGTTATTGCGTAGCAGTGCCCAGTGAAACGATCAACGGTTGTGAATAGATGGAGAACCTTGCCAAGCCCTTCATGCTCTCTAACCGTGGATGGTAAAAATGAGCTTCAAAAGCTCAAAGAGTGACATGAAGAGCGATGAACGGTCGGAGTGTTGAGAGTCATCTCCAGGATGGCTTCAGCCGTTGATGTAAAAAAATAGATTGCTGCATTTCATAGTGGATACGCCTTCGGCATAAATTATAGACTTGAATTATCATTACAATGTTCAATAATGGTTTTTTTTAATTCAATTTTAATTATAATAATTATATTTAAATATAATTAAAAAATATGATTAAATATTTTATATAAATTGGGGACGGAGGGCTTGGTTCGATTGGCTAAAGTATCTTTTTACAGGCAAGAAGTCATGAGGTCTAGTATCCCCTATGTCCCCATGGTATTGGAGAATGTGTCATGCCAGCGTTACCGGTCACAAGGTCTAGTCTCCCCTCTGTCTCTATGGTACCAGAGGACGTGTCGTGCCAACGTCACCGGTCACGTGAAAAAAGTTTACCAGACACACTACAATTTATAAGGGGGGCTACCCAATTCTAGTATATATATATATTCATTGTTGGTGTATTTTATATTTCCAAAATCTTTTAGACTTAAGTAACTTGTAATAGTGTTGTAACTTTCATCCACTCACTACACTAACATAATGAACAAATTTTCTACTTTCCATTTCCTATATAGAAATGCCCCTCCCGCACTTCCAATTGTTTCTATTGTCCCAATGACTACTCAGAACATGCACATCCTATCTACTAAACAATTCTTTGGGATCATCTTCAAAATCTATGTAAATCCCTTTTTCTTTTCTAATTTTGATTAGTCATCCTGACTTTGTTATAATGGACTTTTAAAGCTCATTGAGGACTTGGCCCTTGGCCTTCACAATATAATTATAAAAAATATATTTTTAATTATATTTTAATATAGAGAAGAACTGCCAACTTTAAAATATATATATAGTTTTTATTACATACATTATAATTTTTAAATTTTATTTTATAAATTTATAATTATAAAATTTGATATAAATTATAAAATTAAATTTATAAATATTCTAATATAATGTTACCAAATTTATACTTTTTTAAAGAGAATTGATGAAATGTTCCACAACATTGAATCAACATACTTTTAAATTTTATTGTGAGGAGCTATTTTATTAGGACTATATGATTTTGATATATTTATGTTATTATTCAAAAATGGTTATTGGTGGATGTTATATAATACCAATGTTTAGATGATTATACCTATTACCTCTCTTTGTTTGACACATCCACACTTTCTTGGGATGCTTTATTTTGTTGCATGGGGTATATATTTACTATTTTATTTGTTGCTCTTGTTAGCTTTTACCTAAAATTTTGATTGAGCATGTTGTAAAATGATATTTGACAACAATTTTTTGTTGTTACTATTGGTGCCCAATTTTAGATGATTGGAATATTATGTTGCAACTATTTTGTAACATCTTTGTTTTTGTATTACAATTGTCTTTTTATATTTTCTATACCTATTTCTTATCTTATTCCAATTAAAAAAATATATACTTTTGATATATTTATGTTATTATTCATTGTTTATATACAGTAAAAGAAATCACTTGTAAAAAATTTAGAATCTAGAAAATTAAGTCTTTCGAATAAGTATGTGTTCTCATTGTCTTTTTTCATACCATTGAAAGATAAACATTAAACATTAAACTATATATAAATTGAAAAACAAACTTAGTTTTAACATGTCCCCCTTGAATTGGGTTATAAAGGAATGCCCACAAATCGAAGATTGAAAATAAATAAATATGAAAAATGGGATTGAACACTGAGTATGATATGTAAAATTAAAACCAAATATAAAGGTAAATTTAACACGTAAAAATTTTGTTATCTAAAATATACTTACCTATATAGTCGGTCATGTGTATGAAAGATTTGAATAAATATATACACCTAGTTTTTCCCTAAAGAGAGCAAGAATTAATATCTAAAGCCTAAAAAAGAAATTATACCTTACCCACAAGAAGTAAGATCACGTGAAATAATATATAATATTTATTAAAAATAAAACAATTGATAGGCATGATAATAGGGATCTAAAAGAATGGCACATGCGATGGTGTAGTGTAGGTGGGCACATGGCCTACATGCATGTATTTCTCCAATGCATGTGTGTGGGAAGCAAACTAAGGTGGTCAGGGGTGCTCTTGTTGTATGGGTGGGTTTTTTAATGCGATCGAGGGGTTTGGTCTTTGCAAAAGCTATGGGTTATTTTCTTCTCTATTCTTCTATTTGAGCAATGATTGCATGGAGTCTGGTACAGATTTGAGCAGGCATATTAACCTATCTTTTTCAAAGATAGTGACGGGATTGTCTCTTCTCTATCTGATCATGCCAATGCAATGAATTTCTTAAACAAAGCCTTAAATGGTGGGGGGCCTTCACAGAGCAGGTCTCTGTAAGGAAAACTAGATGCGGAAAACAATTTTCCTAACGTCAATACCTCAGGAAAAAATGCAGAAGTACTATTAAATTTTCAATTACAGTCTAATTGAGATGCACTATGAGACAAATTACAGAAACAAAGTATTTAGACAAACACACATGAACACCAGATATACGTGGGAAAACCCTTACGGGAGAAAAACCCACCACACCAAGAGAAATCACTTTGTATTACAGTAATCAAAGTTACATACAATTCCAGACTTATCTTTCTGGTGTCATTATACAATAGTATTCATCATGTACATTCTTCGAACAGAAAACTTTCAGGTTACAACCTTTACAGATTTTAATCCTTCATTGATACAGTTTGAATTCTTCACACTTCACTGTTGGTTGAACTACTATCCGACATCAAAACATCTGTAATTTCCAACTATATCCATGGCATTCCCTAACTGACGAGCTCCCTCACAGAACCGTCGCAATGAATAGACTCCCAACGGTTCCAATTCGGCTCTTCTAATTCGTCCACGTGATGCCACATCAGAAGTCATATATGGTCAACAAAATTCGAATTACATTGCATTGGCATCTCGGTGAGACACTAACGGTGTCTTGTCGATGCCACATTGAACCCATACTGTGGTTGCCAGGACGTTCTATCGAGTTACAAGAGTTTCATCGAATCACCAAGCATTCATCCTGACTTATCCCTTTTGCCAGAAGGTCATGGTGAAACACTAAGGTTACACCGAAGTTCCCACATTTACTGAGCACCCAACGGAAGTCAGCAAGACTTACTCCTATCCCCAAGAGTTCATAGCGATATTCATATGCTACTCCGAAGTGTTCACCTGTCACCAAAACATTTGTCCATCGCCGAGAGAACTTACTGATTGCTATAAGTTATACCGAAGGCTTCCAACACAATGAGTTGTCGGTGAGACATTTAAGTCTCGATAGGACTTCTCACCGAGCCTGCTGAGTCACTCTGATGATCTACCTTAGACTCTCTGTCAGTAAGACATTTGATTTCGCAGTGACCTCTCACCGAGCCATAATAAGCTACCCTGAGGATATCAATTCATATGTTGTCGGCAAGAGAACAATACTTCACTGAGACATCTTAGCAAGAACCATAAGCTTCACCGAAGATCACAATCACTAAGAGTTATGCCGATAAACGAATGAATGGCCTTTCGGCCAAAGCTCTCCCGAGTGCTATGAGGTTACAATGAACACACCTTGCTATAGTGATAGAATTCACGGTAAACCTTTTGGAAAGACTTCTTCAAGGTCACAACGACATGTTCAGAATTTGATAAAACAAACTGCTAGTTGGCCAGACAATCAGAATGTCACACCGACATTGCTCTAAAGGAGGTTTCAGCCTGTAATGTTTGAGGCACATATTTCCAACAATCTCCCACTTGATGAAGATCATTCAGGTACCTCCAGAGCATGCAAAAAATTACTTTACTGAAAAAATGGGCACTAAGGCCCTTTGAACTGGCACACCACCTAAACTTGTATGTGCTCACCGGCTTCGTCAATGCATCTGCAACATTCTCCAGAGTATTAAATTTTTCCAAACTGACCTTTCCATCCTCAACCATATCTTGTACAAAGTGGTACTGTACATCAATATGTTTCGTTCTGGCAAGGAAAGTTGGATTCTTTGCCAGATAAATGGCACTCTGACTGTCACATAAGATTTTTATTTCCCCTGCATCAAAGCCAATGTTAGAACACAAACGTTTCAACCATATAGCTTCTTTACAAGCATGGGTAGCTGCCATGTATTCAGCCTCTGTAGTGGACAAAGCGACTACAGCCTGCCACTTGCTCATCCAACTTACTACACCACCATTCAACATGAAAACATATCCACTGGTGGATCTTTTGCTGTCAATATCCCCTACCCAATCAGAATCTACATAACCACGAATGCTGAGAGTCCTCTGTGATTCAACCAAATTACCTTGGTAACATAATGCAAAATCTGAAGTTCCCTTCAAATACCTAAACACCCTCTTCACAACATCCCAATGTATTCTTCCTGGATTAGCCATAAATCGACTAAGTACTCCCACTGCTTGGGCAATGTCTGGTCTTGTACAGACCATTGCATACATGAGACTGCCTACAGCACTAGCATAGGGCACACTGGTCATGTCCTCCATTTTAGTAGGAGATTTTGGACAGTCCTCAACAGATAGCTTCATTCCCTATATGACTGGAATAACTAACTGTTTGCAATCATTCATACAAAATCTCTCTAGAACAGTCTTTATATACTTACTCTGACTAAGCCAAAGCTTTCTATTCTTCATGTCCCTGGTTATCTCCATCCCCAAAATATACCTTGCTGCACCAAGATCCTTCATTTCAAACTTAGCAGACAACTGAGACTTAAGATCAGAAATCATTAGCTTGCTATTTCCTATGAACAACATATCATCAACATAAAGAGCAATAACAAGCACTCGATCACTTTCAGCTTTATAGTATACACAGTGATCAGATTTTGATCTCACAAAGCCTAAAGATAATACATAGGTATCAAATTTCTGGTACCACATTCTAGGTGACTGCTTAACCCATATAGAGACTTCTTTAATTTGCATACCAGTTTTTCTTTGCCTTTCTCAACAAAGTGCTCAGGCTGGGACATATAGATTTTTTCTTCAAGATCGCCATGAATAAATGTTGTCTTCACATCCATCTGTTCAACCTCTAAGTCATAAGCTGCTACAAGTGACAATAGAAATCTAATGGACATCAGCTTTGCTACAGGAGAAAAGATTTCCCCATAGTCAATTCCCTCTACTTGGGAATAACCCTTTGCAACCAGTCGTGCTTTGTATTTTTCTACACTGCCATCTAGACCAATCTTTTTCTTAAATACCCATTTACAGCCCACAGGTTTTCTACCTTTAGGCAAGGGCACCAGACTCCAGGTTTCATTTTTATCTAATGACGCCATTTCTTCCTCCATGGCTTCCAACCAAGAATCTAAATCAGACATTTTAATTGCCTCCTTTACAGTCCTAGGCTCATCAGTGCTAGAAATCAAGGCATAGGCACAAGTAGAATCAATTAATGAGAACCCATACCTATCTGGTTGTTTCCTTTCTCGGGTTGACCTCCTCATTGGCTGAGGCTGAGGTTCATCTTCTTCAGAGCTTTCAGAAGTGCTTGAGCTCTCCTCAGTTTCAGGTACGGTTTTGAATCTTCAATTCCTCTTTCTCTGGTGTAGGAGGAATTGCTACTACATCCTTACTATTTTCTGACTTTGTCTCTGACTGCGGATCCAAGGTGGAAGGTTTCATTTCATGAAAGATTACACTTCTGTTGTATACAACCTTCTCTATAACAGGATTCCAAAGCTTGTATCCTTTAATGTTAGCACTATAGCCAATAAAAATACACTTAACAGCCTTGTTGTCCAACTTAGATCTTTTTACATCCGGCACATGTGCATATGCTTCACAACCAAAGACTCTAATATGTCTAAGAGAGGGCTTTTTACTGGATCACGCTTCCATAGGTGTCTTATCAACAAGAGCAGAGTTTGGAGACTGATTAACTAACATGCAGTAGTAGTAGCTTCAGCCCATAACTTTTCTTCCAAACTAGCACTACTAAGCATACTTCGTGCCCTCTCCATCACTGTCCTATTGAACCTTTCTGCAACTCCATTCTACTATGGAGTGTAAGGTGTAGTCTTGTGTCTTTTGATTCCATGGTCTTTACAGTATCTTTCAAATTCATCAGAACAGAATTCACCACCATTATCAGTCCTTAAGCATTTTATTGTTTTACCAGTCTGATTTTCAACAAGATTTTTAAACTCCTTAAATCGACTAAACACTTCTGATTTGCTTTTCAAAAAATATATAAATGCTCTTCTTGAGTAATCATCAATGAACGACACATAGTATCTTGATTTAGACAAAGAAGGAACATCTACTGGACCAAACACATCCGAATGAATATAGTCTAACAAACCAGAAGTTTTATGAGGACTATCATAAAATGAAACACGATGTTGCTTTCCATATATACAGTGTTCACAGAATTCAAATTACAGATTACAGTCTTCAAGCCCCTCAACCAGGTTTTTGTTCTTCAAGGTTTTTAAACATTTTTCTCCTATGTGGCCTAACCTATGATGCCAAAGCATGGTCTTTTCTGAAGGAAGTTTTACTTCCGTAGAGTTTACATAATTAGGGATACTTCCCTCTTTACCTCTATGAGCAGCTTTCAATGACTTCGAAGAGACACTGTTACAATGAACAACTTGTGCATCCATCTTGTACAGGGTACCAGTTCGAGCACCTCTAGCCAACACCATTGAACCTCTAGTCATCTTGCAGCCACTTCCCGAGAACAAGACTTGTACTCTGATATCGTTTAGCTTACTGACAGAAAGTAAATTTTGAGCCAGACCTGGTATGTGCATAACATCATTGATCCCCTTTATTCCGCCATCAGGGAATTGGATTCTGACTCTTCCACGGCCAACAATTTCCAAGGTTGAATCACTCGCCAAGTACACCTTTCCACCATCGTATTCTTCATACTTTGTAAACCATTCTCTATGAGATGTCATGTGGAACGATGCTCCAAAATCGATCAACCAGACATCATCTGATGCCTGAGTAGCCAAGGCTGCAATGAAGGCGTCACCATCACTATGAGAAGAACCATTATCGGAAGATCCTTTCTTCTTCTTTTTCTCCTCTTTATAATCCTTTCGGACATGACCAGGTTGCCCACAGTTCCAACATTTCACCTTGGACTTCTTGCCAGGAGATTTTGATCTCCCCTCTGATTTCGATTTGGACTTCTTGTCCTTCTTCTTGCCTTTCTCCTTTGACCTTCCTCTGACAGCAAGAGCCTCCTTCGCCATCTCAAAATATTTTCTTCTCATTTCTTCTGACAGCAAAGAACCAACAATATCTTCCATTTTGAAACTGGATGTTGTACTCCCAATAGCCATCACTAGATGATCCCATGAGTCTAGCAAAGAACATAATAGAAGCATACAACGATCTTCTTCTTCAATCTTTACACCAACATATGTTAATTGTGCGAGCAACATGTTAAATGCATTCAAATGATCAGCTACAGACCCTCCTTCCTGCATTCTCAAAGAGTAAAGCTTCTTTCTCAGGAACAACTTATTCACCAAAGATTTCCCCTGATAAATAGACGCCAGTCTCTTCCACAAGAGAGAAGCAAACTTTTCTTCATGCACATTGAGAAGAACTGAGTCTTCCAAACAGAGCCTTATCAGCCCCTTCACTTTCCTATCTGCAAGGTCCCATTCTTCTTGCTTCATGCCTGTAGGTTTAGTTCTAGACACAGCAAGCCAAAGGTCTCGATCTACTAAGAGATCCTCCATCTTGAGTTTCCACAATTCAAAGTTACTACCATTGAATTTCTCTATTTCAATCTTCCCAGATGAACTAGACATCTTAATCTGTAAATAGAAATAACAATCTCTACAAAACTCCCACTGAACAGTATTGACACAAAAAACCCAATGTACCCCCAAGGATAACACAACTGACCAGGCTTTGATACCACTTGTAAGGAACACTAGATGCGGAAATTTTTTTTCCTAACGTCAATACCTCAGGAAAGAATGCAGAAGTACTATTAAATTTTCAATTACAGTCTAATTGAGATGCACTATGAGACAGATTACAGAAACAAAGTATTTAGACAAACACACATGAACACCAGATGTACGTAGGAAAACCCTTACGGGAGAAAAACCCACCACACCAAGAGAAATCACTTTGTATTACAGTAATCAAAGTTACATACAATTCCAAACTTATCTTTCTGGTGTCATTATACAGCAGTATTCATCATGTACATTCTTCGAACAGAAAACTTTCAGGTTACAGCCTTTACAGATTTTAATCCTTCACTGATACAGTTTGAATTCTTCACACTTCACTATTGATTGAACTACTACCCAACATCAAAACATCTATAATTTCCAACTATATCCATGGCATTCCCTGACTGATGAGCTCCCTCACAGAACCGTCCCAATGAACAGACTCCCAACGGTTCTAATTTGGCTCTTCTAATTCGTCCATGTGATGCCACATCAGAAGTCATACACGGTCAATAGAATTCGAATTACATTGCATTGGCATCTCGATGTGACACTAACAGTGCCTCGCCAATGCCACATTGAACCCATACCGTAGTCGCCAAGACGTTCTATCGAGTTACAAGAGTTTCATCGAATCACCAAGCATTCATCCTGACTTATCCCTTTCGCCAGAAGGTCATGGCGAAACACTAAGGTTACACTGAAGTTCCCACATTTACCGAGCACCCAACGGAAGTCGGCAAGACTTACTCCTATCGCCAAGAGTTCATAGCGATATTCATATGCTACTCTGAAGTGTTCACCTATTGCCAAAACATTTTTCCATCGCCGAGAGAACTTACCGATTGCTATAAGTTATACCAAAGGCTTCCAACACAATGAGTTGTCGGCGAGACATTTAAGTCTCGATAGGACTTCTCACCGAGCCTGTCAAGTCACTCCGATGATCTACCTTAGACTCTCTATCGGTAAGACATTTGATTTCGCGGTGACCTCTCACTGAGCCATAATAAGTTACCCTGAGGACATCAATTCATATGTTGTTGGCAAGAGAACAATACTTCATTGAGACATCTTAGCAAGAACTGTAAGCTTCACCGAAGATCACAATCGCTAAGAGTTACGCCGATAAACGAATGAATGGCCTTTCGGCCAAAGCTCTCTCGAGCGCTATGAGGTTACAATGAACACACCTTGCTATAGCGATAGACTTCACAGTAAACCTTTTGGCAAGACTTCTTCAGGGTCACAACACCTGTTCAGAATTTGATAAAACAAACTACTAGTCGGCCAGACAATCAGAATGTCACACCGACATTGCTCTAAAGGAGGTTTCAGCCTGTAATGTTTGAGGCACATATTTCCAACAACCTCTACACACACCAAAAGTAAATGGGTGTTTGGAGAGGAGTTCGTATCGGCCTATTTTGGTAATCAAACTAGATTCAGTGGCTAAGGAGGTTAATTATTTGAATAATCATGCCTTAATTTGAAATTTTATTTGCTTTAGGTATCTCTTTCTTTCCTAGAGTTGTGGGACCTTTGAACTTGGAGTCCAGAAGGGGATATGGAGGTCATGTAGGTAGCCAATAACTATTTCATAGTGGTTTTTTCTTACCTGGTTGATCGAAATAAAGTGTTTGAAGGAGGGCCTTACTTCTATAATCAAGTGGGGTTGTTTATAAAACCTTGGCATGTTGGTTTTAATTCGACAAAGGGGTTGTCATCAATGGTTCCAGTATGGGTGAGACTTCCATGGCTACCATTGGAGTTCTGGAGGGATGATATTCTGCACATGATCATGCTACTGCTTGGAAAACCTATTGGTTCGGCTTGAAAAACTTTGGATAAGAAGGTAATATCTTATGCCTGAGTTTGTGTTGAAATTGATTTCAATAACTCATTGCCAGATTCAATGGAAATCCAAGTTGGCTCCACTTCATGGATTCAACAACTGGATTATGAAGCTCCTCCCTTTCATTGTTGGGTTTGTTATGACTATGGGAATTTGCAAAGGAAATTCCCCAAACTGAGCTCATTCAGAGTGCATGCCAGTAATGCCTATATCAAAGTGCCTCCTCATCCTCCATCAAAGGATAAAGGTAAAGCCCCTATGTTAGATAAGGAAACCGATAAGGATGGTTTTACACATGTGAAGCCTCACAACAAGGTGAGAGGCCTGAAGAGATATTTCAAGGATAGACATAATGAAGAAAATTTTAACCATTTTGAAGCTTTGGATGACCTTGATCAACTTATGGAGAATCAAGACAAGCAACTCTCTGGGACAAATATTTTGGAGATGGAACAGTTGGATCCTGAAGTAGATTTTGGTTTCAATGGGGTAGCAGATGATCATATTGAGTTACAAATGGTTATAGACCAAATTCAGGAGATCCCAAAGGTTTTGGCCCCTCCTGAGAACAATGAATTAGGTGGAGGTTTGTGGCCTTAATGGAGTCAAAGCTAGAAGCTGGGGTCCAAGATTATGGAAAAGGTAGCAAGGTTGTACTAACCTTGGGATTGTAGCAAAAGAACTTCAAAAAGGGAGGTTCATAGAAGTCCTCCAAGTTAGGGAGGAAGTGTTGAAAAATGAGGTGTTTTCTTAGCTTAATGCTCTGTAAAACTTCAATATTGCTGTTCTAAGTAAGTCTTTTCTTTGTTACATAAATTCTTTGTGGATGATTATCTTGATTAATTCATTTTATTGTTGTAGAATGAAGAGAGAAGTTGATAGAAGAACTAGACAGGATATTAGAAGGATCACACAATATATACCGTGGAGAAACCCTTTAGGGAAATAACTCCACCAAGAATTATTCTATTATTCAATCTTTGAATTACAATAGCTCCAATTCTTGCTTGAGAATGCTTCTTCTGTCTTCACCAATCTTCTTCACAACCTGCAATAACAATTCTCCCAACTCTATTCAACTTGAATGAGATATATAGACAATATGCAACCTTGTAATCTCCAAATGGTGATAATTACAATGCATAAGATCAAGCCCTTGAAAAGGTATGCCATATTCCTTCAAGTTGAGTTATTCAATGAAGAATAAAGCTTACAACATGTGCTTCATGCATTTGAATGTCCCAAACTGAAGCTACAACTTCTCCTTCACTTCAGTGATAATTCCAAAGCTCTTCCTCAAATTTGGTGCCCTTAAGTAAAGCTACTTAACTGAGCCTTCAAAAATATCTTATCGTGCATGAGAGGTCATTCCAATAAAGCATCTTGGGCGCCCAAGTTGGCTTCAAGTGCTTTATAGTTAACTAAAACATTTACTCAACACCATTTCCAAAGAATGGTCATCCCTTGTTAACTGGAGGTAGTCCCTGTTATCTATCATACAACTCAATTTTATTAGCCATGCATTAAAAGTTAACTGAAGCTAACTACATGCAACTCAAAATAACCAACATGCATGCAACATGCACTTGCATGCAACTGAAGATAACTGAACTAAACTGAACTGAACTGAACTGAACTGAACTAAACTAAACTAAACTGATTATGAACTGAACTGAACTGAACTGAACTGATCTGAACTGAACTTAACTGAACTTAACTAAATTTAACTGAACTTCAAGAATGCAAACTTCAAATCCTAACTCCTAGGATCTTTTCATGCATTCAGAAGTGTTAACTGTTACTCCGTATAGTTAACTGGACACAAGGTGAGTTTCACCTTACCATGTGTGCACCCACATGCTCCTATTATTTAGGAATAACTACAAATGTCAATTTCATGATTTATTTCATCCAAATAATTAATCTCATCCTAATATTAGTGTTGTTGAACACATTCCAAGAATCTAGGAGATACATGAAATAATTAATGTTTAGGATTTGCAATTAAATGGCATCCTATTTCCAACATTCTCCCACTTGACATTATACATTGCAATTATTCTAAACAAGGAATAATAAAACAAGTACAAGACTCAAGGCCAATGACCTTCTTGCACCAACTAATCAAACCATGTTAACTTAAAATGCAACCTGCATAATCATGAAGCTTCCAAGCAGATGATTAAAACCAAGAGAACTTATCTGTATGGTTTCATAAGATAATCTGTAACATTAATTAAAGTGTTAACTTTTTCAATTAATACCTTCCCATTATCAACCAAACCATTACTTTTCCCAAGCCTCTATAACCAAACCACCTCTTTAGAGGCATGCTAAACCACTGAGTGTGTTGAATTCACATTCAACCAAGGTGTAGGCTCCTCGGTCTTTTCTGTTGAAAAAAATTTCTTACAAGTAACCATTCCAACAAATGTTTCTTACCATAAGAGAACTCCAGCCTCACCTATTTCTCCAAGTATCCATGAGGACCTGTAACCAACCAATCCATGCCAAACTCCAAATGCAACACAACACTTTCATGAAGTAATCAAGCAAATGATTAATGTACCCAAAACTTAAGAGAACTACACAAGATCATTGTCAAAGCTCCAATCATGAATCAGGAACATAAACATGACATCCATGATCTAACCATCTCCTCTTAGGATATCACATGCATCATAACATACTTATACATCTTAGTCTCAAGAGAACCATGTAATATGCCAAAACTCTAATCTAGAGTCAAGAGTTAAACCATGACATAATAACAACCACTCTAAACCAAGAACGAACCATATCCCCAATCACATGAAGATAACCTTACCAATGATGCATCTAAGTCACTACCAACAACTCCCATTGAACCGTGATACTGAGTCACACATGGCATCGTGACTACCATCCTCTTCATGAAGATCACTATACCTTACCAAAGCTCCCACTGAACTGTGATACCGAGCTATACATGGAAACAAGATAAACATCAAACCATTACTTTCAAAAGCATATGGAATTTCAGACATTTCCTCATGATCAAAATTATCATAACATGTATTATGCCAAAACTCTAAAGCACTAATCAAGAGTATACCATGACATAATAACAAAACCATCCTACAACCAAGAATCCACTTCATTGCCAAATGCTCCCACTGAACCGTGTTACTGAGCAATACAATGGCATCATGATGCACATAATCAAAACCCCATTTCTGTCATAAGCTCACACCAAACCTTTGAATCCAAGCTCTCAATGACCTTTGTAACAAACCTTCTTCTTTTTTCAAAATCACCAATAGCAAAAATAATAAAAGCTCCCACTTAAGCCCAAAAAACCTCCAAAATTTTAAGAGAAAGGAATCCCAATACTCTACCCAACCTCAGCTCTGATACCAAATGTTGAAAAATGAGGTGTTTTCTTAGCTTAATGCTCTGTAAAACTTCAATACTGCTGTTCTAAGTAAGTCTTTTCTTTGTTACATAAATTCTTTGTGGATGATTATCTTGATTAATTCATTTTATTATTGTAGAATGAAGAGAGAATTTGATAGAAGAACTAGACAGGATATTAGAAGGATCACACAATATATACCGTGGAGAAACCCTTTCAGGAAAAAACTCCACCAAGAATTATTCTATTATTCAATCTTTGAATTACAATAGCTCCAATTCTTGCTTGAGAATGCTTCTTCTGTCTTCACCAATCTTCTTCACAACCTACAATAACAATTCTCCCAACTCTATTCAACTTGAATGAGATATATAGACAATATGCAACCTTGTAATCTCCAAATGGTGATAATTACAATGCATAAGATCAAGCCCTTGAAAAGGTATGCCATATTCCTTCAAGTTGAGTTATTCAGTGAAGAATAAAGCTTACAACATGTGCTTCATGCATTTGAGTGTCCCAAACTGAAGCTACAACTTCTCCTTCTCTTCGGTGATAATTCCAAAGCTCTTCCTCAAAGTTGGCGCCCTTAAGTAAAGCTACTTAACTGAGCCTTTAGAAATATCTTATCATGCATGAGAGGTCATTCCAATAAAGCATCTTGGGTGCCCAAGTTGGCTTCAAGTGCTTTATAGTTAACTGAAACATTTACTCAACACCATTTCCAAAGAATGGTCATCCCTTGTTAACTGGAGGTAGTCCCTGTTATCTGTCATACAACTCAATGTTATTAGCCATGCATTACAAGTTAACTAAAGCTAACTACATGCAACTCAAAATAAACAACATGCATGCAACATGCACTTGCATGCAACTAAAGATAACTGAACTAAACTGAACTGAACTGAACTGAACTGAACTAAACTGATTCTGAACTGAACTAAACTGAACTAAACTGAACTAAACTAAACTGATCTGAACTGATCTGAACTGAACTTAACTAAACTTAACTGAACTTCAAGCATGCAAACTTCAAATCCTAACTCCTAGGATCTTTTCATGCATTCAGAAGTGTTAACTGTTACTCCGTATAGTTAACTGGACACAAGGTGAGTTTCACCTTACCATGTGTGCACCCACATGCTCCTATTATTTAGGAATAACTACAAATGTCAATTTCATGATTTATTTCATCCAAATAATTAATCTCATCCTAATATTAGTGTTGTTGAACACATTCCAAGAATCTAGGAGATACATGAAATAATTAATGTTTAGGATTTGCAATTAAATGGCATCCTATTTCCAACATGAAGAAATATCAAGATAAAATTAAAAGAATGGGGGAGAATTTGGTGGAGTCAGGTTCAGTGAAGACTATTGACTCCCATTTTTCTAACTCTCACATATGATTATTCTATCATAGAATGTGAGTGGTTTGAACATCCCTAGACAAAAGGTTGTTCAAGATTTAATTAAGGTGCCTTCTCCTGATGTTGTTTTTATTCAGGAGTCTAATTTGTTAGTCGAAGGTATGTTCAGTGTGGCTTATAAGGTGTGGTGGAGAGGTCATTGGTGTGTTGGGGCTCAAGGTAGTGTTGGTGGAATTTCTCGTCTTTGGGACTTACATAGGATTTCTTCTCTTTGGTGGATCTCTGGTAGGAACTCTTTATCTATGGTTATTTCTAGCTTTGAGTCTAGTGAAATCTTCTTGTGCACCAATGTTTATGCACCTACTAATTTTCTTGGTAAGATCCATCCATGGGCTCATATTTGGTATGTGAGATCCTTAACACCTTTTACCTCATGGATTTTGGCTAGGGAATTTAATGCTATCACCAGTTTGGAGGAAAAGAAAGGGGGAGTGGATAGGCTTGATCTCTCTTCCTACCTTCTGAGAGATAATATTGTATCTCTAAATTTTATAGATATAAAATCAGGGAATGGTACATTCACTTGGAGTAACAAGAGGTGTGGGGTAGGTTTTATATCAAAGAGACTAGATAGGTTCCTAGTCTCTAATTTTTGGATTGGCAGCAATTGGACTACCAGTTCATAGATTCTAGAATGGAGAGGTTCATATCACTAGCCCATCAAAATTTCTACAAGAGGGAGGGATGCTTCTAGGAACTCAACATTCAAGTTCCAACTTATGTGGTTGCAGGAGGCATGCTCGAACATGGTACTACTATGCACTCCTTTGTTAAGCTGCTCCAATTTGTGAAATCCCAACTCAAGAAGTGGAACAAGTAGAGATTTGGGAACTTTTTTTGGAAAATTCTGCTACCCAACATTGTCTGGACTCCATTGCTAGACATAATAAGGATCATGGGCTTATTGAGTACTCCATTAGGGAGGAGGAGGTTGTCATGAAGGAATCGGTTGAATGGGAGCTACAAGAAGAGATCTTTTGGAAACAAAAATCCAAGATCAATTGGCTTCAAGAGGGGGATAGGAATGCAACCACCTTCTTTAACTCAGTTAAAGTGAGAAGGCATGGGAATACAATTTCTTGCTTGATGTTTTCTCAGGGTGAGAAGCTTACTTCTCTTAGGGACATATTATAGGAAGTTGTTCATTATTTTTCTAATCTTTTTTTGAAGGATTCTCCTACTATTGATGTGGAGGAGAATTTGATTTTGGAGTGTATTCCCTCGATGGTGTCTAATGAGGTGAATGAGATGATTTATAGTCCATCCTTCTGGAGGAAGTTGAGGAGACTATGCTCAAGATGAAGAAAGGGAAAGCCCCTAGGCATGATGGTTTTCCAATAGAATTTTTCCAATAATTTTGGGAAACTATTAAAAATTTGACCTGCTAGAAGTTGTTACGGAATCACAGGGTAGTAAGTAGATGTTAAGGGAAATGAACTCTACCTCTCTTTTTCTTATCCCTAAGATGGAAGGGACTAATTCTCTAGAGCTATTCAGGCCAATTTTCATATGTAATGTGGTTTACAAAATCCTCTCTAAACCAATTGCAGAGAGACATAAGCAGTGGCTCAGGAAAATCATTTCAGAAGAGCAAGAGGGTTCCGTGGTTGGTAGGAAAATATTGGATGGGGTAGTTATAGTTTTTTAGGCTATTCATTCCATGGAGCTTTATATTAGAATTGAAGATTCAATCCACAGCTCCCATGAAACACCTGCAAGCAATTACCTATCACAATAGAGAAAATCAAAAGTGAGATTGTGCTCAATAACTTGAGAATTGTATTGATGCAAATAACTTGGATGAATATTACAAATGACTATGCATGCTTATATAAGAAATGCACAAGAAAACCCTACCCACGGATTTGACACTTGATGCAATGATACAACTTGTCCTAAATCTATTTCAATCTAATAATAAGAATCAAACTAAAGAATAAGAAGGAACTCCTAAGCTTAGCTTAAGTGAACTAAAGTAAAAAAGCCTCTAAGAATTAATTGATGATTAATTAATTATCATATGATGACTTATTTATTCCAACACCCCCTCTTAAGATTAACTTCGGGAGAAACTAAACAACTAGTAAAGAAAGCTAAATGAATGCAAAGTGGGCCCCGGCTACAAGGCCTGATGAGGTACCCATGAACAAGCAACTAAAATCTCTCATAACTGGAGAAAAGGAGAAAATCACATGGGAAAAACTCCTCTCCAAAAGGGAGAAAGAGAAATGACTATACTAGAGAGAAGGATATGAGAACTAAATGTGACCCCCCAAGGACTACTTCTATCATGCAAGTACAATATGTTGGTATGTGAAGACTGATCATGCTATACTATACACCCCGACATGTATCCTTGCAGGGTCCGGGGTCAGGCGGGGGTTCGAGGGCGGCAACCCCCAAGAAAAAAATTTCTCCTACTTTTTTGCGTGGTCACCGAAAAAGGAAAAATCAACAAAAAAAAGAAAAAACCGACTTTGTAGAACCCTAATCTGGAAGCTTCTAAACTTGTTAAAAGGGGTTCGGATGGGGGTTACAGTATGATGAAAAATGCGATTCCTCGCAAGATTGTAATAGGTTTTGCACTAGATAATAAAATCATTGGATGGCTATGGTTTGGTGGATGTAGCTCAGATTAGGTGAACCACGTTAAATTCTCTGTGTTATAATTTATTTTGTGTGTGTTTTAGTTTCTCTATTTATTAATTAAATTTGCATTTAATTATTAGATATCTGCCTTCTAACCCTAACACAATATATGTCCCCTCGATAGGAGAGAGAAAAAGAGGATATGAATCCCCCCATAAAGAAAGAGCTCTCATGACAATGATGAATGCCTAAAGACAAAATATGATCCATTGTCTACAAACAACATTTCTCCCCTTAGGAAGAAACATATCCACTGGTGATTGGAGAAGCCAATCCAAAAAATGGGTGATTCTGGAATCCAAATCCAAATGATGTGTGCCTTTCAAAACTACTCACGTGTCCACATGTCATAAAGCAATGAAATTGATCCAAAATCCTGTGAAGACTAATATAGAACAAGTTGCAAAGGCAATGAAGATGGTGGGCCAACAGTGGTGATGTGGCTGTCAACAAAGAGGAGATGAATGTCCTCAAAGTAATCCTCCAAATCTATAATATAGGACTCTACAAACAAGGATGATATGTCTGTAAGATACAAATCCCAAGTAGCTAAGTGTGGAAGATGTATGATGTCCTGCTGCACTGAATTAATAGGGGCTAAAGATGTGGTGATGCCAAGCTAATCAGGAACAATAGAAGATGATGTAGTCTTAATCTAAAGAGTGGGAACATGAATGCAAGTCTTTGAACCATCAGAACATGCAAGACTTGTGATATACTCAAGCTCCTCTAAAGTATCGTCATCAAAGGGTATGGAATCTACATCTTAGGGAAAACTTTAGTGGTGAATTTTCGCCAATTAGCGAATAATTGAAATTGGGACCTCCAAAAATGGCGAATAGTACAAGCTAAAAAGATGCTGAATTGCCAAGTTTTTACAAAAAAATAATTTTGTCCCAATTAATTCGCCTATTTAAATGATGTGTCATTGGAACTGATTCGCCAGTAGTTTATACTCTAATTACAAATATTAATTATATTCACCAATAATATTATATTCCTACCATTAATTTTGGGGCAATATCGCCACTAATAATAAATTACCATTTAATTTTGGGGCTTTTACTTATTGCCATTGATTAGATTTTTAATCAGATGGTTGCAGATTGATTTTGTGACCTAATACGCATGTTCCTTTTAAAAGGCTTGTTGAGGCCCAAAAATTTATTTTTGGGCCAAATGATTAAATCTAATCGTGTGGCCCAAAACAAATTTTGGGTCTCAACAAGCCTTTTAAAAGGCACATGTGTATTAGGTCGTGGAATTAACCTGCAACCATCCAATTAAAAAGCTAATCAATGGTAACATTTTCACTATTCATTTAGTCTTAATTTTAAAGTGAGATTTTTAAAAAACACTTAATCTGTGTGTGCTCCGATGCATTTTTTATAGTGAATTTATGCTTGGTGGTCGGGGCCGCTATCTTCGGACCCCACAAGGGGGCATTGCCCCCCTTGACCCCCGCAAGGAGCTTTGCCCCCTTAACCCCGCCGGTGGCTACTGCCCCCGGGCCCCTACTTCAATATTACAAATATATATATATGGGGGAACTACGCCGACCAACTATGCAATTTTTTAAAGGAGAGATTCGCCAGGATTTTACAATTTTTTTTAATAATGTGCATAGATTCGCCACAAAAATTAATATTTTTTTCAAATAAAAGGAAAGATTCACCAGGATTTTACACCTTCGTCGAGGGGGGGTTTCTTAAAGTTATCCTTGTTGCATTTGCAAGAGGGATGAGATGATCTGCAACACGATCCTCTGGGTATGGAGAGATATGAGGGTCTCCATAGATCTCCCAAAGTTGTTTCCAAAGTATGTGGGGACATTTAATATCCGATACAACACACATAGTGCCTAGATCAACACTAGAACATATAACCCCTACAATATGATCTCTAATGATGCCCCATGCTAATAAACTCCCTAGTGTGTCTAGTGTAGGTATGAGGCTGTAAAGATAAGGCAAAATGTCAAGCCACCTAAGATGTGTTATAATGCCATTTCACCGAGACTCATAGTTATCCTTATCCAAGTTGATCACATAAGGATGAACAAAAAAAACCCATGATACTCACTCAAATGAAAAAATTAGAGACTAAAACCCTCAGTACTGATAAAGTAGATCAAATGATATCATCTCACACAAACAGATCCTTTCCAAGTGCCAAGATGTCCAAGTAATTAAGCAAAGTGTGAAAACACAAAATATTGAATAAAATGTACCTAGGGAAGATTCTAGAAAAAGTGAATGAATAGATCTGAAGAGCTCTTAAATACCTTTCCAACGTCACTTGAATCATGAAAATCGGAGATAATGGCAAAACATTGTGAGCTCAAAAGTGCAAAATGAAGCTCTAACTTTGACTAAGAGTAACAAGAACCATGAGAAAAATATGATAATGATACCTACATCACTAGAAAGTTCATAGAACCAGCTTTTCGATGATATATCGTTTGCCCGATTTTGACATTGTATGCCCAAGTTATGCCAAAAAGAAAAAAATGGCTCATTTATGGCAAATCAGGGCTAGGAGGGGGCAAGAGGGTTGGTCCGTATAGTGACGTTAGCGTGACATCAATAAAACCCACCATTAAATTTGATGGCCATTGTTGAGAGAAAAAAATTTCCCCTTGGCCAACAAAAAAATTTTGGTTGTCAGAAATACTGTTTCGCCGTCAGCATATTCCCTAGGAATCTGCAGAGATTCCATCGCTGGGTTTCTTGATTTTTGCGGCCAAATTTTATTTTCGGTAGCCGATTTTTTGTTTTCGCTACCGGATTTTGTGTGATTGCTAGATTTTGATAACTGCTAGAATTTTTTTATGTGGGTCGGTTGTTTGAAAAACCCGACCGACAATTGATGTGATGTTGTTGTCAGGATTTGTGCTAGCGGCAGGCAAGGTGGCATATCTTGCACACTAGCAGTGGTATGACCCCTTTTGATTTTTTTTATTTACTTTTTAAAAAGACTTTGATTTTTTTTTTGGAAATTGATATAAATTTTTTTGATTTTTTTTATTGTAGGAAAAAAATATTTTAAGAACCTAAAAAATACCCTTCATACTTGTGAATTTATGACTGCTCTGGCACGAAAATTGATGCAGTGAGGTACAAATTTCGTATAGAGGTCCTTGCTACAATTTTTTTTCCTTTTTTTGCAACTACTCATATTTGAGCAATTTGATAGGCGTTCTTGGGGTTTTTTATCATTTTGGACGCAATGATGAGGTCTGTTTTGCTCCAGGACTCACCAAAAAAATTGCTCAAGGTCAAATCTCTTCAAAAATTGAATAGGGGCTGCAGATCTAGGCTCTAATACCATGTTAGAATTGAATATTCAATCCATAACTCCCATAAAACACCTGCAAGCAATTACCTATCACAATAGAGAAGATCAAAAGCGAGATTGTGCTCAATAACCTAAGAATTGTATTGATGCAAATAACCTAAATGAATATTACAAATGAATGTGCATGCTTATATAAGCAATGCACAAGCAAACCCTACCTACAAATTTGACAAGATAGAGACAAGTGTTGTAATCTCATGCAATGAGACAACTTGTCCTAAATTTAGTCCAATCTAATAATAAGAATCAAAATAAAGATTAAGAAGCAACTCCTAAGTTTAGCTTAAGTGAACTAAAGTAAAAAATCCTCTAATAATTAATTGACGATTAATTAATAATTAGATAATGACTTATTTACTCCAACATTTTCTAAGGAGAAGGCTATGTTAAGTCTGCGTCTTATTTTGTTGTATTCTAAGTTATGTAATGATAAGGGGAAGGATAGGGTGATGAGTTGTGTTAATTCAACGTCTTATTATGTTTTGATCAACCTTATCTCCATTCACACCACCTTCAAATCATGGGGTCTCAATGTTTGCATCTGCTTTGAACAAATTCTTGTTCAAAGAAAATATTTTTTTAGTTTTTGCACTCTCCTTCATCAAAATAGGATTTATCATTTTCTTTGTCCAGCATCTCTATAAGTTCCTCCATTAAGCTCTTATTAGCCTTCATGTATTGAGATAGGATTATAATGTCCTCATCCATGTTAAGGAATCCCATTTCAATATCAAATCCTTCTTCTCTTGTTATACTTATCAGCTTTATTCTCCACATATGGAATATAAAGTATCTTTATAAATGTAATACTTATTTTCCATTATAGTACATTGTGGGCATGAATCTATATAATATTCATAATAAACTACTTTAGAAAAGGAAAGAAATTATTTTGATATCAAAGAAATTAGATGTTTAAGGATCAAACATAATTTTTCTTATAATTAGATGAACCACATTGATAAAGATAGATATCACATATGATCCTATATAACTTGCTATAGAATTACCACTAGAGGTTGAAATATTAGAATCACTATGCAAGTACAATCCATGATAATGAGTGAAATGGTCCAGAAAAATATATGGTATATAATGGAATGAAGTATAATAAAAATGATAACATCAAACTACTATAATTTTGTATCAAGTAAAGAGTTTCTAGATGTGTTCATCATGAATATTCAAATTAGATGAATTGTCATCATCAATGCATTTATCAATAGAACATAGGGATGTATAGAGAGCTAAATCACTAATATATATTATAAAATAAGTATAATACTAAGAAATCATAATGGTAAAAGTAATGGTTTTATTTAATATGAGAGAATTATATTTTTATGGATAAGATGCAATAATTGAAAAGCACATGAGGAGAGATTGGCAAGGTGAAAATGAATGAAGGGATAGCCATAAGTAAGTTAATAAATTCACAAGGAGAATTTAGATATAAAAAGGATAGAAAACTCAAATGTATTCGTATATAAAACTAAAAAAGTGGAAGAAGGATGCCTAAGTAAAAACCATAGGTGGTATAAGATTATGTAAGAATACCAAAATATAGCGACAAAAAGACCACCCTATAATATCTAATCTTGACTAAATAGTAAATCAAATAACACTAGTCGATTTAGATAAACATGAGTTTAAGAGTGATAAATGATAAATCAATTGAGAAGGTTAGGGGTGCTTTTCTCTATTTGATGATTATAATAGTCAACAATAAATCTTATTATAATTGATGTTCAATGATTAGATCATCTTATATTATTAGATCATTGTTCTAAGTTTTGTCATAGACATGACTTTGCATTATATTTTATGTCTAGATGGGATCACACAATTTAGTCCTACATGGTGTCATTTTATCCTCTTGGCCATAATTATGTCCTTTATGGACATAAACTCCTAAAAATTGCTTGGAAAGATGCACGATTTTAGGACCTAATGGTGTTAAGAAGCACCTTGAGGAGCTTCTTATTGGTAAATAATTGTATCAACTTCCTTGATGTCAATCAAGCTCTTGTTATTGATTATAAATTATCAAAGATGTGAAAGAAAAAATATTTAGGATGTCCATATAACACAAGTGTAGTATATATGAAGCAAGATGTGAGACAATGCTAAATGCGTAGTAATATGATATGAATGATTTTATTTGCTGAAATATGATAATTTTTTTATTATGCTCTTGAATAATCATTAATTTTATATAGATGCTTAATTTGGAATGTTTTGATGTGCAAGCCAATGGGCATGATCAATTTTTGGAATTATCAGCTTTGAGAAAGAAAGAAAAATTAATTTTGAAAAGGTAGGATATAACTCTATGCACCAAAACTATACCTATTGTCTAGTCCACCAGGGAAAAAAACCCTAATAAATTGGATTGATTTAGTTGTATGGTTGTGATCATGGTGTTCAAGTAATAAATGGGTTATAATCATCTCATACAAAAAATAAGACAAAACAAATTGAAAACTTAGACAATATAATTATAATAAACATGTATATGTATATGTATATATGTATGTGTGTGAAGTGTATTTTTTTATATACGAAAAATCTATTTAAATTTATTTATACATATTTTTAATTACACATAAAATAAAAATAATTATTATAAAATATTAATTTAAATAATAAAACATTAAAAAAATAATTAAAAACATTACATTTAAATTTTATGAAATATATTTGAAAGAAGATTACATATATATAATATTTAATTTATCTAAATTAATTAAAAAATTACATAGTAAAGAAAATCTTGCCCGTAAAAAATATTATTTAATTTATTTAAATTAAGTATACTTAGAAAATTTAATTGTAAACAAGAATTTACCAAAATGAAAAATACTTTTCACTTTAAAATTTCCACTATTATATTTTGAAAACTCCATTACACGTGGATTTGCGTCCATTCCTTGAAATTATGGATTTGCTCTCTTTGTTTGGAACTAGTTATAATCATAAGGGCATATAAGACAAATCAATATTTTTCAATGGAAGAAGAAGATTTAAGTTCGGACATGATTGGAAGGATATGTGGTGGGCCTATAATTGACTTTTAGGTTTGAATGGTGGCTATACATTGGTTGTACAAAATTTCTACTTTCCACCAAATCTCTTGATTTTCAAATTTTGAAATAAAAAACATTTAATTTTTGTCTATAATAAGGAACAATTACATTAAATAGATAAAATATTTGGTATTCTAAATTATAGACTTGAATTATCATTATAATGTTCAATAATGATTTTTTTGGTATTCAATTTTAATTATAATTAAATTTAAATATATTTAAAAAATATGATTAAATATTTTATATGAATTGGGGTCGGAGGGTCTAGTTCGATTGGCTAAAGTATCTTGTTGTAGGCAGGAGGTCATGAGGTCTAGTCTTCCCTCCATCCTCGTGGTACCAAGGACATCTCGTGCCAGCGTAACATGCACATCCTATCTGCTAAACAATTCTTTGGGATCATCTTCAAAATTCATGTAAATCCCTTTTTCTTTTCTAAAATTTGATTAGTTATCCTGACTTTGTTATAATGGACTTTTAAAGCTCATTGAGGACTTGGCCCTTGACCTTCACAATATAATTATAAACAAATATATTTTTAATTATATTTTAATATAGAGATGAACTGACAACTTTAAAAATATATATAGTTTTTATTAAATAGATTATAATTGATTAATAACTAAAATTTATTTTATAAATTTATAATTGTAAAATTTGAATATAAAATTATAAAATTAAATTTATAAATATTCTAATATAATGTTACCAAATTTATACCTTTTTTTTAAACATAATTGATGAAATGTTTCACAACATTGAATCAACATACTTTTAAATTTTATTGTGAGGAGCTATTTTATTAGGACTATATGATTTTGATATATTTATGTTATTATTCATAAATGATTATTGGTGGATGTTATATAATGCCAATGTTTAGATGATTATACCCATTACCTCTCTTTGTTTGACACATCCACACTTTGTTGGGATGCTTTGTTTTGTTGCACAGGTATATATTTACTATTTTATTTGTTTTTGATATAAAAAGTAGCAAAATAAGGGTGTTGTCCCATTAATACAAGGCACCAACAATCATCCACAACATATCAACAAAAACAACACAGTAACAATGAGTCTAAAAACCAAACCATCACCCTAAGCAGATCATATAAAAAACATCCCAAAAAACTAACAACCAAACTAAAGCTACTAGTAATGTCCATCATGATAGCATGATTTAAAATAGTCTTAGTCATGGACCACCAAGGGTCATACCAGTCATAGAAAAAAATAAACATACTAACAATGTCTTTAACAGAACAAAACATAAATGAAGGTTGATTCAGCCATCCCCAGTCAAAAAACCTAAACCCACCAAAGACTAATCTTTTTTCCCACTACATGGCTTAACAAGAGTTATGGTAGCCCAATCTTCAATGAGGAACTTGAGCAATTCTTTGTTGTTGTCTTCTTCCTCCACATCGTTCGCAGACGTGTCCTTCTACCACAAACATAACGTAGTGGCTGACCTATGCATAATCTTCAAAGCAAAATGTGTAACATCCTCCAGTCTTTTCTCCAAGCTCTCGACTCTATTTTTTAGATTGTCAACCTCCTCCCAGACAACATCCTATTTACTATAGGCTTCCTCCATGGGAGTCTTACCTTCCGAAATGTTGGAGGCGTGAGACTCGACCTCCTTGATTTTAATGCTAGTAGGACCCCTTTTAAGGCTTTCAGAAACATGGGAGGAGCTACTAGCAAAAACCAAGAGAGAATCCTCCCCCACATTCTTTTCCTCCTTACTCCTACTCTCACTCCCATCACCATTGTCAGAATCTGAGACCTCCTTAAAGCTCTTCCCTTTCTCTTGCTTGATAACCAGTCTATTTGACCTGTGAGGGGTATTAGTCTCCTCGGTGATTTCAATGTTAGAGTCAATTTGTTGGAGTCATAATTTTGTCTTCTTTGAGGCTTTGGCCTTAATTCTTGGGGTGGGGGCTATGCATTTTTTTATCTTTTCTCTTCACCACAGGCCCCTAATAGGGGGATGTGTCCTGTGGAGAGACTTTCAAGGATGGTTTTTTGATGCATTTTTTCTTGCTCAGGCTAGGGGTGTCCATAATGCTAGCCAATGGGGGAGCAAAAGAAACCGGAGCCTCTTCAACATAGGTGGGTCGGGGAACTTCTTCAACAATAATGGGTCAAGGAGGGCAAAGGGCCAAGTGAAAATGGTAAAGTTTGGACATAAGCCCTTGGTGGAGGATGGTGAAATTTTTATTCGAATTCATGGCTTCAACCACATCAAGCACAATACTCTCAAGAGAATGAATGAGAAAAAATGGGAAGGAAATATAATGGTGATTCCTAAGGTGATTGAGGGAATTGAAATGGTAGTAGTAATACACACCATATCTTCCTTCGAGGGTGAAGTCTTTCATCACCACCATGAAAATTATGTCCCATGGCTCAGGAAGCGCCTCACGGTCATAGCCTCCATGCAACTTGACAGGTTTCTCGTCACCTCGAAAGAACATGTTGAGGCTGGTCTAATCAACAACTTTGGTGATTTTCTTCCAAGTATGCCCATCTAGAGCGAGACCCGTGGCCCTAGCGACGAACTCCTCATCAATATCGAAGGAAATGCTTCCAATGGTGACCCTTTTGGCATTCCAAGAGGTAACGAATTGCTTGGATAGACCCTCATCATGGCCAGTCATAAATTCCATATACTCAGAGATACCACCTTCCTTGCATATATGCCAGACGATGTCATATGCCTTCCATTCATCGCACTTATCTGGCTCCACATGCACTTGGTCCCCACCCATAGCTCCAACACACTTGCCGCGTAAAACCAAAACAATGACAGACAAAAAAATAGCAGGGCAGATACAAAGAAAACCAAGTCTAGAAAAAACCGTAGAGAAATGGACGGAAAAAGGTAATTTGCAAAGCCAAAAAAGATGATAATAAATGCCACTTCCTGTAGCTAGTGTAGGCCTGGTAGTTCCCTCATGCAATAAGTCCATGACACGAAGAGAAATGATATCGGAAATAAATCCAGACAGCTCAAAAAATTGAACAAAATCCGCCAGTCTGAAAAGATCATCACAAACTTTGAGGGGGTTCAAAAAATAATTACCCCATCAATCATTAGGATCAAAAAGGCGAGTCTGAACGGTGAACCAAAAAAGGTCGTACGTGACATGTAGCAAATCCTCCCCCGCACTTTTCCAGCACAACGGCCATAAATTTAAATAAAAACTCCTGCCATCATTACTAACAAAAGTTAGTAACAACCACACTAAGTTTAGGAAGAAATTTTTATGAATCATGATGAATTTCATTATAATTCTTTCTTAGAAGAGCCACAGTGGAAGGAGGCAAAGACTCTTCTTTCCTCTAGCATCGTAGTCCTTCCCGATCAAGCCTAGCTGCAGCCAGACTGTCAACAACCGCATTTCCTTCCCTGTAGACATGCTGAATGGTGAACTCCTGAAGTCTGGTAAGAAGAAAGTGAATGTCTTCAATTACCCCTTGAATGGACTAGCCAACAACATTTCGTGGCTTCCACAATCAGCTACGAGTCACCCTTAATTTCCATGGACTTAACGTCGATTTACAATGCAACTTTGAGGCCCCAGAGGAGCACCATACTTTCCGCCTGATTACAAGTGTGATCCTTCAGGTTCCCTAAGTAAGCAACAACTAAGCAACCATTATGGTCTTGGATGATACCACCTCCAGCAACTCTCCCAGCTTTGGACACCCCATCAAAATTCAGTTTAAACTAGGGTGGTTTTGGAGTTTTCTACTTCATGTTGCTCTTGACAATCTTCTTGGAGTTATCAAACTTCTGGAAGTCACTAGGCAACTTCCAAATTTTAGCTCTATTTTTATCCCAGCCCGTAGGAGGGCAATTGGGGATTTTCCACTAGCAAACTGAAATGTTATCAAGAAGGATTTTATTAAGGATTATTAGTAGACTGTCCACATTGTTCTCCTTCTCTCTGAAAATCTTGTTGTTCCTTTCTTTCCATAGACACCAACAAATGTGAGGAGGAATAAGCTGCCAAAGTTGTCTGATTAAAGGGTGTTTAGAGGGGCACCTCCAATTAAGGACAAATTGATGAATATTTCTATCAAAAACCCAATGGATGTTGAGCTTTTGTAAGACATTTTTCCAAATTTGGGAGGCAAATTGGCAGTGGATAAAGAGATGGGAAATTGTATCCTCCTTTGACTTACAGAGGGTGCACTAGTTGGGAAATTGGAAGCCCCTTTTGACAAGGTTATCAATAGTTAAAATTTTACCATGAATGGAGGCCCACCAAAAGAAGTTGATTTTGGGGATGAGCTGAGAGTTCCAAACCTTGTTCCAGCAATACTCATCACCATCAAACTTTAGCAATAGATGGTAAGCAGACTTAACAGAGAAAGCCCCTAACTAATTCTTTGTCCAAAAAAAATTTTCCTCCCTAAGAAAGAGAGGTAGTCTCGTCTTGTTTAAAAGATCTTGGAGCACAAAAACCTTAGGGAGGAGGTTAGGTCTATCCAATAAACTCAATTCCAGAGTTTTCCATTTGGCTCTGGGTGTATTATAATCCGCAATAAAAGTACCAACATGTTCCTGCAAAATGTTGAAATTGCTTTCAGCAAGGCATCTGCCCCCAAGCCAGCAGTCCTCCCAGAATCTTATTGATCTCCCATTCCCAATTTTCCATCTGATACCCTCCTTCAAAAGAGATATGCACTTTAGGATATTATTCCAAATTTTTGACCCCGATGGGAGACCCATCAGATCCAAGGCCCTAGAGAAGTGTCCCCAGTTCAAATATTTAGACTTCATTATGTTGCACCATTCAACCTTTCCCAACACTAGATTCCAACCAACCTTAGTGATGAAGGCTTTGTTCAAATTGGCGATCTTTCTAATCCCAAGACCCCCTTGACATTTAGGATAGCAAAGTGTCCCAGTTCACAAGAGCAAGCATTTTTTTCTCTTGTTAGCTTCTATGCAAAATTTTGATTGAGCATGTTGTAAAATGATATTTGACAACAATTTGTCATTGCTACTATTGGTGCCCAGCTTTAGATTATTGGAATATTATGTTGCAAATATTTTGTAACATCTTTGTTGTTTTGCAATTATCTTTTAGATATTTTCTATACCTATTTCTTATCTTATTTCAATAAAAAATATATACTTTTGATAGATTTATGCTATTATTCATTATTTATATAAAGTAAAAGAAATCACTCATAAAAAATAATTTTTTTTTTAGAATCTAGAAAATTAAGTCTTTTGAATAAGTATGTGTTCTCATTGACTTTTGCCATACCATTGAAAGATAAAAATTAAACTAAAAACTATATATAAATTGGAAAACACACTTAGTTTTAACATGTCCCCCTTGAATTGGGTTATAAAGGAATTCCCACAAATCGAAGATTGAAAATAAATAAATATGAAAAATGGGATTGGACACTCACTATGATATGTAAAACTAAAACCAAATATACTAGAAAAATTTAACCACGTAAAAATTTTGTTATCTAAAATATACTTACCTATATAGTTGGTCATGCGCATGAAAGATCTAAATAAATAAATACACCTAGATTTTCCCTAAAGAGAGCAAGAATTAATATCTAAAACCTAAAAAAGAAATTATACCTTACCCACAAGAAGTAAGATCAAGTGAAATAATATATAATATTTATTAAAAATAAAACAATTGATAGGCATGATAATAGGGATCTGAAAGAATGGCATGGGCGATGGTGTCGTGTAGGTGGGAATGCAACCTGCATGCATGTATTTCTCCAATGCACATGTGTGGGAAGTGAACTAAGATGGTCGGGGGTGCTCTTGTTGCATGGGTGGATTTTTTTATGCAATCGGGGGGTTTTGTCTTTGCAAAAGCCATGGGTTATTTTCTTCTCTTTTCTTCTATTTGGGCAATGATTGCATGCAATCTAGTACAACTTTGGGTGGGCATATTAACCTATCTTTTTCAAAGATGGTGATGGGGTTGTATCTTCTCTATCGGATCATGGCAATACAATGAATTTCTTAAACAAATCCTTAAATGGTGGGGCGCCTTCATAGAGCAGGCCTCTATGCATACTGAAAGTAAATGGGTGTTTGGAGAGAAGTTCATCTTGGCCTATTTTGGTAATCCAACTATATTTGACAACTAAGGAGGTTAATTATTTAAATAATGATGCCTTAATTTGAAAATTTATGGGGCTTCAGGTATCTCTTCCTTTCCTGGAGTCATGGGCCCTTCGAACTTGGAGTCTAGAAGGGGATATGGGGGTCATGCAGGCAACCAATAACTAATTCATAGTGGTTTTTTCTTATAACTTGGCTGATCGATATAAAGTGTTTGAAGGAGGGCCTTACTTCTATAATTGGGTGGGGTTGTTTATAAAACCTTGGTATGTTGGTTTTAATCCAACAAAAGAGTTGTCTTCAAGGGTTCTAGTATGGGTGAGACTTCCATGGCTACCATTGGAGTTCTAGAGGAATTATATTTTGCACATGATCATGCTACTGCTTGGAAAACCTATGGGTCTGGCTCAACAAACTCTGGATAAGAAGGTAATCTCTTATGCTTGAGTTTTTATTGAAATTGATTTAAATAACCCATTGCTAGATTCAATGGAAATCCAAGTTGGCTCTACTTCATGGATTCAACAACTGGATTATGAAGCTCTTCCCTTTTATTGTCTAGTCTATCATAAATATGGGAATTTGCAAAGGAAATGCCCCAAACTTAACTCATCCAAAGTGCCTCCTCGTCCTCCTCCTTTAAAGGATAAAGGTAAAGCCCTTATGTTAGTGTTATCACCTGAAGTTGCACCCTATTGAACCTGATGTCCAATTCCTCAGTGTAACATGGGAAGACCTCTTAAGATGTGGGTTTCTTGTAAGCAGAGGTCAACCTCTTGAGAAGGCCGGCTTCCTTTGGTGTCACCTAACTACTGATATGGGAGTAAAAGGGAGAAGGAATGCATAAAATAAAGCTAAATCCTAAGGTGATACACCAAATGTTACTTGGATTTGAAACCAGACTTCATACACTTGCTTGCAATGACTGAAGATAAATTTGCACAACTCACTTCCGCATATATTTTGCAAAAGTGTTTCACAAAAAGGTCTTGGTGCTAAGATTCCTAGAAGGAAAGTTAATTTCACATCTAGAATTCATTGCATCTTTTGACACAATTTGTGACCTACAAAAAAATGCTTTTTGCATAAAGGTTCTAAAATCTGAGACAAAGCTCCAAGGAATTAAACATTTATCTCACTAAAACTTGATCAATCAGCTAACTGAACACAATAATGCAAAGAGAAAGTAGGAAAGAACTTTAAATCAACAACAATCAAGGTCTTTACTGAATTTCATGTCCAAAATTGAGTTACAAAAGTTTCTAGTCTGAGAGAGGACTGCAAAAGAGTCACAGAATTTCAAAAATCATCCAGGAGAACTCCTTTACAAGAAGGAAAAATGCCTTATATACAAAAGTGTGTTGGCCCCTTAGGGCCTACAAAATATCTCCCATTTGGGATAGATCTCTCCCTAGATCTTTTGATTGAAATTAATGTTGCACCCTGCATGTCCATGTTAGTATGAAGAGTCACCTCCAGGAGTGGTCTCTTCAAATCTTTCTGCAACCACCGCATTTACTTCCTGGCATCGTGTCCTATTTGAACCTTTTCGACTGAGTGCTTTGAATGCTCCTAAGCTTAGAATAGATCCATGTCGATTCACATTCTGCTGATTTTCTTTTTGGTGGTCAAGCTGCCACGGCTTGCCTTTAGCTCCCTCTGATTGGCTGGCCATACGCCACATGAGACTGTCGACGGTCAAAGGCTCACTTAGTCAGAATCGCATGTCGGTGAGACACTCATCGTGTCTCCTCGATGCGATTATATCATTCTACAACTTATCGACATGACTCATTATCGTCGGCAAGAGTCATAGCGAGCCCTAAGAGTCCATCTTTCTTTCGCTCCGAGTTCACTCCACTTCGGTAAGACCCTACCGGGTCAGCGAAACATCCTATCAAGGCCTCTCTTCTTTGCCGATGCCGCCTCCTTCATGTATCGGCAAGACAACCATTTATCGCCAAGAGGTCACATCGGGCTTAATGAGTCATGTTGAGATCCCTTTCTATCGCTGAGACCATAACAAGTCGGGAAGACATCCTACCGAATGTAAGACCTCCTTTTTGAGTCTCCCCGAGCTTCACATTACAAACCATATCATCAAGAGTTTATCGATGTTACCCCGAACGCATTTCACTCTACCAAGCTCTTTATTTCCTTCGGAAAGACCGTGGCAAGTTGGGAAGACTTCATGGCGAGGTCCACCGGTCATACCGATTCCTGCTTCTGTTGCTGAGACCACCTTCATTTTCTGAGACATCCTATAGAATTCCTTTTCCTTCAGCGAACTCTTCATCTCGAGAAGACTCTAAGCCGTCGGTGAGACATTACACCGATTTAACCTTCCTTGGGCGAGAGCCCCAGCTTTCGGCGGGACATCACTTGGTCGGCGGGACCTCATGGCTATGGCTACAACTCTTGGCAAGACCCTTTGTTGTTGATGAGACATTCTAGCGAAGCCTGCTTACATGCGCCGAAGGCATCCTTTTGGTGATACCTTCCACTTTCGCCGAGACGTTACACCGAGAGAATTTTGTTTTGTGCTTTGTCGGCGAGACCTTTGCTTTCGCCAAGACATCTCCCCAATGTAAAAGCTCTCGTCGATATGTGTATCCCTCTACCACCAATCAGTGAGACATAAAGATCTCGCCAAGACCTTTCTCCGAAGGAGATCCTCATGCCGATGGGGAAATTCTTAGTCGCTGGGACAATCCTGGGGTCTTGCCAATAGGCAACACAAAAGCGTATTTAACCAAAAATGCATTATGGGTCGAGGAGACCTTGATAATCTTATGTCGATAGGATCCCAATGTGAAACATTCAGACTTAATGGAACCCCTGGCAGTCGGCAAGACATCTGGAAGGTCTTGCCGACTTTCTCCTGAGAGGATAAATATGTCAAATTGACTGACGCCGACCTTCAACAGAACTCCCTTGTAAAACTAGTGGGGTGGGGGCAAGACGAAACCGAAACCGGAACCAAAACCAAAACCAGACCTGAAACTTCCCCAAAGTTTCAAGTTCGGATTCCGTTCCGATCCCGCCCCCGACAAAACACGAGGGATGAAGTAAGAAAAAGGAAAACATAAGGGAAACCAAGGAGGAGACATCCCTCGAGCAGGCCACGAAGAAAAGAAAGAAGAACGAGTGGGACCAGGGTTGAAACCGGAACGGAAATAGGAACTGGAACTTTGGAAAAGTTCCAAGTTCAGGTTCCGACCCGGTCCCGGTCCCGCTAGAGAAGGAAAGAAAACACAAGGCGGGATCGAAACTAAAACCGATCCCAGGCAAAACAGAGCGGGGTAGGAACAAAGAAAAAAGGGGGCGGACAAAGAATGAAACGGCGGAACCGGGGTTGGAATCGGATCAGAAACAAGAACTAGAACTTTTGAAAAGTTCCAAGTTCAGATCTCGACTCGGTTCCGCCCTCGGGAGAATAAGGAAAAGGAAAGAAGAAAGAAAAAAGGAAAGAGGGAAAGACAGGGAAAAAATATATATAAAAAAAAAGAAAACCCACCCCGAAAATGAAGACCTGCATGCTGGGCTCAACCCTCTTGGGAGCCACATTTAATCCACGTGCCAAAATGAAACATCATTTTCCCCTGCATCTGCACAAGAAGCAAATAAGTTAGAAAAATTGATCCTGATGCAAGTGTTCCCCTATTTGGCCTTCTCGAACCTCTGTCTGCATGATTTATCCTGCCTGATTGAGCCCATGGGTGAAAATTAGGTAACAGTTAGATAAGGAAACTGATAAGGATGGTTTTATAGTTGTTAGGCCTCACAACAAGGGGAGAGGCCTGAAGAGATCTTTCAAGGATAGACATAATGAAGAAAATTTTAACCATTTTGAGGCTTTGGATGACCTTGATCAACTTATGGAGAATCAAGATAGGAAACTCTATGGGACAAATATTTTGGGGATGGAACAATTGGATCCTAAAGTAGATGTTGGTTTCAATGGGGTAGTTGATGACCAGATTGAGTCAAAATGGTTATAGACCAGATTCAAGAGATCCCAAAGGTTTTGGCCTCTCCTGAGAACAATGAATTGGGTGGAGGTTCAGTCTTGGCCTTAATGGAGTCAGAACTAAAAGCTGGGGTCCAAGATTATGGAAAAGGTAGAAAGGTTGTACCAACCTTGGGATTACAACAAAATAACTTCAAAAAGGGAGGTTCAAAGAAGTCCTCCAAGTTGGGGAGGAAGAAAGATCAGGATAAAATTAAAATAATGGGGGAGAATTTGGTGGAGTCGGGTTCAATGAAGGCTATCGACTCCCACTTTTCTAAATCTCACAGATGATGGTTCTATCCTAAAATGTCAGGGGTTTGAACATCCCTAGACAAAAGGTTGTTCAAGATTTAATTAAGATGCATTCTCCTGACATTGTTTTTATTCAACAACCTAAGTTGTCAGTCGAAGGTATGTTTAGTGTGCCTTATAAGGTATGGTGGAGAGTTCATTGTCAGTGTGTTGGGGCTCAAGGAAGTGAACTGGTAGAATTGCTTGTCTTTGGGACCTACACATGATTTCTCCTCTTTGGTGGATCTCTGGTAGGAACTCTTTATCTATGGTTGTTTCTAGCTTTGAATCTAGTGAAATCTTCTTGTGCACCAATGTTTATGCGCTTATTGATTTTCCTGGTAAGATTCGTCTATAGGCTCATATTTGGTATGTTAGATCCTTAGCACCTTTTACCTCATGGATTCTAGTTGGGGACTTTAATGTTATCACCAGTTTGGAGTAAAAGAAAGGGGGAGTTGATAGGCTTGATCCCTCTTCCTACCTTTTGAGAGATGATATTGCATCTCTAAATTTGATAGATATAAAACCAAGGAATGGTACATTCACTTAGAGTGATAAGAGGTGTGGGCAAGGTTTTATATTAGAGAGATTGGATGGGTTTCTAGTCTCTAGTTTTTGGATTGGTAGCAATTAGATAGTTCATAGATTTTGGAATGGAGAGGTTCAGATCATTGGCCCATCAAACTTTTTGCAAGAGGAAGGGATGCTTCTAGGAACTCGACATTCAGGTTTCAAATTATGTGGTTGTGGGAGGAATTTCTTCATGATATTATGAGAGAATGGTGGGTTAAAGGCACGTTCAAGCATGGTACTACTATGTACTCCTTTGTTAAGAGCTCCAATTTGTGAAATCCCAACTCAAGAAGTGGAACAAGTAGAGGTTTGGGAACATTTTTTTGGCCAAGTCTACTGCCCAACGTTGTCTAGACTCCATTACTAGACATAATAAGGATCATGGGATTATAGAGGACTCCCTTAAGGATGAGGAGGTTATCGTGAAGGAATTGGTTGAATGGGGTTTGTAGGAAGAGATATTTTGGAAACAAAAATCTAGGATCAATTGGCTTCAGGAGGGGGTCATGAATACAACCACCTTCTCTAACTCAGTTAAAGTGAGAAGGAATGGGAATATAATTTCTTGCCTAATGTCTTCTAAGGGTGAGACACTTACTTCTCTTAGGGACATCCTGTAGGAATTTGTTCATTATTTTTCTAATATTTTTTTGGAGGACTCTCCTATTGCTGATGTGGAGGAGAATTTGATTTTGGAATGTATTCCCTCAATAGTGTCTAATGAGGCGAATGAGATGCTTTCTATTCCATCCTTCTAGAAGAAGTTGAGGAGATTGTGTTCAAGATGAAGAAAGGGAAATCCCTTGGGATTGATGGTTTTCCAATAGAATTCTTCCAAGAATTTTGGGAAATGATTGAAAATTTGACCTGATAGAAGTTGTTAGGGAATTGCAAGGTAGTAAGCAGATGTTGAGGGCAATGAACTGTACCTCTCTTTTTCTCATCCCTAAGAAGGAAGGGATTGATTGTTTAGATCTGTTCAGGCCAATTTCCCTATGTAATGTGGTTTACAAAATCCTCTCTAAACTAATTGTAGAGAGACTTGAGTAGTGGCTCAGCAAAATCATCTTAGAAGAGCAAGAGGATTTCATGGCTACTAGGAAAAACTTGGATGGGGTAGTTATAGTTGTAGAGGCTATTCATTTCATGGAGCTTTATAAGGAGAAGGCTATGTTAATTCCATGTCTTATTTTTTTTATGTTCTAAGTTATGTAATGATAAGGAGGAGGATAGGGTGATGAGTTGTGTTAAATCCACATCTTATTCTATTTTGATCAATGGTGAGCCTTCTACTCTGTTTGGTGCTTCTAGGGGGCTCAGGTAGGGGGATCCCCTTTCTCCTTATCTTTTCATTATTATGGTTGAGCGATTGGGAAGAATTTTGAAAGCTCACTCAAGAAAAGGGCTTATTTGGGGCTAGAGTTGGGGAGATGGCTTGCCTACTCATACTCATTTACAATTCATGGATGATATTGCTTTATTGGGTGTTGCTTGAATTAGTGAGGTGAATAACTTCAAGTGTTCTCTGTATATCTATATTGTTGCTTCAAGATAGAAACTCAATCAAGCAAAGTCCTCCATCTTCTTTTTCAATACTCCTCCATCTTGGTGCTCTAATTAGGATCAAGCTTGGGCTAGAATTATTTCTTCTAAGTACTTGAGAGGTGTTGCTAGGAATGATGTGCCTAGGATTCTTCTATCAAGTAAAGGTTCTCTGATTTGGGACACCCTTAAAAGGGGAGCCAACTTGGTCAACTAGGGCTTATTTTGTATTTGTAATAGATATTTTGAGGCTCTCTTTTGGGTTGACTCTTGGGATGGACACCCCCCAACCTTGACCATTTTTCCTCACCTTTAGAATCTTAGTCAAAACTTCACAAATGTTGGTTGGACTTGTGTGGAGGATTTCAAAGAGGCAAAGAGTTTGGGGTAGGTGGAAGCTTTTAAGTGGAAAGACCTTTAGGCATGGCCATTGGGCAGCTCTAAAGATGACTAGGATGAGTTATCTCAAATTTTGGTTGGTCATGTATGTAGTTCTTTGTGGAGAGAAGACATTCTAGTATGGAGCCTGGAGTCTCGAGGGGTCTACTCTATGGCTAAGGGGTATGAGGAGTTGGATAGGAAAAAATACGGGGGGGAGGAAGTCTCCTGGTGGAAACATGTTTGGAATAAGTTTGTGTGGCCTAAATGCAACTTCTTTCTTTGTTTAGCTACTCGTGACAAGTGTCTCACATGGGAAAACCTTCAAAAGAGGGGTTTTTAGGGCCCATATTTTTGTTTTCTTTGTGGGAATAGTGAGGAATCTTCTCCTTATTTTTTGGTTCCATTGCAATTATTCTAAGTCTATATGGCACCTTTGGTGGGAAAATTGGTGACGAACATGCATACATGCTTCCTCCCTTATTGAATTTTGGAGGACTTTGGGGTGATGTCCTATAAAGACGTTCTTCCTCCAAGTGGCTTGGGATATAGGGCCCTCTTGTATCTTTTGGGAGATTTGGTTGGAGAGGAACCACAAGTTTTTCTAAGATGTGGGATTGGTGGCTCAACAATTTTGGCAGTGAATTATGGGGATGGTTCAGGAAACCATTCGAGCTAAGTGTAAGGTGGTTGTTCCTCCAGATCATGGGGAGAGGGAGTTGATATTGAGGATGGGGTTATATGGTAATGTCTCATGGAAATTTAGCTCTCGTGGGAGGAGGCATTCCTCCAAGAAAGTCTAGTGTGACAACAGATGGATACAACCTCTAGCTAGGGTCCTAAAGATTAACATTGATGGATCCTCCAAAGGTAATCTTGGTTTTTTTGGTGTTGGGGGAGTGGGTAGAGACACCTCTGGGGAGGATCTCTTTCTCTTCTCTTACTTTTAGTAATATGAGACTAATAAATTTATGGACGCCCTTGCTATCCTTATTGCACTAGAAAAAGGGTGTGCTTTGGGGTGGTGCAAGGTCATCTATGAGTCAGACTCATAGATTCTAATAGCCATGTTAAATAAGAAAATTTTGGATGGTGTGAGTTGGTAGTTGGAGTCTGTGGCTCAATAGATTCACCATTTGAGCAATTCTTTGGAATGGGTTTCCTTTGTCCATATCTCATGGGAGTGGAATAAGGTTGCAAATTGTTTGAAAAAATGGGTCTTTGAGTATAGGGGTAATTGGAGAGTTAAGGGTTGGGAGAATATTGTGTGGATTGCTCCCAAAAGTTGTGATTGATGCTTCAAGAAGACATTCAGGATCACTAAGAGGCGGTGTTTGAAGGTTTGGATGGCTGGCTGTTTAGGTGGTGGTGGTCCTGATCAGTAGGGTGGGATTGTTGGGCCCCTGTTGATTTGATAAAATTTTACCCCTTTTTAAAAAAAACCAATTGATAGGCACATGAAAAAGGCTAACCAATAATCAAATTGTGTACTCAATGGTAACAAAAAGTGTATCATAGAAATCAATGCCCCATGGGGCCATCCTCCAGAATGTCATGATATATAGGTGATGGTGATCAATATATGATCATGAAGGGTGTCCTTATCAACAAGGGTAGTGTATAAATTTGGTAGGTTGATTTAATCTTTATAGAAATAAGCCTAGATAGTTTCACTTATGGTTTATGCATTTTCTATAGAGATATTTCAACATATTTTTCTTTGTTATCAATTTGGTCATTATTATGAGAATGTAGATTTGAATATATCTCTTTGTAACATTTTTTTTATCATTTTGACATTCCTTAGATATCTTTTTTTTCACTACAATATTCATTAGGGTTGGAATCATAATGGTTTGTCTCACTTATGGGTCACATGCTGATTTAACAATTTGGACACAAATAAAATTAGATTTAGTTCATTATATATGATTTTCTTAACATGTATGTGTGTTCCCACTAAACATTCTATGTGGTACTATTTTCCCTCCAAACCACATGGAATAATTTTATTAGGCACAAACTACTTATTGAAATCACCTTTTCATGATCAAATGAAATCATCATGATATGAAATTAAACAAGAATGTAGCCCTCATAATAAGATTTCAAAAAATATAAATTTTAATATATTTGTTCTACTACTATATTTATTTTTTATGTTCTAATTGTTGGAATAATGTGCCTCAATCCCACAAGCTGAAACCTCTGAAAGGGAAAAATTGATGTGACTTTCATTCTGTCTGGCTGACTAGCAGTTTAGTAACCTTGTGGATTGTTCATGTCGCTGAGACATTACTACTGTCTTGCCGACAAGTGTTGTCGCTGTGACTTGTGGTGTTCGCTGTAACCCTCTGTCGAGTGGAGATCTCTGGCCGCCAGGCCATTCTTATCGGATATCGGGGAGACTCTGGGCGACAAGCGGTGTCGAGGAGACTTGTGGTGAAAGATGGTCTCGGGGTAACACGGAGGTTTCACTATGAACTCTTGGCAACATATGTTTGTCTCACCGATGCTCATCGAGGTAACATGGAAGCCTTGGTAAGAATTCCTGTCGACAGTTGGTTCTCTTGCCGATGGGTATGAATATCGGTGTAACCTCCTGGCGATAGCGGTAAGTCTTGCCGACGAGTGTTCTTTTCAGTATGATCTCTTGGCGAATGACAATAGTCTTGCCGATGGAAATGCAAACGTCTATGTGACTTTGGAACTTCGGTATGATGTCTCATTGAAAACGATGGTCTTGTCAAATAGCGATACAAGTGATGATCATTGGTATGAGGTCTTGGCGACAATGCGAAGTCTGAGCGACAACTTTCTGAAATTGGTGTAACCTCTTTCCGATAGTGATGACTCTTGGTGATATCGACAGTCAGGTCTTGTGGCATCGAGGAGACACGGTTAGTGTCTCACCGACATGCGAATATTTTTTGAACGCCTTTGACCGATTGACTATCCTACGTGGTTTTTCCTCGACCAATCAGAGAATCCAAATGGGAACCGTTGGAAGTTAGTCTGTTGTAGCAGTTTTGTGAGGAAGTTCAACAGACAGGGACGAAATGGATATACTATGTAGTTGTAGATGATGTACAGTTCGATGGATGGTTCAATGGTTGGATTATTAGTTGGATGAAGAGTTTAATGTATGATTAGAGTGAACTCGATTATGAGAGTATTGTAACTTGAATATTCAATACAAGGTTGATCATTGTGAATGCTATTGTAAATTGACATCAGAGAAAGTGAAGCCCGTACTCTGTATGTAATTTTTTTACTGTAATACAAAGGGGTTTTTCTTGGTGTGGTGAGTTTTTCTCCCGTAAGGGTTTTCCCACGTAAATCCGGTGTTCATCTGTGTATGATTATTTCTCTATTTCTTTTATTGCTTTCAAGTGTATCTTAATTAGACTGTAATTGAAAATTTAAAAGGTATCTCTGCATTCTTCCTTGAGGTTTTGATGTTAGGAGAGTCGTTTCCGACCTTAGCTTTCCTTACAAGTGGTATCAAAGCCTGGCTAGTTGTGTTATCCTTGTGGGTACATTGGGTTTTTTGAGTCAATTTATGTTCAGTGGGAGTCTTGTAGAAGTTTGGTAATTCGAATTACAGGTTAAGATGGCAAGCACGTCAGGAAATATTGAAATTGAGAAATTCAATAGCAACAATTTTGAGTTGTGGAAACTTAAAATGGAAGATCTATTGGTTGATTGTGATCTTTGGATTGTTGTGTCTAGAACGAAGCCTACAGGCATGAAGCAAGAGGATTGGGACCTTGCAGATAGAAGGTATAAGGGGCTAATAAGGCTCTGTTTAGCAGACTCTATTCTTTTGAATGTTCATGAATAGAAGACTGCATCTTCCTTGTGGAAGAGACTGGCATCTATTTATCAGGGGAAGTCCTTGGTGAATAAACTGTTCCTAAGGAAGAAGTTGTACAGTTTGAGAATGCAGGAAGGAGGGTTTGTAGCTCATCATTTGAATTCTTTCAACATGTTGATTGCACAGTTAACACCTGTTGGTGTGAAGATTGATGAAGAGGATCGTTGTATGCTTTTATTGTGTTCTTTGCCAGATTCTGGGATCACTTGGTGATGGCTATTGGGAGTACGTCATCCACTTTTAAGATGGAAGATGTTGTTGCTTCTTTGTTATCAGAAGAGATGAGAAGGAAATCTTTTGAGATGGCGAAGGAGGCTCTTGCTGTCAGAGGCAGGTCGAAAGAGAAAGGCAAGAAGAAGGACAAGAATTCCAAATCAAAATCAGAGGGGAGATCAAAGTTTCCTGGAAAGAAGTCCAAGGTGAAGTGTTGGAATTGTGGGCAACCTGGTCATGTTCGAAAGGATTGTAAAGAGGAGAAAAAGAAGAAGAGGAAGTATTCTTCCGATAATGATTCTTCTCAAAGTGATGCAGACGCTTTCATTGCAGTCTTGGCTACGCAGGCATCAGATGATGTCTGGCTGATTGATTCTGGAGCATCTTTCCACATGACATCTCATAGAGACTGGTTCACGAAGTATGAAAAATACGATGGTGGAAAGGTGTATTTGGCAAGTGATTCTTCATTGGAAATAGTTGGATGTGGAAGAGTCAGAATTCAATTCCCTAATGGAAGAGTGAAGGGAATCAATGATGTAATGCATATACCAGGTCTGGCTCAAAAATTACTTTATGTTAGTATGCTGAATGATATTTGAGTGCAAGTCACGTTCTCTGGAAATGGCTGCAAGATGACTAGAGGCTCTATGGTGCTAGCAAGGGGTGCTCGTATTAGTACCTTGTATACGCTCGATGCACATGTTGTTCAATGCAATAGTGTCTCTGCCAAGTCACAAAAAGCTACTCATGGAGGAAAAGAGGAAGAAATTCCTAATAGTGTAAACTCTATGGAAGTTAAACCTCCAGCAAAAAAGACTATGCTCTAGAATCATAGGCTAGGCCACATTGGAGAGAAAGGTTTAAAAACCTTGAAGAATAAAAAACCTGGTTGAGGGGCTTGATGATTGTAACCTTGAATTTGAATTTTGTGAACATTGTATATATGGAAAATAGCACCGTGTTTCATTTTATTACAGTCCTCACAAATCTTTTGGTTTGCTTGATTATATACATTCTGATGTTTTCGGTCCAGTGAATGTTCCTTCTTTGTCTAAGTCAAGGTACTATGTATCATTTATTGATGATTATTCAAGAAGAGCATTTGTATATTTTTTGAAAAGTAAATCAAAAGTGTTTAGTCATTTTAAGGAATTTAAGAACCTTGTAGAAAATCAGACTAGAAGAAAAATAAAATGTTTAAGGAATGGTAATGGCGGTGAATTTTGTTCTGATGATTTCGAGAGGTACTGTAAAAATCATGGGATTAAAAGACATAAAACTACACCTTACACTCTATAGAAAAATGGAGTTGCAGAAAGGTTCAATAGGATAGTGATGGAGAGAGCACGAAGTATGTTGAGTAGTGCTAGCTTGGAGGAGAAGTGTTGGGCTGAGGCAGTTGCTACAACATGTTACTTGATAAACCGTTCTCTAAATTCCACTCTTGTTGAGAAAACACCTTTGGAAGCATGGTCTGGTAAGAAGCCCTCTTTAAGACATATTCGTGTTTTTGGCTGTGAGGCATATGCACATGTATCGTATGAGAAAAGATCTAAATTGGAGAACAAAGATGTCAAATGTATTTCTATTGGCTATAGTGCTGGCATAAAAGGATACAAGCTTTGGAATCCTGATATGGAGAAGGTTCTATACAGCAGAAGTGTAATCTTTCATGAGCTGAAGCCTTCTACCTTGGATCTGCAGTCAAAGACAAAATCAGAAAACAAAAAGGATGTAGTTGAAATTCCTCCGACACCAGATAAAGAGGAATTGAAAATTTAAAATGTACCTGAAACTGAGGAGAGCTCAAGTAGTTCTGAGAGTTCTGATGAAGAAGAACAACCTTAGCCTCAGCAAGTGAGGAGGTCAACTCATGAAAGAAAGCAACCTGATAGGTATGGGTTCTCTTTAATAGATTCAACATGTGCCTATGATTTGATTTCTAGCACTGATGAGCCTAGGACTGTAAAAGAGGCATTTAGAATGTTTGATTCAGACTCTTGGTTGGAAGCCATGAATGAAGAAATGGCATAATTAGAAAAGAATGATACTTGGAGTTTGGTGCCCTTGCCTAAAGGCAGAAAAGCTATGGGCTACAAATGGGTATTTAAAAAGAAAATAGGTCTAGATGGCAGTGTGGAAAAATACAAGGCAAGGTTGATTGCGAAGGGTTATTCCCAAGTAGAGGGAATTGATTATGGGGAAATCTTTTCTCTTGTAGATAAGCTGACATCTATCAGATTTCTTTTGTCACTTGCAGCAGCGTATGACTTAGAGATCAAACAGATGGATGTGAAGACAAAATTTCTTTATGGTGATCTTGAAGAAGAAATCTATATGTCCCAGCCTGAGCACTTTGTGGAGAAAGGTAAAGAAAAAATGGTTTGCAAGTTGAAAAAGTCTATGTATGGGTTAAAGCAGTCTCCTAGAATGTGGTACCAAAAGTTTGATACTTTTGTATTGTCTTTGAGATTTGTAAGATCAAAATCTGATCATTGTGTGTATTATAAAGCTGAAAGTGATCGAGTGCTTATTATTGCTCTCTATGTTGATGATATGTTGTTCATAGGCAATAGTAAGTTGATGGTTTCTGATCTTAAGTCTTAGTTGTCTGCTAAGTTCGAAATGAAAGATCTTGGTGTAGAAAAGTATATTCTGGGGATGGAAATAACCACGGACATGAATAGTAGTAAATGTTGGCTCAGTCAGAGTAAGTATATCAAGACTGTTCTAGAGAGATTTTGTATGAATGATTGCAAGCAGCTAGTTGTTCCAGTTTTGCAGGGAACGAAGCTATATGTTGAAGATTGTCCAAAATCTCCTACTGAGATGGAGGACATGACCAGTGTACCTTATGCTAGTGCGGTTGGCAGTCTTATGTATGCAATGGTCTGTACAAGGCCAGACATTGCCCAAGCAGTGGGAGTACTTAGTTGTTTTATGGCTCATCCTGGAAGGACACATTGGGATGTTGTGAAAAGAGTATTCAGATATTTGAAGGGAACTTCAGAATATGCTTTGTGTTACCATGGGAACTTGGTTGAATCACAGAGGACTCTCAGCATTCAAGGTTATGTGGATTCTGATTGGGTAGGGGACATTGACAACGCAGGAGATCCACTAGTGGATACATTTTCATGATGAATGGTGGTGTAGTGAGTTGGATGAGTAAGCGGCAGGCTATAGTCGCTTTGTCCACCATAGAGGCTGAATACATGGCAGCTACACATGCTTGTATAGAAGCAGTTTGGTTTAAAAAATTGTGTTCTAACATTGGTTTTGATGCAATGCAAATAACTATTTTTTGTGACAGTCAGAGTGCAATTTGTCTGGCAAAGAATCCTACTTTCCATGCCAGGACAAAACATATAGATGTACAGTACCATTTTGTATGGGATATGGTGGAGGATGGAAAGGTCTCATTAGAAAAAGTGGATACTCTAGAGAATGTTGCAGATGCATTGACGAAGCCAGTGAGCATAGACAAGTTCAGGTGGTGTGCCAGTTTGATGGGCCTTAGTGCCCATGATTTTCAGTAGCTTTGTTGTGCTCTGGAGGTGCCTGTGTGATCTTCGTCAAGTGGGAGATTGTTGGAATAATGTGCCTCAATCCTAGAGGCTGAAACTTCTGAAAGGGAAAATTCGGTGTGACTTTCATTCTTTCTGGCCAACTGGTAGTTTAGTAACCTTGTGGATTGTTCATGTCGCCGAGACATTGTTGTTGTCTTGCCGACTGGTTTTGTCGATGTGACTTGTGGCGTTCGTTGTAACCCTTTGCCGAGTGGAGATCTCTAGCCGATAGGCCATTCTTATCAGATATCGGGGAGACTCTGGGTGACAAGCGGTGTCAGGGAGACTTGTGGCGAAAGATGGTCTCAGGGTAACACGGAGGTTTTGCTATGAACTCTTGGCGACATATGTTTGTCTCACCGATGCTCATCGAGGTAACATGGAAGTCTCGGTAAGAAGTCTTGCTGACAATTGGTTCTCTTTCTGATGGGTATGAATATCGGTGTAACCTCCTGGCGATAGTGGTAAGTCTTGCCAATGAGTGTTCTTTTTGGTATGACTTGAACGCTCGGTGTGATCTCTTGGCGAATGACGATAGTCTTGCCGATGGAAATGCAAACATCTATGTGAATTTGGAACTTTGGTATGATGTCTCATCGAAAATGATGGTCTTTCCGAATAGCGATATAAGTGATGACCATCGGCACGAGGTCTTGGTGACAAGGCGAAGTCTGAGCGACAACTTTTTGAACTTGGTGTAACCTCTTGCCGATAGTGATGACTCTTGGCGATATTGACAGTCAGGTCTTGTGAATCGGGGAGACACGGTTAGTGTCTCATCGAATGCGAATATTTTTTGATGCCTTTGACCAATTGACTATCCTACGTGATTTGTCCTCGACCAATTAGAGAAGTCGAATGGGAACCGTTGGAAATTAGTCTATTATGGCATTTCTATGAGGAAGTTCAATAGATAGGGACAACATGGAATACTCTGTAGTTGCAAATGATGTACGGTTCGATGGATTATGATGGTTCTATGATCAGTTGGAAAAGAGTTCAATGTGTGATCAAAGTGAATTCGATTATGAGAATATTGTAACTGAATATTTTGTACAAGGTTGATCATTGTGAATGTTGTTGTAAATTGACATCAGAGAGAGTAAAGCTCGTACTTTGTATGTAATTTGTTTACTGTAATACAAAGGGGTTTTTCTTGGTGTGGTGGGTTTTTCTCCCATAAGGGTTTTCCCATGTAAATCTGGTGTTCATCTGTGTATGATTATTTCTCTGTTTCTGTTATTGCTTTCAAGTGTATCTTAATTGGACTGTAATTGAAAATTTAAAAGGTATCTCTGCATTCTTCCTTGAGGTTTTGATGTTAGGAGAGTTGTTTCCACACCTTAGCTTTCCTTACACTAATCAAAATAAGTTTATTCCAAAAATCAAAGACATATATTCGACACATGTGAAAAATAGCAAATAATTTAATTTATCCTAATAAAATAGAGGGTCTTTGAGATTAATGTATCTATTTTAACAAAATTAATTAATTAATTTGAATGCATATGAAAAGATATGTATTATGGGAATATATGTCTAAATTTCTAGTTGTTCTCATTTAAAAGTAATAGTAAATAATATATGCAAAAAATAAATTACAAAAAATAGGTGTCATAGAAATTCGTATTGAAATCTATATTAAAAAAGTTAAGAAGATATTTTATTTTTAGTTCAAATTATGTGTTACTAGAAAATATTACCCATAAAAAATGTTAAAAAGTATAAGAAACACTTTATTAACTATTTAAAAGATAAGATTTTTTTTTTAAACTAAATAATATATTATACATAAGAAATATAAGAAATATTAGTTTATATCATCTTCAGATTCTTCGCGATTTACTTGTTATAATTGAGAGGAAATATTTTTTTAAAGATTGATTTGTGTGGTCCACGTAGGCCAAAAAGTGAGACACCTTTATCCAACAATCAATGGGTCTTATAAGACGAAGAAAAGTGTTGTCATTCTAGCTTGGGAACTGGATGAAGTTGTTGAGATGCATGAGGTCATCTCTAGGGATCTAGAAGCAGCTAGGATCTTAAATATTTTGTGGTAATTTTTGTTTTTTGTCTACTTTTTTGTTGATTTTTGGTTGTTGGTATGTTTTTGGTGTAGTAACGCTTATTTTGTGATAGCATTTTTGGATTGGGTTTGCTTGTTTTTCTTGTCTTTTCTTTCTAGTAGCTTGCTTTTGTTGTAGAGGGTTTTGAGGCCCCTTCAAAACCTACTTTTTTGATTAATAAAAAACAATCAATAGGCCTTATAGTAAACCATGATACCACCACATAGTGTGCCATTTATGCTTGCTTGCATATATATCTTTCCTCATTTTCTATCATGTTTGATATAGATTTGTGTGTAATAATTATGTTGTGTATACTAGATATATCCTTATATTTTTCAAAAAAGCCAACACAACCAATATAAATTATAGTGGGGAATTCCTCATCATCAATTTCTTGCTTATTATACTCATATCTTAGGGTGCTACAAAAATATTTTTATGACTATGAATACCCTTAACTTGAACCACATCATTGTCAATAAGATCTTGAATTTTTTGTATGTGTTATACATATGCATGTATTGGGTTCATGTATATGATAATAATCATAAACTATTTTGTATTAAAGTGGGGTAAGAAATTCTTAAATTATCCATCAATTTGATGGGTGGTAATGTGCTAAGCTAATTTTGCAATAATTGTTGTAACACAATGTGTGAAGGATAATGCCAATTTGGTGAACTTTCTACACCTGTTTGGTTTAGCTAAGTAATTTTTGCATGATGATCATTGACAATATTGATATTTTAAATCCACCCTCATTAGCCATATTTTAAAATTTAAAAAGCATCATATATGAGAGAGAATAAATGATATTATTTGATTAAGCATTTAACTCACTACATTACTCACTAGATAGACCATCCAAGCAACTATGAGCCCAAGAATATAAAGAAATGACTATCGTGAGCTAGAAGGATATCATTGTTTCAAAGGGTGTCATAGAAAATTTAGAATCACGTGAACTTTTTTTTGAATCATAGTTATTGGTCTTTACACTAGTTCTATTTTTATATAATGTTAAATCTTAATATTTCTATTAATCGCCATTGTTAAGTGAGGCAACATTAAGAATAGTTAGAAAAAGATGGAGTATGATATATCTCTCATGCATCACTAGAATATAGGTATTTACTTAGAGCCAAATCACCATCATATGATATAAAGAAAGTATCATCATTATGAAAGGAGCTTGTTTAGGATGAAATAAAATGCATCCACAATTAATATTTAATAATAAAAATCAAAAAAAGGGGATTAAAATATGCAAACAAATAAAGGGACAATACCTTAGTTAAGGAAAATAAATGCATAAGGAGAAATCGGTGTAAAAAAATGGTTGAAAAAATCATTTAAGCAATTAGATCTAAAAGTAAAAAAAGATTTTAAAAACATATCGTAAAGGATAAGCATGGAAGTTATAGGTTATTCAAAATGTCAGGCAATAAACCATATCCTACATTAGAAATTCTAAAGAGGATGATAAAAAATTAAAGTAGTTAGACCCTAAATTAATACAAGTCAGGATTTTAAACATATAGAGGTAAATAGAAATGATAAATGAAATGGTTGAGATGAAAGAGGGGTTACCTAGAAATCGATGTGATGTTGACTTTGAATATTGCTACACTATAACAAAGAGATAGTATCTAAAATATTAAATTAGATTGGTGATCAAAGATCTTTGAAAAATGGATCTTAAGATTCCTAGGGCATGGGATTGGATCATGCTACAATCTGGTCCAGTTGGAGTAATCATGTCCTTGGCAATATTTTGTCCAACATAGAATATATCCTTCAATACCTAAGAAAAATCATTGATATTATGTATGTGTTTGAGAGTAGTGTGGTGTTAAAAATAATTGTTGAGAGCCTATTATGTACAAAAAAAGTGTTATCAACTTATTTGATGATAGTAAGACCCCTATTTTAATTTAACAAGATCAAAATGGAGATAGATAATAGTAAACCTTGACTAGCTACACCTAATGCAAACCAATACTAATGCCAATTGAATTGTTGATGCAAGGTGATACTAACTTATGATAGGAGTGTTTTAGGATTTCCCTAAACACATAATCCTAGACATGCAATTTTAAGAAGCTTTTGGCACCTAACTAGATGGGTAATTATCATATCCCAATATTGTTGGCCTTGAAGAGTAAGAATACTAAAATTTGAAACTAGGGAATAGATCATGCAATGATCTAGTCTAGGAATGATATTGTAGGTGTGATCCAATCTAGGATGAGAAATGTCTTGGGAACTAGATCATTCATGTTTTGAACTAGAGAATTTTGTAAAATAACATGTTGGATTCATGATCAAGTGTATGAAAAAAAAGATAAAGTATGTGCTAAAATAATGCATTAATGATATTCATGTATAGTAGAATAAAACATAGAGGTCAAAGAATGAAGTATGGAATTTTCTCCTCTATAATATACATTTAATTGGGAAAAGATCAAGACATGTTAAATTTTAGAAATATAATTATCAAAATGGTATATATTATATTATTAAAAATATATTATATATTTCCACATACATAATATTTTTTTATTAGTTTATTAAGTTGTATATACTCATATATTTTTTAAACTAAGGGAGAAAAAATGTGTAGGGAAAGAAGAGGATTAGGTGGATTATGATAGTGATGATGCAAAAGTAGTTTCAATGTTTAGAGATTTGGAGGCTACCATTAAGGAGTAAGAATTCCTATTAACTTTGGCAAGTGGGGTAGAGTATAAAAAAATGAATAGATACATCTCAACAATTGAAAGAAAATAATTTTCTCTTCATAAATATTTTTTGTGTGCATCTAGATATTTAGATCAAGATCAATGCGAGTAGTGAAGGGTTCTTCAAAAGGATAATTCTTTGAGTTCAAAGTGTTTAAAAGAAAATTGGCAATGCTAAGAAATTTTCTTCGTAAAAGGATATATAAGAGGAGAGGATGTTTTATCAAGCCTGTAAAAATATCTCAAACTCTATTCATAGTTGTGTACCCTTTTATAAGGCACAACCTATTACAGAGGAAAATTTATATTGCCTTATTTTTATTAAAGGGCCTTTTGTTGAGGATAAACTACAATATTCAAACATATAAGGTGTTGGTCCTTTAATGGTGATGAATCTTCTCAATTAGAGAGATCAATGAAAAATAAGAGCATAGTCATTGACTAGAGCCTAGTGTTGAGGAGCAATTGAGTTCTTCTCCCATTTCCTTAGGTGATATTATAGTCTATTTCACAAAGATCCTTTTGGACCTTTGACTTTTTGAACAAAGAACTAGTGTTATTTCAAATCACATGGGTAGAAGATCAATTGTTCATAGTCTCATGGGAATATGAATCTCAAGTGAAGAGATTCATATATATGGATGGAAGAAACTTGGATTAATGTAAAAATTCCATTATCCTAGTTTGTCAGGTATTTCTTCCTTGTTTTATTTTAGACTCTTAAGGACCAAGGTCATGTTTAAAATGATGGTACTTTATTCTTTGGTAGTTTTAGAATTTTTATGTATCATTGTAAACCCTTTTTCAATCTAGAGGATGCAATTTTTTCTAGCCCATTCCAATTTGGATTCCCTTTTATATTCTTCCTTTAGTTTTGAGAAAAAGTTGTTATTAAAATTATTTGTTAAAAATTTTCTACTATCTTGTACGTGTACACTAAAAAGTGTTGTACTATTTGATTTCATTGTCATTCCTTAATAAATACTCCTATTTAGGAGCATCTATCCACATCGACAAGACATGCGATACTTATGTACCATTTGAAATCCTTGTAAAAGTTATTTGTTTTGATGACATGTTGATAATTTGATAGTTCATTACACTAGATTTTCCTCAATTCTTCCTATTTAGTTCTCTTATATGGCCCATTTATCATGGGTAGGATCCCACACGGTAGTGACCTAGTACATAGGGGATCCATGAAGGGTTTATGGTTAGTGGCCTCACAATATTCTCTCTCCTTATTTTAGTGGTATCATCATGACACAACATTTGGTAAAATGGTATTGACTACAGATGGTTGATTTATATAGTTACATTATAATTTATGTACTTTAAATATTTCATTTGATATACATGTATTGTGGGAAAAATGATATGCTAATATGATATTTGTGTTGTAGGTTATCTTACATTGATATGCTATTGTTCATATGAAAAATTAGTGATTACATGTGTTGATATTATTCATTTACCATGCTATTATCTATCATATTGTAATGTGCGTATGTGGACTTTCATATTTTCCATAGTATACTTGAGTCAGAACCAATTATTGACACTTGTAATGAACATGCATTTCTCTCATGTGATATATTTTATTAGAATAATATAGGTCACATGAAGTAGTTGCAATCTTATTGGATTTCATATAAATGATGCTAACATGAATACTACTTGCTAAAATTATATATTTTATATATTAAATTGTATTAAAGTATGAGACATATAAGTAACGCATCGTTTTGTAAACATTTGTGTAAGATTTAAAAATGAAAAATTTAGAGTTTAAATTGAGCATGAACATGGGTTTAATAAAATGAATCTAACTAAGATATGTATGGTCTTAAAAGGGGATTAAGTGCTTTTCACTAGGGTGATCCCATATTAGTCAGTCTCACTTGTGGGATAAGGAAAAAAGAGAGTTTTAGAAGACAAAAATATTGAACACCTTAGACCTAACATGTGTTAAGAATGTTTGAATGGTGAACTTTGAATGAAGGCCTATATCACAAATTTTAAATGTTTCATGTTGAAAACAATTTATGGAAGGGACATTTGAATTAAGGTGTCATTTGAAGGTCTTTATGATGTCATCCTCCCTCTACTCACCTAGTTTTTAGAGGAAATTTCAAGTTTGAAGAAATGGTTGGACCAGCAAATGGATTCATCATGACATGAGATTTTGTAGGATCATAGCCCTTAGAGTAAGATTTTTGAAAAACATAATTTTTAATATATTTTATTTGATTATTGTATTTATTTTATATTTTTTGTGAACATATATTTTTCACTAAACATAAAGTTTTTTTGTTTAAAACACGTGAAAAAAATAAAAAAATATATTTAATATATATACATGTTTAATTTTTTTTTGAGTAATTTGGATGTATACAATTATTTTATGAATAATATTACTCTAAATTATAATTAATTTGAATTAAAAAAATAAAATTATGCAATAAAAATTATGAAAAATATGCATGCACTAGATATTAGTGTTAATGACCTATGTTTAATTTTTTGCTGAATTTATCTTATTTATAAAAAAAATTGTGTTATGGAATAATATCTCATTAAAAATATTATAATGTATAAAGAAAGTTATTAAGAAATGTTTATAAATGAGACAAATTATTTTTAAACATTATATATATATATAGAATCTCATGCAAATTAATGGTTCATGTAACACCTTCTCATTCTTAACAATTTGCTTTTATAAGTGACATAAATTAAAAAAAATGGTTAAAAATGTTGATTCCAGTGTTTCGCTTAGGTCAAAAAGTGGAACCACTAATATAGGATTGCCTTATAAGTCTATATATGATAATCTTAAAGAGGCACTAGCAAACCATAAACCAACCTATGATCACTAAGTAAATTATTATGTAGCAAAAAATTAGCGCAAAACTTATCTAAATTATTCATTTTCACAACCTTAGAAATTTGGGTTGTGACACAAAGCTCTTTTTAGTTCCATCCAAATTTTTAAGTATGCATGGTCCTTGGACTTTATTTTTTTTAATTATGAAGAGTTTCCCTTTAAATGATTTTTTGGTAAGATCAATTTGGGCATGTGAGGAAAACATGACTATCTTCCAAGGTTCCTATTATAATGTTGATTCCTTTGTAGAAATGGACTCTTAAGATAGACAAAATAAATATAGATTTGGTATGGAGGAATCATGGTAATTTTTAGTAGCACATGCTAGGGATCCAATTATTTCTTTTCTTTCTCTTTCAAGGGAGGGCCTAGATATTTAATAAGTAATATTGACAATAAATCTTAATCATCCACTAACAAAAGAAATGTTTGAGATGATAAATAAGTGTTGCAAGTAGGGAAAGTAATCAGTGAAGATGAAGGCATGAACCCTTTGAAGGATGAAGAAAATATTTTTCTAATAATGATTTCCTAACTATTTTATAGATGCTTAGTAGAATATAAATCAATTGTCACCCCTTAGGAAAGCAAGGGAAAAAGTTTGTAAAAGAAAAAATAATGGAGTTTGTGAGTTTGATCATAAAAGGGTTCTAAAGTTTTATATGTATTTTTTAAGGTAAATGGTTGAGACATGAGAGGAAGAAGCATGGATAATTTAGGTTATCTTTCTCCCTTGTTACAAGAGGCTCCTATTCTATCCACGAGTAAGAAGAGAAGAGATAGGAAGTCATTATTAAAAAAATTATTTTTATAGGATTCTATTGGGAAATGTTTGTAGTGGACTATGGAGGCTCTCCTTTCTTCTAGAAGAAGGATGATGATTTCTATGTAATTGATTTTTTTCATCTCCTCATTTGATGGTCAATAGTGGTTTTATTTGCTTCCCTTGTTGATTAAAATCAATTTCTAGTGATCTTCAAATACTTTAGGATTTTAGTTGTTTAGTTTTCCTTAGATTTGTTAAGTAGGGTTTAATTAGTTGCATTGAGGTTTTTCCTCTTAGCTTTGATGGTTGTTTCATTTTGATAAACATTTTAAATATCTTTTACACTCTAGGAGGAGATTTACAATTAAAAATCATGTGATTTCTAGTAAAAAATTATAAGAGGTGAGAATTAAAAATAAGTTTTAAATCCTCTCTATACCTTTATAATGAATTCTCAAGTTCTAATCTTGTAGCATGTTTAACATTAAGTTTAGAAAAACACACTCCACCTTCCAGCGCATCATTGTCTAGGTCTAAAGTTATTTTGAAAAGGAGTTTAGTGGATGAAAAGATAATAATTTGACTCTTCAAAGGTTGAGCACAATAAAAGAATTTGGAAATACCATGCATTCCTAATTTAATTTATTTTTCAAAAATAAAAAATCTTCTTCTCACCACTAGCCATAAAAAGGATATCCACCTTTTGAGAACCATAACCAAGCTAACAAATTTATTGCATGGGAAATTTATTTCATCAACTTTTGATTGTGAAAGAAACTTCATATATGTGAATTTCACATCCACATTTCCCCTCTTTCTTCCTACCCAAATAATCATGTCTTCTTGAAATGTAGAAAAAGTTATATAACCTTTCAAGTGAGGAGTAGGTTATTTAACAATTTTCTACTTACACCTAGCACCATCCTCCTCAATGCAAGTTGTAACCCTATTTCCCCAAGCTTGTTGAAGAAAACCTACCAAATCTATAAAATTTTCTAATTCAATCAATGATGCATCAAAAATCCACGCTTCCTTCCCAAAATCCACCTAACCCCCTTTACCAATCTTCCAACTAAGTTTTTAAAGTAAAAAATTTCCACAACTCTTCACAAAATTCCATAATTTTGATCCTTAAGAAATAGGATATTGGACAAATACCCTCCCCCTCTCTTTAATAGTCAACATATTTTAAGAGAAGAAATCCTACTCCACAACTTCTTTTTTTCAAATGAATTCTTGATAATAATTTAGCTCCTAAGGGATAATTCATCCACTTACAATGTAGAAAGCCCAAACCTTTTCTTTCTTATGAAGGAAAGCTTGACTATAATTAACCAAGTTATATTTCTTTCTTTCTTTAATGCTACCCTAGAGAAATAATATTTGAATGACCAAAATTGCTTTAACGACTTCACTTTGAGATCTAAAATTTATACATTACATAAATGGGATGAGTGACAAAAAGGATTTAGTTAACTAAATTCAACTTGCTAGCATTAACCATTTACTTTTTTAACATTACATAAATGGGATGAGTGACAAAAAGGATTTAGTTAACTAAATTCAACTTGCTAGCATTAACCATTTACTTTTCTAAGTTAAAAGCTTTTGTTGAATCTTGTCAACAAGAGGTCTCTATGTCTCCTCAGAGATTTTTTCATCTAGAAGTGACATATCCAAATAGGAGGAAAGCATAACTCCTTTACTGGATCCAAGGATTTTAATAATCTCTTGAAATTCCTCATCCCTCTCATCAACAAAGAAGATTCTAGATTTATTTGGAATGATTTTATATCTTGTTGTTTTTTTATACCAGCCATAATCTTTTTGAATTCATAAGCTTCCTTAATTTACTCCTTCCCAAAATAGTAAGGTGTTATCAACTACTATATATGAGTAATATTATCAACCTTTGACCTAATCTTTAGACCTTTCAAATTCCAAACTCTCAATTCAAGCTAACTATTTATGTTTAGAGCTTGTGCAAGAGTGATAAAGAGGTTGGGTGAGAATGGGTCACCTTGATGTAGGCCTTATAAAGCTTGAAAGAAACCAAAAGGAGCCCCACTAATTAACAAAAAAAAGACGTCATGGGAAAAATAACGCAAAACACATTCTCACCAATCTAAAAGGAAGCTAAACTCACCCAAAATCTTGATAAAAAAATCCTTAAAAAATATATTATAAACCTTATTATGTTGAGAGACATTCCATAGTTCAACAAGACATAACCATATCATGATTGTGTAAATAAAAACTAAAACCACATCCAACATATATTTTATAAAAAAATAAAAATTAAAAGATAAATCTTAAATAAATAAAAAACTTGGAAGTAAATAAAAACATCTCTTAAATGTATAATGTAAATAAATTAAAAAAAGATCTAAAATAAAATAAAATAACTTTTAAATAAATAAAAATAATACGTTTTAGGGGTTGGGGCCCTAACTCGGTTGGCTAAATCTTTCAGGAGGTTAGTTTACCAAACGCCAAAATAATAATAATACATTTTAAAGTAAAATTAATTTTTTAAATAAATTAATATTAATAATTTTATAAAAATAAATATAAATAATATGCAACCATGTATGACCTTTTTATTTTTAAATATTTAAAAATTATATATATACTAATCACTTTGTAAATGTTTGTGTATTAGGTAATCCTCTCATCTTCAAACTATTAATACCATATTTTGAAAAACATTTAATATAATAAATGTTATTAAATACCAAAAAGAAATTGTCATTAATGTAATAACTGCTATATATGATAATAAAAAATCACTAATATAATAAATATTCATAAAAATATTTTAAAATAAAATAAAAAAATATAGTGAAGTCAACTTTCATAGAAAAAATAAAATAAAAATTAACTGGGAAAATCAATCTCTTCTAGACAGCATCGGTTTTAAATGCAGCATTAATTATAATATAGACTGATTCAACTCCAATCCCATCATTGAAAAATAGTTATCGATCTTCATTAAAAAATGAATAAAATCCCATGTAAAATGCATGCCCCATCAAATCCTACTACACATTTTCAATTATATATTCCAGCCTCTAGTACAGAAGATTTTAAAAAAATCAAATAAATAATTATATAGTTGTTTGAGAAACAAAAAACACTTTTATTATCTCTGCATGGAAGTTAATGCATTATATTTAGAGCCATGTGGGAAACCCAAACACAGCGCTTGGAGATCTTGGGAAACATATTTTAATATATATCAGTTAATCAAAATAAAACATGTTTTATATTTTAACATTTAATTATGAACGATCATAAGACGGAAGCTACAAAAATATGATATTTGTGATTATAAAGTCAGAACACATCTCTGTTGCAGAACAGTCACGCAGCCATGGACATGGGCATGGTTTTGTCCTTATGGATACAGTTCATGTATGGTCTTCTAGAGGACACTAATTATATATATTTTCACAATGTGAAGATATAAATGATCTAACATGTATATTTACATATTCATTTTAACTAAATATATTTTACATTAGTTATTCTATAATATATGCATTAGAAACAACAATATAAAATATAGTAATTTGAGAAACACCCATGTGGTCATCATGAGTTGCTTGAAAATGTCATCATCTTTTAAGTATAGTAACATCATGTTTTAAGTATAGTAACATCATGTATAGGGAAAAGAAAATTTTATGTAGTATAGGGAAAAGAAATTTATTTTATGTAGTATAGGGAAAAGAAAATTTTATGTATCATCTAAAGCTACATATTTTACTTCATTAGATATACTATTATAAATAGGAAGAGCTAATGTATCAATGGCAATAGATTATAAATTGTGTGCACAAAGTTTCAAATGACATGGATGATTTTTTATCATGAGATGTAAGAAGTATATTATCATAATTAGAGCTAACAATGTCACAAAGATTCAAATTAGATGAATTGTCATCATCATTACATTTATCAATAGAACATAGCGATGTATAGAGAGCTAAATCACTAATATGTATTATAAAATAAGTATAATACTAAAAAATCATTGTGGTAAAAGTAATGGTTTTATTTAATATGAGAGAATTATATTTTCATGGATAAGACCCAACAATTGACAAGCACGCGAGGAGAGATTGGCAAGGTGAAAATGAATGAAGGGATAACCATAAGTAAGGTAATAAATTCACAAGGAGAATTTAGATATGAAAAGGATAGAAAACTCAAATGTATTCATATATAAAACTAAAAAAGTGGAAGAAGGATGCCTAAGTAAAAACCATAGGTGGTGTAAGATTATGTAAGAATACCAAAATATAACAACAAAAAGAATGCCCTATAATATCTAATATTGACTAAATAGTAAATCAAATAACACTAGTAGATTTAGATAAATGTGAGTTTAAGAGTGATAAATGATAAACCAATTTGAGAAGGTTAGGGGTGCTTTGCTCTATTTGATGATTATAGTAGTCAACAATAAATTTTATTATAATTAATGTTCAATGATTAGAGCATATTATTGTTGGAAATAGGATGCCATTTAATTGCAATCCTAAACATTATTTATTCCATGTATCTCCTAAGTCCTTGGAATGTGTTCATCAACACTAGGATTAGGAAGAGATTAATATTTGATAAAATAATCATGTTAATTGACATTTGTAATTAATTCTAAATGATAGGAACATGTGAGGGCGTCCATTATGAGTTCCTAAATAATAGGGGCACATGGGGCGCCCACATGGTAGGTGACACTCACCTTGAGTTCAGTTCAGATTAGTTCAATTCAGTTCAGTTCAGTTCAAAATCAATTCAATTTAGTTCAATTCAGTTCAGTTTAGTTCAGTTCAGTTATGGTTCAGTTATCTTCAGTTAGTTTTAGTTGAATGCTAGTTGACTTTAGTTAACTTGGAATGCATGACTAATGACTTGAGTTGCCTGACAGATAATAGGTGACTTCCTTCAGTTAACAAGGGATGACCATTCTTGCATGAATGGTGTTGAGAAATGTTTCAGTTAACAAAAAATGACTTGGACCCACTTTGGGCGCTCAAGTTGGCTTCTTGGAATTAACTCATTTGCATGTTAAGATATTTCAAAAAGGCTAAGTTAAGTGGGCCCACTCTTGGGTACCTACTTTGAGGATAAAGCCTTGAAGATATTTATGGAATAAAGGTTGAGTTACTACTTCAGTTTGAGATGCCCAAATGGATGAAGATGATGATTTGGCATTGCTCTTCATGCTTAAACTCTACTTGGAAGAGATAGGCGTACCTTTTAGGAGATAGGGATTGAGCTTTGTAATTGTAACTCTTTTGGAGTTTACAAAGATGTTTATTGCCTATTTATCTCAAGCAAGTTGAAGAGAGTTTGTATTAGTTTATTGCAGGTAGTGAAGAAGATTTGTTGAAGGCAGAAGAAGCATCTCAAGGAAGGATTGGAATTATTGTAATCTACTTCAGATATTAAATAATACATTGATTCTTGGTGGATTTTTTTCCTAAATGGGTTTCTCCACGGTATATGTTGTGTATCTTGTAATATTCTGTCTATTTCTTCTACAACCTTTTGTCTTCATTCTACAAAATGATAAAATGAATTAATCAGATAATCACCCACAAAGAATCTGTAACAAGGAAAAGCATATTTAGATCAGCAATCATAAAGTTTTACAAAGTGTTAAGCTACATAAACACCTCAATTTTCAACATTTGGTATTAGAGTTGAGGTTGGATAGAGTATTGGGACACTTTTCTCTTAAAAGATTGGACATTTTTTTGGCTATAGTGGGAGCTTTTACTATTTTTCTTATTGCTGATTTTGGAAAATAAGTTTTTTACAAGAGGTATACATTCTTGCTTTAGAGGATGTTTATCATGTGTCATTGAGAGATTGGATTCACAGGTTTGGTGTGAGCTTATGATAGAAATGTGGTTTTGATTATGTGCATCATGATGCCATGGGATTGCTCAGTATCACGGTTCAGTGGGAGCATTTGGCAATGAAGTGGATTCTTGGTTGTAGGATGGTTTTGTTATTATGTCATGGTATACTCTTGATTAGTAGTTTAGAGTTGTGGCATGGTACATGTTATGATAATTTTGATCATGAGGAAATGTCTGAAATTCCATATGCTTTTGACAGTGATGGTTTGATGTTTATCTTGTTGCCATGTATAGCTTGATATCACAGTTCAGTGGGAGCTTTGGTAGGATATAGTGACCTTCATGAAGAGGATGGTAGTCACGATGCCATATGTGAGTCGGTACCACGGTGCAATGGGAATTGTTGGCAGTGATGTGGATGCATCATTGGTAAGGTTATCTCCATGTGATTGGAGATATGGTTTCTTGGTTTAGAGTGTATTTTTTATGGTGTCATGTTATACTCTTGATACTAGTTTAGAGTTTGGCATATTACATGTTCTCTTGAGACCAGGATGTATAAGTATGTTATGGTGCATGTGATCTCCTAGGAGGAGATGGTTAGATCATGGATGTCGTGTTTATGTTCCTGATTCACGATTGGAGCTTTGACATTGAACTTGTGTAGTTCTCTTAAGTATTGGGTACATTAATCATTTTCTTGATTACTTCATGAAAGTGTTGAGTTGCATTTGGAGTTTGGCATGTATTGGTTGGTTACAAGTCCTCATGGATACTTGGAGAAATAGGTGAGGTTAGAGTTATCTTATGGTAAGAGATATTTGTTGGAATGGATACAAGAAAGAAAAGCTTTTTCAATAGAAAAGATTGAGGAGCCTACACCTTGGTTGAATGTGAGTTCAACACACTCGGTACCATTTAACATGCCTCCAAAGAGGCAGTTTGGATACAGAGGCTTGGGAAAGGTATTGTTTGGTTGATAATGGGAAGGTATTAATTGAGAAAGTTGACACTTTAATTAATGTTATAGATTATCTTATGAAACCAGATAAGTTCTCTTGGTTTTAATCATTTGCTTGGAATCTTCATGATTATGCAAGTTGTATTTGAAGTTAGCATGGATTGATTAGTTGGTGTAGTAAGGCTATTGGCCTTGAGTCCTGTACTTGATTTAAAATTATTATTCCTTGTTTAGAATAATTGCAATGTATAATTTCAAGTGGGAGAATGTTGGAAAAAGTATGTCATTTAATTGCAATCCTAAACATTATCTATTTCATGTATCTCCTAAGTCCTTGGAATGTGTTCATCAACACTAGGATTATGAAGAGATTAATATTTGATGAAATAATCATGCTAATTGACATTTGTAATTAATTATAAATGTTAGGAGCATGTGAGGGCACCCATTATGAGTTCCTAAATAATAGGGGCACATGGGGCACCCACATGGTAGGTGACACTCACCTTGAGTTCAATTCAGATTAGTTCAGTTCAATTCTGTTCAAAATCAGTTTAGTTTAGTTTAGTTCAGTTCAATTTAGTTCAGTTTAGTTTAGTTCAGTTATGGTTCAGTTATCTTCAGTTAGCTTTAGTTGAATGCTATTTGACTTTAGTTAACTTGGAATGCATGACTAATGAATTGAGTTGCATGATAGATAACAGGTGACTTCCTTTAGTTAACAGGGGATGACCATTCTTGCATGAATGGTGCTGAGAAATGTTTTAGTTAACAGAAAATGACTTGGACCCACTTTGGGCGCCCAAGTTGGCTTCTTGGAATTAACTCCTTTGCATGTTAAGATATTTCAGAAGGCTAAGTTAAGTGGGCCCACTCTTGGGCACCTACTTTGAGGATAAATCCTTGAAGATATTTATGGAATAAAGGTTGAGTTACTACTTCAATTTGGGATGCCCAAATGGATGAAGATGATGATTTGGTATTGTTCTTCATGGTTAAACTCTACTTAGAAGAGATAGGCGTACCTTTTAGGAGATAGGGATTGAGCTTTGTATTTGTAACTCTTTTGGAGTTTACAAAGTTCTTTATTGCCTTTTTATCTCAAGCAAGTTGAAGAGATTTTGTATTAGTTTATTGCAGGTTGTGAAGAAGATTTGTTGAAGGAAAAAGAAGCATCTCAAGGAAGGATTGGAATTATTGTAATCTACTTCAAAGATTAAATAATACATTGATTCTTGGGGTTTTTTCTTGAAAAGGTTTCTCCACGGTATATGTTGTGTATCTTCTAATATTATGTGTATTTCTTCTACAACCTTTTGTCTTCATTCTACAAATGATAAAATTAATTAATCATATAATCACCCACAAAGAATCTGTAACAAGGAAAAGCATATTTAGATCAGCAATCATAAAGTTTTACAAAGTATTAAGCTACATAAACACCTCAATTTTTAACATTTATATTATTAGATCATTGTTGTAAGTTTTGTCATAGGCATGACTTTGCATTATGTTTTATGTCTAGATGAGATCACACAATTTAGTCATACATGGTGTCATTTTATCCTCTTGGCCATAATTATGTCCTTTATGGACATAGACTCCTAAAATTTTCTTGGAAAGATGCATGATTTTAGGGCCTAATGGTGTTAAGAAGCACCTTGAGGAGCTTCTTATTTGTAAATAACTGCATCAACTTCCTTGATGTCAATCAAGCTCTTGTTATTGATTATAAATTATCAAAGATGTGAAAGACAATATTTAGGATGTCCATATATAACACAAGTGTAGTATATATGAAGCAAGATTTTATATAATGCTAAATGCATAATAATATGATATGAATGATTTTATTTGATGAAAAATGATGATCTTTTTTATTGTGCTCTTGAATTGTTAATGTCATATGGATTATCTATAGATACAAACTCCTAAATGTTTTCTTTGGAACATTTTGATGTGCAAGCGAATGTGCATGGTCAATTTTTGGAATTATTAGCTTTGAGAATAATAAATTTAAATTTTGAAAAGGTGGGATAAAACCCCATGCACCAAAAACATGTCTATTGTTTAGTCCAAGAGAGAAAAAACCCTAATAAATTGGATTGATCTAGTTGTATGGTTGTGATTAGGGTGTTCAAAGTAATAAATGAGTTATGATCATCTCATACAAAAAATAAGACAACAAATTGAAAACTAAGACAATATAATTATAATAAACTAAAATATATACAAAAATGAAAAGATAAAAACGTGAAGTGTGTACTTTTCTTTATATATGAAAATATATTTAAATTTATATATATATATATGATCGGTAAGAGATTGTGGACATGGGGCCCACTCCCATATAGAGAAATAGAAAATAATAATTGCATCAACCCTCTGATAGGGGTGCACACAAAGGTTCCCAACTGGGAACAATCAAACCCAAAGTAATTGATGTCACTTAGCATATCCTAAACTAAACAACAATCAAACCCAGATTGATGTCACTTTCATTAGCATATCCTAAACTAAACAAAACAATTGATCATGCTGAAATTATGATACTCCATTATCCCCCTTCTTTGAAGATCTCGAAACCGACTAATGTGGTGGAATATATTTCTTTCTTTTTACTTTCTTCCACCCTTGAGTCTGTGGTTGACCAATCCCTTCCATGCTTGCCACACACACCAAAGTTTTTGTGGGCTCTATTGCAACGTTGGGTAGAATAAAGCACCTCACCTCCAAATTTTGGGACCCAACCAGACTTGTAGAGTTCAAGGATTGAATTATTGAAGTCTCATAAGTGTCCTTAGTAAAGGGACTTTGTAGTTTTTTTGCCCTTTTCAAATAGCAAGAATCACTCTACTGGGGAAAATTTTGATTTGCCTTTGAGAAAGTCTCATTAATCGTCTCTGTATTTTTCTTACTGTTAATCTTCTTTTAAGGATCTGTATTCTGCTTGGGAGAGTTCATTACCGAATAATCGCTGGGGGAGGAATCCTTCCACCAAGAGGCCACCCGTTGTGGTGGAGATTTGGCAGTTGGACACTCAACTGCAATATGCCCAATTTGGTAGCATCTCCTACACCTGAAAACTAAACCTTCATAATCCAATCACTATTTCCAACATTGACCACCAGCTCTCAAAATAATTCCAGTCGGAAGATCCTTAGAGATATCCAGTTGCACTAGAATCCTTGCATAAGTTGTGTGGATGAATTGCTTTGAGTTGACATCTATAGTCACAAAATTACCCACCGAGTTTCCAATTGCTACAAAACATGATTCAAACCAAAAGTGGAGGGGAAGATTTGGGAGGTGAACCTAGATCGACAAAATTGAGAAAGATTTTGTAGATGGATCAAAATTTGGATGCCATGGTTTTAGTTGCAACAAATTTCCCTCCCATAGCGAGACATAATCGAGAATGTTGTTCTTGTCTTTCTTGCAATCAAACACTACAATGAAAAAACCCTTTGCATAGGGGTAAACTTCCAAATCTTCATCCATAAGAGGACGCTAGGATTTAGAGATCCAATTATGGAGATTAGGAAGACTGGGCCAATGATGGGCAAACCAACCAATTAAACTGTGCTTTGAGAAAAATTCTTCATTTTCACGCAGTTCCTTTGACAAGGAGGCATTTAACACTAGTGACAAGGGAGCATCAAAACACTGGATAAAACGCCTATTGTCTGTATTAACCTTTTGATTTTGTGGAGATGATAGAGGGGGAGACGAACCGGACTTGGCCACCTCCAAAAAGGAGTGCTTAAGCCCTGCATCACCCCACCCAGAAGGAGGAGACTTAGATGCTAGCGTAGGAAATGTTTGCCCCAATGCAGCAGGCCCACCAGAGCTAACACGACCTACAAAAACACCATCACAACCTGACAGTGGTGGAGAAAGGAGGGTAGAAGGGATCGAAGTTGGGCCAATTGCATCATGTAGAGAAGCCACAGTACCATTCGAAGCAGAAGGAGCAGCGGCCAAAAGATCGGGAGAACCTGCAAAGGCACCATAAGACCCCAGATTAATGGTAGCCAATGAAACAGGCTTCCCATGTCATGATGGAGAGTCACAAACCCCAACCACGGAAGCCCCATTGGAAACCAAATTGAGCAGAACGATAGCGCGAGAAGAAACCCTAGCTCCAAGAAATTTCACAGTTTTTGACATATTCAATAGACTGCAGATGTTCCTTTTTAGATAATAACCCTTAATTTATTTATATATTTTTAATTATACATAAAATAAAAATAATTATTATAAAATATTAATTTTAAATAATAGAACATTAAAAAAATATAATAAAAATATTACATGAAATATATTTGAAAGAAGATTATGAAGAAAAAATATCAATCATATAAAAAATATTTAATTTATTTAAATTAATTAAAAAATTATATAATAAAGAAAATCTTACCACTAAAATATATTAATTTATTTATTTAAATTATACTTAGAAAATTTAATTGTAAACAAGAATTTTACCAAACTGAAAAATACTTTTCACTTTAAATTTTCCACTATTATTGAAAATTCCATACACATGGATTTGCATCCATTCCTTTGAAGTATCTAATGGATTTACTCTTTTTGCATGGAACTAGTTATAATGATAAGGGCATATAAGACAAACCAATATATATATTTTAATGGAAGAGGAAGATTTAAATTTTGACGTGATTGGAAGGATGTGTGGTGGGCCTATAATTGACTTTTAGGTTGGAATGGTGGCTATACATTGGTTGTACAAAAATAATTTCCCTTCTTTAATGTCTACTTTCCACCAAATCTCTTGATTTTCAAATATTGAAAAAAAAAACATTTATGTAGCCTATAATAAGGAACAATTACTAAAATATTTGGTATTGTAAATTATGGAATTAAATTAGTATTATAATGCTTAATAATGAACTTTTTTTTTTGGAGTTAGACTATGTATATTCATAATATTTAATTTTAATAGTTTAAGATTTTTTTTATAATAATTATATGTAAATATATTAAAAATATATAAGTGAATATTTTATATGAATTGATTGAAAAATATATGATTATATATTCATTGTTGTTGTATTTTATATTTTCAAAGTCTTTTAGATCAATGTAACTTGTAACAGTATCGTAAATTTCATCCACTTATTGTACTAACATAAGGAACAAATTTTCTTCTAGTGTCCCAATGACTACTCTAGAACATGTACATAATTATCTACTAAACAATGACTCTTTGGAGTCATCTTCAAAATCTATGTAAATCCCTTTTTTGTTTCTGAATTTTGATGAATCATCTTGACTTTGTTATGATGGACTTCTAAAGCTCATTGAGAACTTGGTCCTTGACCTTCACAAAATAATTATAATTTTTCTATATTTTTAATTATATTTTAATATAGAGATGAACCATCAACTTTTAAAAAAAATTATAGTTTTTATTAAAACATTATAATTGAAATAATAAATATTGTTAAGTATTAATTAGAAGATAGGTTAATAACTAAAATTTATTTTACAAATTTATTAATTATAAAATTTGGGTGGTTGGGTGAGCACCTCTCCACAAACATAGTTGTGGAGAGGCTGTTGATGTGGCAATCGATTTGTCTCCTCACCTTTGCCATGAGGAATGACACTTGGCTCTTGGTTGGCAGTCATTGGGTTACAATGATTGAGTTGGACATATGGTTCGATAGCCCCAAATTCACGTGCATTGTCTGCTTACATTCATTCATTATGGTTTTAAGTGCGCTTGATATGTGGTCTTATGATGTAGAAGCATCTAGGGGTACTAGCAATCTTGCATCACCAAAAATATTGTTATTTTATTTTGTTCATTCTCAATTAGGGCTTGGGGGTTAGGAGAATAATATTTTAATTTGCAACAATGTAAATTCCTTTGGTGTAAAAATGTAAATGTAAATTTGATGGGAAATGGACCCTAGTAATACGGTAAAAGCATCTTGTGAAGGAATATTCTCTTTAGGCATTCACTTTTGGATGAGGACAAATTGTCAAGTCTTCTAGAGGTTTTGGCAAGATTTGCATGTATACGTGTCATAATTTGTCATAAAGTGGGCTGCAAAGAATCTTGCATGTTGCTTGCATGTCTTTGCATGTAAAGTGTAACCAACAAGCTATAAGGAATATGTAAAAGGCTATAAGATGTCATAACCAACCAAATTTGATTGGACAAAGTTTAGGCACCCATGTGAAGGTTGGCATGCATTGGACCTCATTTCTTATTGCATATTTTGAAACTCTCAAAGTTGGGCGTGGATTTCTCAAGGTGGTTTCAGGAGGTTGTTTTGTGAAACAATGAATGGTTTTCTCCAAACACATTCTCTATTTATTGATGCCTTTTCATTTTGAGTGGGGGGCTTGGAGAAGTGAAGTTTGCATACTTAGATGCTGCTGAAATTATGTTGGATTGTTGAAAAGACATTTGTTGCAGGTATTGCATGTAGGATTGAAGGGGAGCCCATGAGCTTCAGTTTGATGTAATCTTTTGCATGTTTGAATAAAATATAAGTTGTAGATTTATTTTCCATATTTTTTTCTTAATATTTATTTGCAGCCTTCTTGCATAGAGTGTTGTGTGTGTTTGTGATTAGATTTGAAAGGGACAATCTCCCTTTTCATCATCTTATCAACCGAACATATCACATGCTTGAAGCCTAGTCGTTTAATAAGGTTTTAATCATAATTTTTGAGGCCTTGCCTGCTATGATGTGTGAATCTTCATTCCATATGATCAGTGTAATATGTGAGTTGTCTTTTTAATGATGCTTTGGGGCTTTTACAATCCGTTTGGTGGTTAAATATAGCAACTTCGACCAATTTTAGTATGGAAGTGTTCATTATTCATGTCTCAGCATGTGAATTGGATACTGGCAGCACATATACTCTGATTTAGTTGCTCATTAGCAAGCGCCAAATGGATTTTTTGGGCCTTGTGACATCGTTAAGGTTGAGATACATCATTCACCACCTTGATTACCTCACCTTTGCGACGATAAAATGAATTACAGGAAGGGGCTTCATGGAAGGGGTCAAAGGTTATAGGCTCAACACAAACATATCTTCTAGGGTTCTTACGGGTCTTTTTGACATGAATGTTCCTAAGGAGGAGGCTAAGGTATTGATGCAAAAGCTCTTCAAGAAGGATCTTTTGGTTAGGTTGGAGGAAACTTTGGCGGAAACCACTATGGGTGTTGGAATTGCACTCACACGCGCCTTGAGTCTTCTCGAGGTCCTAGGGGCAACTATCAAGTATTATCCATTTCTCCTTGATTTTCAAGGCTTGGAGTTGATTGAACATCAAATATTGGTCGTTGCAGGGTTAGAGATTCTCATGAAAAAGTATTGTCTTGTTGTGGATCAAAGTGCCACTTGGAAATATGAATTCAAGGTCTTTGCTCAACAAAATATATGGTAAATGTAGTGTTGGTTGGTGTGTATGTCATTTGGTGTTTTAAGGTGTAGTTGTCGATAGTCTTCTGCATAAGTATAGTTGCATATGACCCTGCATGGTCAATTTTGGGGGCTCTATGGATCTTGAGTTTAGGTAGTCTTGGGTGTATGGTGGTTGTTGGTCATGTTTCAAGATAAATCTTCCACCCCAATGTCAATGGGCATGCAATGAATTTTTTTTTTCTATATCAATAGAAATCCTCTCTTATCTATCAAAAAAATTGAATATAAAAATAAAATAAAATTTATAAATATTATAATATAATGTTACAAAATTTATAAATTTTTTTAAGGAGATTTGATGAAATTTTCCACAACATTGAATCAACATACTTTTAAAATGTATTGAGAGGAGCTATTTTATTAAGATTATATGATTTTGATAGATTTATGCTATTATTCATAATTAGTTATTGGTGGATGTTATGCAGTGCCAAATTATACCCATTACCTCTCTTTGTTTGACACATCCACACTTTGTTGGGATGTTATGTTTTATTGCCAATAGGGAATATATTTATTATTTTCTTTGTTGATCTTATCAACCTTTATGTAAAATTTTGATTGAGCTTGTTGTAAGATGACATTTGGCAACATTTTTTTGTTGCAACTATTGGTGCCCAGTTTTAGATTATTGGACTATTATGTTGCAACTATTTTGTAGCATCTTTGTTGTTGTTTTGCAATTGTCTTTCAAATATTTTCTATAACTATTTCTTACCTTATTCCAATAAAAAACTATATAATTTTGATAGATTTATGTTATTATTCATGACTTTATATAGAGTAAAAGAAATCACTTGTAAAAAATACAATTTTTTTTAGAATCTAAAAAATTAAGTCTTTTGAATAAATGTGTGTTCTCATTGTCCTTAATATGTAGTAGAAGTTAATCATGGGTTTGTCCTTAATATGTAGTAGAAGCTCATCATGGGTTTGTCATACCATTGAAAGATAAGCATTAACCTAAAACTATATATACATTGAAAAATAAAATTAGTTGTAACATGCCCCCCTTAAATTGGGTTATAAAGGGATGCAAACAAATCAAAAATGAAAGAAAAAGAAATATGAAAAATGGGATTGAAGACTAAGTATGATATGTAAAATTAAAACCAAACATACTAGATAAAGTTAACCATGTAGAAATTTTGTATCCGCTATAGACTTACCTATATAGATGGTCATGTGTATGAAATATGTGAATAAATGAATACATCCACTTTTTCCCCAAAGAGAGCAAGCACTAGTACAAAAAGCTTGAAAAATAAATGATACCTTACCCACAAGAAGATCAAGTGAACAAATATATAATATGTAGTAAAATGAAAACAATTGATAAACACGTGAAAAAGGCTAACCAATAATCATTGTGTACTCAAGGGTGCTATATTTATCTCAATGGGAACAAAAAAATGTGTCATGGAAATCAATACCCCCATGGAGCCATCCTCTAGAATGCCATGATACATAGGTGATGGTGATCAATGCCTGATCATAAAGGGTATCCTTATCAACAAGGGTAATGTATAAATTTGGCAGATTGGTGTAATATTCATAGAAATAAGTCTAGATGGTTTCACTTATGGTTTAAATGCATTTTCTATGGAGATGTTTCAATATATTTTTCTTTGTTATCAATTTGATCATTGTTGTGAGAATATATTTGAAGATGCCTCGTTGTAACATTTTGTCTCATTTTGACATTCTTTGGATACCTTTGTTTTTATTGCAATATTCATTAGGGTTGGAATCATAAAGGTTTGTCTCACTTGTGGGTCACATGCTGATTTAACAATTTGGACACAAAGAGAATTGAATTTAGTTCATTATAGATGATATTATTAGCATGTGTGTGTGAGCCCCCTAAACATTCTATGTCTAGTACCCTTTTCCCTCCAAACCACATGAAAAAATTTCATTAGGCACAAACTACTTATTGAAATCACCCTTTTCATTCAATCAAATGAAATCATCATGATATGAAATTCTACAAGAATGTAGCCCTCTTAATAAAATTTCCAAGAATATAAGCTTTAATTTATTTGTTCTACTCTTATATTTTTTTTATATTTTTTACAAAATAAGTTTATTCTAAAAATCAAATACCTATATTTGACACATGTGAAAAAATAACAAACAATAAAATGTATTCTAAGAAATTAGAGGACCTTTTATATTAATGTATCTATTTCAGCCAAAATAATTAATTAATTTGAGTATATATGAAAAAATTTATGTATTATGGGAATATATGTCTAAATTACTAGTTGTTTTCATTTAAAAGTAACAATAAATAAAATATGCAACAAATAAATTACAAAAAATAGGTACATCCTAAAATTAACATTGAAGTCTATATTAAAAATTAAGAAGAGATTTTATTTCTATTTCAAGTTATGTTTTACTATAAAATATTACTCATAAAAAATGTTATAAAGTATAAGGCACTCTATTAAGAACTACTTAAAACATGAGATAAATTATTTTTAAAATAAAAAAAGAGATTATACATAGGGAATATCACAAATTATCATAATTATATCAATTTCAAATTCTCCATGGTTTACTTGCTATAATTGAGAAGTTTTTTTTTTAAAGATTGATTAATGTGGTTCACTTAGGTCAAAAAACAAGACACACCTTTATGGCCTATTGTGTCAATTATGCGTACTTGTATATATGTATTTCCTTAATTTCCATCATGTTTGATATCTTTGTGTGTAATAATTATGTTTTGTATACTAGATATATCCTTATATTTTTCAATAAAACCAACACAATCAATATAAATTATAGTGGGAGATTCCTCATCATCCATTTCTTGTTTATTATACTCATATTGTGGTGCTAAAGAAATAATTTTATGACTATGAATACCCTTAACTTGAACAACACCATTGTCAATAAGATTTTGAATTCTTTGTATGTGTTATACGTATTGGGTTCATGTATATATACTAATCACAAAAAAAATTGTATTAAAGTATGGTAAGAAATATTTAGATTTATCTATTGGTTTGATGAGAGGTAATATGCTCCGTTGATTTTGTAATAATTGTTGCAACACTATGTGTGAAGGATATATCTATTTGGTGAACCTTCTACATCCATTTGGTTTAGCCATATTTTTAAATCCACCCTCATTAGCCATATTTTAAATTTTCAATAGCATCATATATGAGAGAATAAATGATGTTATTTGATTAATCATTTACATCACTAACTTACTCACTAGATAGACAATCCAAGAAACTACGAGTCCAAGGATATAAAGAAATGACTATCATGAGCTAGATGAAAGCTATCATCATTATTAAGTTAGGCAACATTAATAATAGTTATAAAAATGTGTAGTATGATATATCCCTTATGCATCACTAGAATGTAGGAATGTACTTAGAGTCAACCATCATATGATATAAAGAAAGTATCATCATGGTATGAATCATATTGGAAAAATTAAGGAGCTTGTTTAGGATGAAATAAGATGCATATGTGATGTAACATCCCACTACGCAACCCCGAAGGGTAAGAGCCAAAAGAGGGCAAGATAAATTTTTTTTTTTTTGAAAACATGAAGAATAACTTACACCAAAAAGTAGTTTCCAATAAGATATATCAACAACATACATGGCCAAGCATGGCCGAATGCACAACCCAAAGGAGAGGACTAATCCACTCTCTAGAGAAAATCCAAACAAGAGCAAATAGGATAGCTCCAAAATTTTTGCTTTGAAACTTCCTGCTCTGGGATTTTGCGCCAGTGCTCCAGAAATATTTCTACGTCGATGCTCCAAAAATATTTTTGTGCCGATGCTTTCAAAATATTTTTGTGTTGATGCTCCGAAAATGTTCAGCACCGATGCTCCAGAAATATACAAGACACATACAGAAAGCTCTGATGCACCGAAACTTTTGCAACAACAACACAAATCAATAACAAAAAGCTGCAATGCACCGAAACTTTTGCAGATTACAGTATGAAGGAAATACACAACCCAAGCCCTCGCAAAACCTTCCTAGACACGCATAAATGCTCACCACACAAGAGAAGGATAACATAGGATACTAAATTAATTTTAATACCCAAATGAGATTCCTATATTCATTCAACCATTATGCATCATTTAGAAAGGAAAAGACAACAATAAACAGGTGCTCGACACCCACACCAAGTCACCAAAACTAGTCTAATCAAAGTGTACCTCTATTCTCATTATTATTTGATTACAACATCCTTCATGAAGAAGGTCCAATAACAATATTACAATTACAAGCTTAGGACTCAAGGTCCTTGAATTATGCATTTACAGCCTTTACACTAATAAGAAAGCATGAAGAAAAGGGGACAAGAGAGCATGAAAGGAGGAACACAAACTCTAAGAAGATCCACCACGTCAAGATCTTTGGTCCCTAACAGTGGTTTGCAACACCACCCAACCATGTGGTACCCGCAGGTCCACCCCACCATGCTCGTGGAGATAGTCACACGGCCTAGATACTCACTCAAGATTCAAGCACAGAGGTATAGGCTTACACACACGCCAATCACAATGAATACACTTCATTTAAAATAAGACTAGACATCCTAATTAGGGGCAGCTAACATATATATCAAAGCAACTCAATTCACACAAAGGAGAAAAGTAGAATTCATGCAACTACATAAAGCATTTAATGCATCAACACGAAGTAAGAGAACATTCTAGCACATGGAATACATGGCATACAAGCTACTCACACAGAAATCACATGCCACACATGTCACTCATAAGATGAATCAATGAAATACAAGCCATTGTAATTAATATATCAATCACTCATAACAGGAATTAAATGAGATACAAACCATTCCATAAGACATGAACATAGTATTCAAACCCAACACCAAAAGAGGAAGGAACATATATCTTTTGGGTGCTACTCAAAATAGGATCTAGATGCTAGAGTGCAAGCATAAGGAGAGTCATAATGTGTGCCCAAAGAAATGGCATCAAAGAAACTTGGCATCCTTTCATACAACAAGAATTCACAACTACACAAGTCCCATGCTCCACGAGTGGGCATGTCTTCCCAACCATCCTTAGCCTATAAGAGCACTAAAGGCATATAAGGGTATCCAATAAACCATAAATGACTTCCATGACTCACTCTAGTACCTAGTCCTAGGGTTCATCTCATTCCATATGAACAAGGAAATATAGCCAAAACAATAGTGCAACTCACAAAGGAATTCACATCCGAAAACACAAGGCATTCACACCTCTTGCAACACTATTCACATTTTTACACTAAAATAACAAATCAGAAATTTAAGCAAGCAAACGGATCTAAAACGATCCCATCCAAAAAATTCATATGCATTTTCTATCATTCCCTATTATAATTTGCAATAATATTCTCAAAATTCCAATTTTAAACAAAGTCCAAATTTTTACACAACCAAGTTCTACCATTGATGAAGTTTGAAAAAACTTGAAATTTCAAAGTTCAAAAATCAAAATTGTAAGAATACCCTTTTGATCTAAATATGCTCAACAACACACTTTTAACATAAAAACAACCATTTGTTTTAAACCAAACCCAATTTTTACAAATAACCAGATTTCACCATTGATGGAGCTTGAAAAAACTTAAAATTTTAAAGTTCGAAATTCAAAATTGTAAGAATACCCTTTCGGTCTAAATATACCCAACAACACACTTTAAACATAAAAACACTCATTTGTGCCTCCAATTAAAAATTTGGCATGATAACCCCGTATTTGGGAAAATTCTAACAAATTCATAAAATAAATTTTACACTATCAAATTGATCCAAATAAAAGTCATAGAATGATTCTAACATACTACCAATGCATTTAGAATCATTCAAACCGTTTAAAATAAAGTAAATATAAAGAAATAATAAAATGCCTTCATTCCCAAACAAGAAATTGAAATGAGTAGATATTTGCACACAAGCCACGAGAGCACACGAAATCACAACCATCACTTCATTTCCCCATTCCTATCCAAATAAAATTAATCCCATGAAATGTCATGCCCAAATGCTCCCACAATGAGCAAATCAATTTTCCAACAAAAGAGGATTTTTCCCTCACATTTTCTCTCCTAAAATATGCTACAGCTAAAATGAATTCTTTTTTTCCTTTTTAAACTCCTTTTTCCATTTCACTTTTTGAAAAACCATATTAAGAATTATCTTTTAATATATACTATTTTATATCATTTCTTCTATTTTTTTTCCAATTTATAATTTAAACATTCAATTTATAGCATAAATTAGCATTCAACATTAAAATCATAATTTAGGTCTTTATATGCACAACTTAAAATTAAATAATAAATAACGGTTACAATTTCCTAAATAAATCTAATCACACAAATCATAAAATTACGATCAAACCGAATACACATAAGCCCAATTACCCCTTTTAAATATTAAATTCCCTCATTTAATCATAAAATGCATTTCCTATATTAAAATTTACAAAAAAATGCAATTTAACTCAAAAACTCAGACACTCTTCACAGGCCAACCACATAGGGGATTAAGGTTTTCCAGACGTAACCAATCATAGTATCTGAGGTTTGCACTAATTAATCAAAGACAAATCATACCCAATTGGGTACAACGATAAGGGTTTAGGTCAAGGGTTGGCCAATGTGTTATCTCTTGTTAACCATCGTCAGAGAAGATATGCTCAGACCTGTGGAGCTAGGTGGAGTCTGTTATCATGGAATCTAGCAGCGCTCGTTCCACGGATAACCCCCCTATGAAACTTGTCTGTTTCCTAGGATTCGTGAAGCTCAAGTACGCATAACGAAGTGATTTTCAATCCACCTCGAAATGCGTTCCTAAGCCTCGGATAGTCAATTCAAGCATTCCCCCATGTTTGCCTCACAAAGACCTTTGAAATGAGCTCCTTCGCGAAGTCTCACTATTCATACTTAGTGAATTGCGAAAAATGCAGTGGCATTGAAAAAGTGCGCTCCTGCCCTGAAGCCAAAATTTGGCTAAGTACAAAAAGTGTAAGGGCGCTAAAATTTAGCGCCCTTGCATGAAAGTGAAATTTCTAAAAATGTAATAGCTCTAAATTTTAGCGCCATTACACTTTTTCCTGACACTTAACTTTTTCTTGGCCCTGGCACGTTTCTTCATGATTTTTGCATTTTTTGTCAATCGTGCCACTTTTCATGCCTAAATTTATTGCTCGACTTGAGTTAGGCTTTCGATTTTCTCTTTTGCTTAAAAGTGTTTTAATTCACCATTTTCATTGTTATGATCTTTTGCTTTCCTCTCTTCATGCTGGGCGAGTTTTCTTCAAACTACAAACACGTTTTTTTTGAGAATTTCGCCATTCCTCTTCAGCACTCTTTGCGTTTCATTTTGGTAAGTCGTTCCTCTTTATTAATCTCCTATTCTCCTTACATCTGTTTTCCAAAACCATGTTTCAGATGCAGAGGCGCTGAAAAAGTGCACCCTTGCACTTTGAAATATTTTTCTAACTCTCAGAAATGTAAGGGCGCCAAAATTTAGTGCCCCTGCATCAAAGTCTGAATTCCCAAAAGATGTAAGGGCGTTGAATTTTAGCGCCCTTACACTTTTCCCAGTTTTTTTTCTTAAAACACTTCCATTTTTCCCATTTTGCTCCAAACCTTGTTTTTTCCACTTCATGCATCATTTTTCGTGCATCATCCTCCGTTTCATGCTTGCTTGACATTGTTGCTCGCTTCGCGCTTCCCAATGCTACTTTTTCTGCTAACGCCTGTTGATTCACCATCCTTGCAGTTTCTCTCCAAATCTTGTCAAGTGATCCCGAAGGTGATGTCCTTTGATCTTGGTTCTTCCAAATAAAAAGTTCATGCAGGAGACCAGGAAGAAGTATGAAGACTCTGCACCCAAGCAAAGAAACATGAAGAAGCTTCCTATTCTCCAGTGTTAGACATTTCTGGTGCATCCCTTTATGCATCTTGTAAATATTTCTCGACATTTTCGAATGTCTTTTTGTAAATTGTAAATACACCAAGATCGAAGATGTAATCATTTGAAAACAAATTACACCTTGACTTTGGTCAAAGTTAGGTGAGATCTTCTAAAATCGCTCACCTAACTTTCCCTGATTTCCTCAATCTATTTCCTATTTTTGCTTATCCCTCTTTCTATATAATGTGAGGGATTTTCATTGTAAATTTATCCTTTAGTGTTTTGCAACAAAGTGCTGCCCTTTTTGAAGCAAATTTGTGAAACTTTGCGTTCATACTTTGTGAATGAAATTCGATTAATAAAGAAGAGGATTGCAAGCCAAACTTTGCGTTGGATTCGATACTTTTGTGAGTTGATCTTATTTGGTGGTGATTAGCTTGAAGAATCTGAAGGACTCTAAGTAGTTTATGTAAACTTTGTGTTACATTTATTATTTAGATTGCATTTGTATTTCTGTTTATCATTTGGTTGAATGATCTACAAGACTTTGTGCTTGTAATTGTTCATGCTCTTGCATGTTTTGGTTGAATGATCTACAAGACTTTGTGCTTATAATTATTCATACTCTTGGATACTTTTGTCGAAGGATCTACAAGACTTTGTGCTTGTAATCGTTCGTGCTCTTTGATACTTTTGTTGGATGATCTACAAGACTTTGTGCTTGTAATCGTTCATGCTGTTCGAGGAATTGTTACGTCTAAGAAGACTTTGTGCTTCTAACGTGACGAACGGTACATCTGCAACAGATCCAACATTGATAAAGCTACGGAACGACTTTGTGCCTTCGTGAGCTTTCCCTTTTTGCTTTATTTGTTTATTATTAATCACTTCTGGTATCTCTACGCTTCGCTTTGACGAGATAGAGGTATTGGTATTACTGCTAGTTGTTAGTTTAAGGTTATCAAGAATTGTGAACTTCCAACGGTGAAGCATTGTAAACATCTTATCTGAAAAAAGAGAGAAGGATGAATGTAACACACCCCCCCACTCCGTAATTTTTGTGTACATTTTGTAATTACTTGTTTGTTTTATGATCGCTTCTGTTAGCAATAAGAAGGGTGCCTCCCCTTTCCGAGAGGAGAGATTCACATCTCACATAGCTGTGGCTGAAGTCCAAGTTGTGTAATCTATTGAAAAGATGATTACATAATTTTCACCCAACAGAGTCGATACCTGGTACTTGTAACATACACACACAATGGTGTACCTATGCATATACATATATACATAGCCGAAACACATACTACATCATGACTATAATTAACTACCATATATATATATATATATATATCAATTAATTGCATCAGCATAGCTAATCATGATAACCTTTCACTTGATCAACAATATCTAACCTCATTATAATAATATTTAACATCAAGAATAATCAAAATAATATCTTACTAGCCTAGGTTTAGAGAGGTGTTACATGTGGTTAATATTTAATAATAAAAATTATTAAAAGGGGGGATTGAAATCATGTCTAAAAATAATGGTTAAAAAAACCATTTAATCAATTAGAGCTAAAAGTAAAAAAAAAAATTCTTAAAGGACAAGCATGGAAGTTATAGGTTATTCAAAATGTGGGGCAATAAATCATAGCCTACATTAGAACTTCTAAAGAGGATGATAAAAAAATTAAAATGATAACTGAAATAGTTGAGATGACAGATGGCTTACCTAGAAATGGATGTGATGTTGGCTTTGAATATTTTGACACTATAACAAAGAGATAATATCTAATATATTAAATTAGATTGGCAATCAAAAATCTTTGACAAATAGATCCTAAGATTTCTAGGGCATGGGATTGGATCATGCTACAACTTGGTTTATTTAGAGTAATTGTGTCCTCGTTGGCAAGCTTTTGTCCAACATAGAATATATCCTTCAATACCTAAGAGAAATGTTTGATATTGTGTACGTGTTTGAGAGTAGTGTGGTGTTAAAAATCATTGTTGAGATCCTATTATGTATAGAGAAGTGTTATAAACTTCTTTGATGGTAGTAGGGCCCCTAGGTTAATTTAACAAGATCAAAATGGAGAAAAATAATAGTACATCTTTATTAGCTGCACTTAATGTAAATTAATACAAATGTCGATTGAATTATATGGTGTACATGATTGAATTGTTGGTGCAAGGTGATGATAAATTATGATGGAAGTGTCTTAGGATGATTTCCTTAAACACATAATCCTGAACATGTAATTTCAAGAATCTTTTGGCACCTACATTGATGGGTAACTATCATATCCCAAAATTGTTAGACTTGAAAAGTAGGAATACTAAAATTTGAAACTAGGGACTAGATCATGCAATGATCTAGCTTAGGAATGATATTGTAGGTGTGATCTAATATAGGACAATAAATGTCTTGGGAACTAGATCATTCATGTTATAAACTGTAGTATTTTGTAAAACAAAGTGTTGGATTCATGATCAGAGTTAGTGAGTATGAAAAAAGAGAAATTATGTGCTAAAATAATGCATTAATGACATCCATGCAATGTAGAATAAAACATAAAGGTGAAGAATGAATTATGAAAGTTTATCCTCTATAATATATGTTTAATTGGGAAAAGATCAAAACATGTTAATTAGAAATAATTATCAAATGGTATATATTAGACTATTAAGAATATGTTATTATATCCACATATACAAATCCTTTTTATTTTGATGTGTTTGTTAAGTTGTATATACTCATATACATTTTTGAACTAAGGGAGAAAAAATGTGAAGGGCAAGAAGAGAATTAGGTGGATTATAATAATGATGATGTAAAACTAGTTTCAATGTTTAGAGATTTGGAGGCTACCATCAAGGAGTAAGAATTACTGATATTGGCAAGTGGGGTAGGATATAAAAAATGAATAGATATATCTCAACAATTGTAAGAGAATAATTTTCTCTTCATAAGAATTTTTGGTGTGCATCTAGTTCTTTCTCAATATTAATGCGAGTAGTAAAGGGTTCTTCAAAAGGAGAATTCTTTGAGTTAAAAGAAAATTGGGAATGCTAAGAAATTTTCTTCATAGAAGAATATATACAAGGAGAGGATATTTTATCAAGCCTATTAAAATGTTATGATCCTAATATGATATATTCCTAAGGATAAGCACTTGTGGCATGCTTAACCATAACATGAATATTAATTAATACACTAATACCTATTAATTGGGATGAAAGGGGTATGTCCCTACATAGTTTAGCCTATAATAAGCAAGAGAACTCTCTCCCATATGATCATTGGTGCAGGGGCACCCACAGGTCTTCATGCCTCCAAGAGGTCAAGAAGTTGGTATTTTGTTTTGTTTTGGTGTTTTTTATGTAATAAGGTCTTCTTGGACCATTTCATGTTTGTTGGAGTCTAGTTTGGGTCATTAGGTGTTAAGGTAGTGTGTAAATGCAAAGTTGTCAAAAGTTGCACAATGTTGTCAAACAACTTTTTGCATTTCTTGTCAAAAGTGAACATGAAGTTGTTTTGTTAAGTCATAATTTGAATTATGGTTGGTAACCATTGGGAGATGGTTGGAAATTCCTTAAAATTCCTTGTGTCATCGACTATGAGGTTGGTTGTTGGAGTTTTTGAAGATTGAAGCAATAAAAATTCTATTCTCTGCATTTCTGAACGTTTCTTTGCTACTCTCTTGAGTTGTATGGGTCTGTACAATCCAGTGATGATCTAAAACCAATTTTGGATGATTGTACATTGAATCTACTTTCTTTTTCCACTGGTTTCATGTAATTTCATTGAGTTTCAAAGGAGTTGTGTCCATTTTACTTCAAACTGGTCGAAACCCTAGTTAGGGTAACCAATGAGGGAATAAAATGTAATAATATCCATTCCACCTAATAGAAATGTCTGAAACTTGGTGGAATTGATTGTGTTGATGTGCATTTTGATATTTCTAAGTTGCAAATGCAAGAAATGGGGTGTGGCATGTGTGGTGAAGTTTGAAAGTCTGATATCTTCATGTATCAGACCTAGAAGCCCTAATGAGTGGAAGGAATTTGTTGTTTGCAATTGGGGAATGACCTATGTGTTGGGAGCAGTTGTTTGAGACCCTATAAGATGTTTTTGAAGCATTGGAATGGGAGTAGAGACCCTATAACCCAAATACCTTGTTGCTACCAAGCCTAATTGCACCATTGGGCCTAATTAGAGTGAGGACAGTCAAAATTAGAGCCCCTCCATACAAAAGAACCCTATCTCATTTTGAGATATGTGTGAAAAAGGGAAAATGAGTATCTCAAATAGTTTTCCTTTTTGGTGGATCGGGTCGGTGTCAAATGTTATGCTAAAAAATTCCCTTTTGAAAGGCTACTAGCAAAATGAGGCTTTGTGAAGGAAAACCCATCAATTGAAGACTAAAAGTTGAAAGAGTGGTTGTTTTTGTGTGTGTCAAGAGATTGTTTACCCTTTCTCTACATTAAATTGGTATTAGAGCGTAGGTTGGTTTAAAGAGGGGAAGCTTTGAAGTGAAGAAGAAACAAAGATAACTCCAAAAGAGAATCCAATCGCCAGAGAGGTGAATGAATTGAAGGAGATACATGCAAGAGAGATGAGAAAAATGAAGGAGATGCTTGTTTCCTTGGAAACAAGTTAGAAAAGAGGCATGGTCACAGGAGACTTGAGTGATCGAGAAGAAGAAGAAAGGGAAGAGGAAAGTTCCCAAGGGGGGTCTGAGGAAGAGATGAATCCAAATGACTTGAGGATGGAAAAGTTGTTGAAGGCAGTCAAGGGAGAAGGTCCTAAGATAAAGATGGATTCACCAGTGTATGGAGGAAAATTGGACAGTGAAGAACTCCTAGATTGGATAGGAGCACTAGACAACTACTTTGAATATGAAGATGTGCTAGAAGAGCAAAGAGTGAAGTTGGCCAAGACAAAATTTAAGGGCCATGTCTTGCTTTGGTGGGATTATGTACAAGATGAAAGGAGAAAGAAGGGAAAGTCTAAAATCACCTCTTGGGATAGGATGGTTACTAATTTCAAAGGAAAATTCCTACCTGGTGACTATAACATTCAATTATTTAGAAGACTTCAAAACCTCAAGCAAAAAGATATGGATGTGCAAGCCTATACAAAGGAGTTCTACAAATTGAGTATAAGGGCAAGCCATGTAGAAGATGATGTGGGAAAAAGTGGCAAGATATATCAATGGGTTGAGATACAACCTTCATGATGAATTAAGCCTCACCAATCCAACAATGGTGGAAGAGTGTTATCAATTGGCCATCAAGGTTGAAGATAAGTTGAGGAGAATGCAAGAATATCAAAGCAAGAGTAGAGGAAGGAATTCTAGAGGAAGAGGGACGTTTGCTGATTCAGGATAGTCATATGAGAGTCCAAGAGAGACAAGTAGAGTTCAAGAACAACCTTCTGATTCAAGAGGCGGTTTTAGGGGAAGAAGATCAGATTCTAGGGGCATATTTGGAGGCCAAAGAGGAGGTTCAAGTGGCTTTACTGGGAAATGTTATAAGTGCAGTAAATTTGTAGGCCATCAAGCATGAAAATGTACTGAAAATCAGTCCACTTCATTTGGAGGAGAAAGAAGAAATCAAATTGCACAAGGTGGAGATGATGCTGAGAGTGTGCATTCTTTACCACATGTTGAAGAACCAGAGATTGGAGAGTTTTTACTGATGAGAATAACTTTGATCAAAGGGCCAATGGAGAAGGAACCACCACAGAGAAAGTCACTCTTCAGGACTACATGTGAAATCCAAGGTAAGTGTTGCAAGGTTGTTATTGATTCTGGTAGTACAAACAATTTGGTTTCTCTTGAAATGGTTGAAATTTTGAAATTACAAAGGTTCCCTCATGCCACTCCCTACAAGGTGTCTTGGTTAAACAAATGGCAACAAGTAGTTGCGAATGAACAAATTTGGGTAGATTTCCACATAGGGGGATACAAGGATAAGGTCTTGTGTGACATAATACCAATGGTTGTTTGCCATTTTCTTTCGGGTAGGACTTGGCAATATGATAGGAATGCTAAGCATGATGGTAGGGAAAACATATATGTCATAGAGAAATATGGAGTTTCATACACCCTTACACCATTAAAAGAGGAAAGTCAAGGATCACAATTGGGTTCTAGTGTTATGTTGGTGAGTGAAAAGGAGTTTGTACAAATCATACAGAAGGAAGAAAAAGATCCAAAAGTGGGGTCAAGGGTACTGTTAATGAGTCAAAAAGAGTTCCCAAAGTCCATGAAGGAGAAAGGTGGATTTTGAAATCATGATCAGACCCTGGACTATCATGACATTAGTTAATATTTGTGACTTGGCATGGGAGGTCCAAACCATGTTGAAGGATAATGTAGACATAGTTGTGGATGAGTTTTCACACTCCTTACTACCAATGCAAAGGATCAATCATTTAAATTTGCTTGAAGGGAGTGAATTTGAGTCTAATGTGCAAGTTAAGTAGGATGAGTTGCTGACAAACGTAATGCAAGGTTCATATTTTCATTTGTTAGATTGCAAGAACACAAATTTCCATTTAGTTCACCATATTAGACATATACCATTTGAGTTTGAAGATGCCAGTAGATTATTGTCTGCTACTAGGATAGTAGAGAGGGTTGTAGATGGGGAAGATAAATTTTCCATTGTGGATTTGTAGGCCAAGATACTTCAACCAACAGTTGACATGTTGAAAGGATTATTGGGTGAGTGGAAAACATCACAAAGTTGTATTGCAAGGGTCTCTTTCAAATATGAGTAGTGATAGCGTTGAAAAGGAAAGGAGCACTCAATATTTTTATGTTTTCCCTTGAGGGTGAAGAATATACACATTCATAGTAGGAGTTCCACAAGGAGATATTGGAGGTTACTGATGGTTTACTCCTTTTGGAAGAGATCAATACCATCGATTAAGAAACCATGTTTGCTTTCCTAATGGTTAAAGATAAAGAGAGGGGACAAGATGCTTTGGTTGAGATGGTAAACTTGAGGGGTGATAAGCCTAAGTTCAAGATGAAATAAGCTATTGAAGTGGAGCAAGGTTCTATTGCATTGTATTCCATTTATCAATTGGAAAGGGATTAGTTACAAGTTGGAGGTAGCAGATGCAAGTAAAGGGTAGTTGTGAGCACAGGAGTCATTGATTTCAAGGTTGTAGATTTAGTTTTTGGTTTGTCCTCTTTCCAAGTGAATGTTGTTGCAGGTGATAATGCAGGTTCATCAGGGCTCTCAGATGAGGATTGGGTCGGAGATCTTCCACCAAGCCAACCTTTGGAGTTGGAGTGCATCTTGGACAAGAAGGAACTCAAGAAGAAAAGGAGGAAGGTATACTACCAATATTTGGTCAAATGGTGAGGTATTCCTATGGAGGATGCATCTTAGATGACTGAGGATGACATTGTGAAGCATGGGTATATAGTTGCAGGTTTGTCCTCAAGTGGGACTTGAGCTTTCTTTCTCTTGGGAGTAGGGTGCAAGGGCACCCACAAGTCTTCATGCCTCCAAGGGGTCAAGAAGTTGGTATTTTGTTTTTTTTTGGTTTTTTTATGTAATAAGGTCATCTTGGACCACTTCATTTTTTTGGAGTCTAGTTTGGGTCATTAGATGTTAAGTTAGTGTGTAAATGCAAAGTTGTCAAAAGTTGCACAATGTATTCAAGCAAATTTTTGCATTTCTTGTCAAAAGTGAACATGAAGTTGTTTTGTTAAGTCATAATTTAAATTATTGTTGGTAACCATTGAGAGATGGTTGGAAATTCCTTGTGTCATCGACCATGAGGTTGGTTATTGGAGTTTTTAAAGATTGAAGCAATATAAATTTTGTTTTCTGCGTTTTTGAACGTTTCTTTGCTGCTCTCTTGAGTTGTACGGGTCTGTATGATCTAGTGATGATCTAAAACCAATTTTGGATGATTGT